>VDFB02193867.1:769475030-769608255 GCA_007258455.2 Sequoia sempervirens | reverse complement strand
TGTCTTGACCTTATCAAACTAGCTAATGAGACATGTGTATGAGATCTTCAAGAGTTGAAAAATGACACATGTTTTACATCCTAAAACCCTTTATGTTGATCTTTTCCAATTATTCTTTACTATCCTTTCATCCTTTACCTTGCCACTATTCATATGCACTGCACTCCAATGTTGTCCTTTGAAATTATCACATTATACAACTTTGGTGTCTTTGTTGATTGTCATTGTAATTGTCTTTTGCACTCATCATTAACCTTAGGACTCTATTTCCTCACATAGGGTATCCTCTATTCTGTGTCATGGAATTATTCTCTTGTATGACTGGCATTTCCTTGCTATCTTAGACTACCAATGAGACCGTCTCTCATAACACTAACTTGCATTGATACCGTAAATTGCACTTGTTTACTTTTATAGTGCATTCACTGTTCATGTATTTCATTGTTAAAGTTTCCCTCTTTTTCCTTAACTCATAGCTCTTGACATTTTCCCTTCATTATTTATTTGCAACTTTTGTTCTTTGTACTTTTGACAACATGCCACTAACTTCCAAGCTCCTCAATACTAGAAATAGTCTCCCCAATTATTGTTGCATTTAGATACTAGACTACCCTTTGTATTTTCCTTCATGAAATCTACTATGTACCATTTCAACATAAAATGGATTGTCCTCAACACTTTCCTTGCCATGTTGGTGCTTCTTCATACCTCTGAGCTTTGAAAAGAATATTTACACCTGGTTTGCTCTGTATTGAGTGCCTCTTCTTGCCAAACACATAATGTCACTATATCATTCTTAACTTGCTCTTTGTTCTCATAGTCTCTTCATTACATCTTTGGCATTGTCTCATACTCCTACCCAACATTCAGTATGACTATCATTGTTACCCCTTTGAATCCATCTACCACCTTCAAATACTTATGGAGGCCTTGAAAATGTAGATGAATCTTCTATTATTTCCATGCTAATGTCCAAGGTCAATTATCACAATTTTTTTTATCAAAAATCTATCACTAGAATCTTTCTCACATAGTTCCATCATGAAGCAACATTATGAATCTTGTATTCACCAAAGGAATGTCCTCATGGTTTATCACTATTATGGATCTTTGACACTCTTTATATCTTGTTTCTATGGTGGATATAATTTTTGCACTTGACAGTGATAATTGTCCCTTGACCTGAAGGACATTTACATTTGACAAAGTAATAGGATTGTCCTCCTTTGAATAGACTATCCCATTTTCATTTATATGATTGTACTTTGTGCTTCATGGTCTTATCCCTTTGCTTTTGGCTATGTGTTTGTATCTTCATAAGACCCTGCATCCACCTTTTTTGACTCTATTATATTAGGTCTTCTTGACACCTATTGTGTTTTCATATCTTTGATCATCATGAAAGCCACATGGTATCTTTTCATCACCATGAAAGTTGATCCATTCCTTGACCATACTTGCTTTGTGTCAATAAGAATCACAAATTTGAACTCTTCTCCCTCATGCAATTGGTAATATATTCATTTTTCTATTCACTATTATCTTGTTTCTTGCCAATGTATAAAAACTTGGAGTTTGACAATGAACTCATGACTGTCCTCTAGATATGTTCTTGTGATTGTGATTAGATGTCTTTGTCACTGTTCACTGTCATCTCCCACTTCAAATATGCATAAACATATTTATATGAAAGTCTTTGCTTAGTGACATTGCCTCCCCGCCATCATTAAGACCCCCCCTCCTTAAATTTCCATGACCTGTGCATTATCACATTTTGTACCACTATTTTTTGCAAATCATCTATCACAAAGGAATTCCTCCTCTGTCCTATTAAGAACACTTTATACCACCGTTCACTATGAGCAAGGTTACTGCCTATTAAACTCATAAAAAACTTGTAGAAATCTTCATTACTTGGTGAGAATCACTTGCAATAGAAAATGACAAAAACCTTCATGTGGTCTGCCACCACTCTATAAGCCATATCAACTTTATCCTTACAATCTGCCCCCACTTTACCATAGCAAGGTTGGGCTTTAGTTGCTTGCTGCAATGCATCAAACATAGGCATACAAATATCTGTCATAATGGCCCAACCTATTCTGGAGAATTGATTTCTAGCTTTGATTCCTCAACAATAGATGTTTATGAGGAAATAGTAAATGGTCCAACAACCATTTCTTCTTCATTTTCTATGACCTTCCATTAAAAAACTATATATTGTCTCCTCATTGTTCAGAGATTGTGAAAAATGTCATAAACAATTTGCCTCTATTTGGTGTCCAACCTCTTGATTTGTTTCTTGGAAAACATGTGGTACAACTTGACCAATACCATGTGCAATCAAGGAAACAAAGTATAAGATTCCACTCACAGGTTGTTCAATTGATGTCATTCCATTAGCTGCATTTTCTTTTGACCCCTCCAGCTTTTGGTATTCAGGAAGTGACTACCACAAAGCAAAGTGCAATCACTTATAAAATTCCAAACACCAAGAAAGTCATGGATGTGCCAATAATTTTTTTCATAGTGAGAAAGGTTTGTGGAACAGCTATAGAGATCTAGCTCGAGATCTAGCTCATTGTTGCAGCAATGCCTCTACAGGTTCCTCTATACTACAAAGGGTATATCTCAGATTCTAATCAACCATGAGACTGTCTTTGAAAACTTATCTGTAACTCTAAATTTACAATGGTTTCATGAGATCCATTTAAATATGTACTACCTCATCAAAACTTATAACAAAAATAGGTCCTTTCTTGTCATGTAGACAAGATGAGTGACCATTGGTGTGCATTGCTTGCAACACTTACATAAAATGCAAACTAGTGTAGTCACTACAGAGTACTCGATCATTCAAATGTAAATATCTATCTTCATCAAGTCCAAGTAACAAAACCTTCACCCTCCCTTGATCATAGACATAATAGTATGCATCCATGAGTAAAAGACAAAAAAATGCCCTTCAAGCTAAATTGTCTTTCAAATTCCCACTTAGCAGAAAACACTGTGATGAATTGAGGTTTCAAAATGTGCAGCTGACTAAACCTGTTACCATAAGATTTTAGCACTATCATTGACCATTCATGTGTATTGAATACTAACGTACCCCTGCTCCTTAATCTCTGAAAACCCTCATCCCCTCATGCTCATCTAACCTTGGGTCGTTCTTGACTTAGTCAAATAAAATAAGATTTAGAAAACTCTTCACAATAGAAGGGGGTACCTCATCATATAGAGACATCTAGACATGTTGTGATGATTTGTTTCAAGATCCATGAACCTATGCTTTTTGTTGCTATGTGGTATATTGGACAACAATATGTAACTTCCACGCCAAGGATAAAGCAATGACTCTTTCAATGTTGTGCAAACCTCATGCAATGTGCTCAATCTCTCTTTAATCAAGCTGGAGTATTTCTTTCTGCAACGTGGGTAAATCTTGAATGAACTTAAAATTTATCCAACCCCTATGCAACGTGGAGAAAACTCCAAAAACTAGTGTTGGTTTCAAGCCATGCCAAGAGACCTCTTCAATGCAACAACCAAAAACCCTAGAATTCATGCTATGTGATAGGAAAGAAGCAACAAACCAAAAACTCTTCTTTTCTTAGCGTTGAATATAGCACAAATTTTACTTTTCTCATTCTCCTTTGTTTTCTCATGACCAAAAAAAAAGGCTTAGGATAAAAAATAAAATAAAAATTTAACTTTATAAAACCCCTTAAAGCCTTTCTAGTGGATATTGTTGTTAAGGAATGACAAAAATATCAACTGTTAGAAAAACTCATAGAAGTTTTAGAAACATGAAAAAGTTATTGTGGGTGAAATTAGGAAGCACATTTCCATTTCAGTTGAAACCATGATCGCTACAAGTGGCAATAAGCCCAAGTGAAGATGTATTTCCCAAAATAATTTAGATTTCCTAAAGTGGGAAATAGCTCTCAATTTTCACTATTTAGGATATCTCTCTATTGATGTAGTTTAATGTGCTCTTATTTCTTTTGGAACAAATCTTTTAGTTGAGTAGTGTTAATTTACATCAAATGAGATAAAGAAAGTGAGCCACATCCTTTATGTGAGTGTAGTTGGTAGTCTATTATAGTTTACACCAAATTAGACATTGCCTAAGCAATGAGAGTCTTAATAAAAAATATCTTTATTCTCAATAAGGAGTATTAGATTATAGTTGGGACTCATCATTAGTGCATACATTAATCCCTAAGTTGCACTTAAGGGGGAGTGTTAGTGTAAATAGAGTCATCATCATACCTAGTTAACTAATCATCTTTCTAGGATTGACCTATTCACACCTAACTTACGCTTACTTAGTTTTTCTTTTGCTTGTGTCCCACTTCATATGGTAGAGACATGTGTCTTCATGAATTGAGACACATGTTGACACTCGTTCACACACTTGTCAAGTGATAGTCATACTATTATCTCCATATTATCAAGTGATCATTGTATTTATACATTCTTAATATTATATTGATAGACATACTATTATGTTCATAGTTCCACTTGTGGAAGGTTATCAAATTTGTGCTCTTTGATCTTGGTATTCGCCCACATGGTATTAGAGCCATAAGAGCATGTTCCTTCTCACATCAAGGTGACTCTCACACATAGCCCTATCAACAAAGTGTCATAGAGCCAAACAAACATTGAAATCACATCCAAAAAAACATTGAAATCACATCCAACAGATTCGGGAAATGAAGAAATACCTTTCATTTTGTTAAATTTGATCATTTTCATTTTTTACAATTTTTTGGACCTCTACACGGATTATATTAAAGTTGTCAATTTTTATTTTTTTTTCCATTTTTGCAAGGGTCAAATTGCCATCTGCCCATCTTTTATTTTGATCAAAAATTTGTATTTTACAAACAATTTGGCCTGGTTTTGTCTTTGTTCAACTTCTCTACAGGGCGTTGTGACAACCTTATGGTGTTACACAATAGTTTTTGGATGCATTTTTCTTGGTTTGTGGCAAATATCTGGTGTCTGGAGCATTCTCATTGCAGGTCCCCCAATGAACTTTGTTAATTTCAACGACCTATTCTCCCATGCCAAACTACTTGCAGAGCTATTGGAATGAAAAATTGGTGTTTATCTCCATTCACTGCTCCATGATTTTCTGCCACAGTTTGAAGATCGAAGAGTTTGGGGCATCATCTACATCAACTACGCCCAACCGACTCCCACAATATTTGCTTATCAAAGACCCACTCGACCTCCTTGTGCGGCCATCTCAGGCGGCCTCCATCTGCAACCCACCCGCATTAACAATAAACGGCTCCATAGGCCTCACGTAGCAACATATAGTAATATACCTTCACTGCGTTTTTGGAGGCTATGTTGATTCGGGCTTGTGATTGACTCTGCAACTCAACTAAACCTCCTTACACCTGTGCGACAACCTTCACCGATCTCAGCGAGGGTTTAATTGGTCATTTTATAGGCCACTTTTGAAACCATCTCCATACAATTCGTGACAAGTTTCCATAAGCACAGGGGAAAGGACTCAGTAGTTGTGCAACTTAAATTTGCGCTTCTAATTATTCTACTTGGAAATTTCAAATCATTCCCAATTTTTTACAGCAGCTTACTTGGCCAGTCCCCTGCTTATAACTTTAGTTTCAGGGCCACATCATCAAATATGATGCCACATCAACATGCTTTTTGTCAAGGTGTCCAAAAAGGCCCAAAAAAAAAGTGCTACTAATCCTTGTGCATTCACATCATGGATAGTTGAGTGCTGATGTGGCATCATATGATTGATTGCTTTTTAGATCAAAGGAATACATTTTGTTTAATTATGGGTAGTCACGTCACAACTATTGAACATTATATAAACAACTACTATCACAACTATTGAAACATGCTCAACTACTGAATCCTCTCCCCTATCGTCCATGCCAATCTCTGTAAAGGAAGCTCAAAAAATTCTCTTTCACTTTCGGGACCCACTATTCCTGCTGCCTGGCAACGATCTCTATAATTTCATGGCGTGGGGAGAGGGTCTGGGATTCTAAAATTCACCTATGTGGTAAATCAATATTCTTCACTGGAATTATCTATATCGTAACACATGTTTTGCGGTGCAATTTCATGTTTAACAAGTGTAGTTCATTCATGCTTTAACGCCAATAGCCTTTAAAGTGAGATTTTGGTCACAAGAGCCAATATCCACCCTCTCCAATCGGCCCTCAAGAAGTGGTCAACTCACTATACTTGGCGACTTTCTCCCTACACGTGCACCAAAATGACCTCTTCAACAACACCCTTTTGCATGCATTGGTGGTTTCAATTAGGCTTTCAAGAAGACTCTATTGAATTTGTTAACTGTTTTCTTTTAATAGTTTGTTTTTTACCTATCATAGTTTATGTTAAACATTAATAGTTAATTGACCATCTAGGTATCTCCAGAGTTTGCAAGGGGGTTCTCTTTTCTTGTTTTACATAACTTGCAAATAGGGGGTGTTTTTTCAAGTGTTAATAGTCACTGAAAAATTCTTTTCGATGGAATTTCATCATCAAGATGTTTTAGAAATTGTAAATTTTTAATTTGTTTTTCAACTTCCGAAAATAAGTGTAATTTGTACAATTTTTGGCAGGGCATAACTTTCACTCTATTTGTGGAAAATTGACATTTAAAAAAAAAATCATCAAATTTTTGCAAGGATTCTAGATTTATAGTTAAAATTAAGTTTTGGAAAGCCTATTTTTCAATATTTGTAAAAATCTTCATGAGTTATAAATGGGTGATTTGGCTTCTAAACTTCATAAAAGCTTGTAAATCTTGTCTTGCATCTTATTAGGAGGGTCTACATTTAGATATGATACAATTTTGGGGGGTTTGGTAAGGCACAATTTCAAGTGTCTTGTTGTATGTGCATCATGGATCTAAAACTTGATTTGTTAACACCACATAATTTCCACACATGGAAAGTCAAAGTACAACAACTACTTCAATCTTTTTATGACAAATGATCAATGGATAACAAATGCAATTTACTAGATATTTTAAGCAATTATTTTATCAAAACATTTTTTAAGTTAGATAAAGCAATGGGTCTAATAGGTCTTTTTGTTTCCGATAATTTATGATTTCACATTTCTAGTTGTACAACTCCTAATAAATTGTAAGACAAATTTGAAGATCTCTTTGGTAAAGTTGATGAATTCAAGATTCTACAATTGGATGTAGAATTAACAACATTGTCTCTTGACGCCTTCTCTTCTATTGACGATTTCTTGGTTTAGTTTAAGTCTTTTCTTTCTAAACTTTATGGTTGTGGTAAAACAAAAACAAACAAGGAATGTGTCTTCTTGATTTTATCAATACTTTTTCTTTCTACTCTACAATAGATGCTCTTGGATCAACACACGTGATGCCTTCTTTTGAACATTTTTGTGATAGAATCACAAGAGAACAATCTAAATTAATCTCTATGCATGTTATTACCTCTTCAAAAATTCAAGAATTAGTTAATCATCTAAGGGAAATAAAAAACTAAGGATTTGGAATAAAGAGATCAAAATCAGAAACTTCGTTGGATTCATCTCCCTCATCAAAATGGAAAAATTCTAGGGAGAAGCTCAAATGTACTTATTGTAAAAGAATAGGGCATGAAGAACCCCAATATCACAAAAGGAAATCGATGACTTGAAGACTTTTCTTCAATAAACATAAATTCAATTGTCTAAGACAAGTGGTTCTTCCCTCTTTGCATCTAGATCATCCACATTTTCAGCAAAGGATAAGAATAAGGGTATGACACTCATCGCTTCTGTAAACAACACATCACACAAGTGGCTTCTTGATTTTGGGGCATCACACCACATGGTTTCATCCATGGAACTATTTTCTACATTTGAGCCCTGTTCATTCCTATCAATATTGATCTGGTGAATAACACTTATATGTCAACTCTTGAAAACAGATCCATTCAAATTGGAGAAGCAATATTCAATGATGTACTTTATGTACCTTCCTTATCCAATAATCTCTTTTCCATTTATCATATTACACATAGTGGTGCAAGAAAAATAGTTGAGTTCATACCACATTCTGTGATAATCAAAGATTTGCAAAGTAGAGACACCATTGCCACAACTCATGTTGATCATGATTATGGATTGTATTCCTTTTCTTCCTTTGATTTTGCCAACTTTGATGATGGTTTGAGTATAGATGACACTGATACCTTCAACATGCATAAGAATATATAGTTTAGTTATTTGAACCTTGGAGTTCTTTCCTCCTCATTAGTTGGACTTCACCTTACACTCATATCACATCTCCTTCATATTCGACTTCTTCAATATCGAGTGTTCCTACATCATTAGTTTCTCATAATTCAGGGCAACAAGATATTCACATTTTTGTTTCCACTACAGTTGAATGAGATGATTTTTAGACTTGTTTGGTGAATCCCATTTTATAGAGTTGGCAGACACTTTTGATGATAGCTACATCAACACTATTGTCAACCCATCTACATCTTTAGTTTCTATTCTACATCAGCCTTCACATGGAGGAGCAACTTTTAGAGATTTCACCATTGTCTTTAGATATTGCACATAATTCAGAGACTTCTATTCTTCTCACATGGGAAGATATCATGCATCTATTTGCAGTTTGTCTTCTTCCATGAGGAAGAAATGTTGTTCGACATTCAAGGATCACATTTTGCATTTTTCTTTGAGCATCACTCAACACTGTAGGTTCTACGATATTATGGGTGGCTCCGTAGTCTCTCTCTATCTCTCTTATGAAGGGGAAATTTCTTGCACTTATATGATAGAAGTAGTCCTTGGGGGGTCATCATGAGTCCTATCTTCTTCAAATGTACTTTTTATTTCATTGCATTTACATCATTTCTCTTTTGGAGAAGGGTTTTTATTTCCCACTGAGTTTTTCCCCTTTACTCCACTTTATGAGAAATTTGTACATAAGTACCTAACATGGTCTCATAGCTAAGACTCGTGTCATTAGTGTATACATTACTCCCTAAATTTCACTTAAGGGGGGGGGGGTGTTAATGTAAATAAAATAATTATCATACCTAGTTAGGTAATCACCTTTCTAGTATTGACCTATCCACACCTAGCTTAGGTTTACTTAGGTTTTCTTTTTCTTTTGTCTCACTTCATATGGTTGAGACATGTGTCCTCATGACTCGAGACACCTATTGAAAATTGCTCACACACTTGTCAAATGAGCTCATAAGTGTCCCACCTTTGGAGGGGTAGTCAAAGTTTCACTCCTACCTTCTCACCTCCTCATCCTTGCCTATATATGCAAGGCTTGATCATTGTATTTACACACTTTTCATATTTATTGATAGACATACTATTGTGTTCATAGTTTTCCTTGTGGAAAGTTATCAAATTTGAGCTCTCTGATCTTGACATTTGACAACAAATTATGCTAATACATATAACAAATGGAAGAATTTTGGGAAAATATATTATACACCTTACATAAATATAGTATGTTTTATAAAGTTATGTTCCATCATAAAATGGGGCACCACACTTTGGGGGTATGATATTTTTATTATAAATTACTGTATAGGGAATTGAAAATGCATTTAATGTGGTAGACACATTAGATTAATACATTTAATATTAGGGTAATGTTTTAGTGAGTACATGGGTTAATGGGCTCACAATATACTGTGTTTTCAACACATTAGAAAAATACATTTAATGTGGAAGACACATTGACGAAATATATTTGATTATTAGATGTATTGGAAAAAAATTTTAATGAGGTCATATGGAGACAATTCATCTTGGTTTCTTGGATTGGAGAGAGAATGTGGGTTGCCTTAGAGGATCTAATGAATTTTGATCCTAGATTCAAACTTAGGTACCCACATTGGGGGTGTCACATGGATGCATTAATTAAGGATGGATTAGAAAATTAGTAATTTTTTCCATTCTCATTACTCTATTATCTATAAATAGAAGGATTGGGATGTAGGTTAGATATCATTTGTGCATTCTTATTATGAGTGAAACTTTCCATAATCATTTGGAGGCTTAAGTTGCTTGCTGAGAAATCTTGGGAAGCATGGAGTGAGACATTGGGAATTTTTTTTTCTTGGATCAATCTCATAAAGAATGTAATGATGGTTTCTCATTGTTGCTAAAGAAGGCTATATCTTACTTGGTTTCCTTCTTGATTGAGAGTGTTGATCTCCTGTGATGGTTTGAAGCTTATCATTGTATTGCAATTAATTTTTCTATTGAGAATATATTGGTCTAGGTGCTTTAGAGGTTTGTTTTATATTGAAAGGGAATTCTTAGGTCCTCTCTCTTGTTTGGATTATTTTATTCTTTCTTTCATTCTTGCTATTTATTTAATTTTATTACTATACTAGAATGTTGTTGGAATTTGTATAGATCAATAATAAGTGTGACACCTCTCCTTGTAGGACTAAGAAATTGTTTTATATTTTCTATCAATCATAACATAGTTGTCTTGATACTTATTTTTTAGCTTTAGGGTGAAACTTTTAGTAGAATAAATTTGAGTTATGAACAATTCCCTCACCATTTAACTTGCATGGATTCTTCACTTTGATTGGTCTTGTATTGAATTAGGTGAAATGCTTAATTTTTTGGAGATTTCTTTTTTCTTTTAGGCCACTCCCACTTCCTTCTAGAGTTATGTAATCAAATATATTAAAAATATTATCTCATATTGGATTACCAATTCCATGCTCTTAGCTAGTATATTTATTATTTTTATATGGTGGGGTAGACCCACAATAGTGTATCCCCACTCGTGGACATTATAAATTTGTATGGTTGAAGAGAAAAAAATTGACAAACATCTTCATTTAAAGTTATTTCCTTGAATGAAGGTCTATGTTCATTTGAAGGTCATAAATTCTTAATATTTTAATTTTTTTAAATATGAAAGGGATCCTTGTTTGAAGGCTCTTTCATTCAAAAGTACCTTCATTTGAAGGTCCTTTGAATGAAGGCCCTTGGATAATTTTTCTTCCTTAGTGCTCAAATTTTTGTTAGAAATTTCTATTTCAAACATTGGGTTGGAATACAAATAGAATCATCATGATAGGAGGTTGTTATAGGATCATAACCCTTAAAGTAAGCTCTCCAAAATGTATAATTCTTAATATGTTTAATTTAATTATTATGTTTATTTTCTATTTTCTAGTGAACATAGGTTTTTCACTAAACATCAAGGTCTCCGTTCCACATATGTGAAAAATAGAAAAATAGATTTTTTTTGTTTTGAAAAATATCTATACACTAAGTATTGATGGCTTTATTCAACAAAAAAAATGTCACTTTAAAAAAATATTATTAACTATTATTTTTAAACAATTTATTAAAACTTTGCTAAAAAATTCATAAATCATTTAAAAAAAATTAAAAAATCCAAACACAAAATATAAAAAATCACAACTTCAAATAATTTTCAAATTCTTAACGATTTAGTTGCTATGGGTGATAAAATGCGAAAATTTAGCTTAAAAACGTTGGTTTCAATTTCCAAAATTGACTAAAAAATATGACACACTATTGTACACTTGGTAATTACTTCTAGTCATTTGAATATTTCCTATAAATACTATTAATTTTAGTAAATTATAAATATTTTTAAAATACTCCTTGCAAATAATTCTCTCATAATTTTTTTGATAAGATATCTTGATTATTTTATTATATCTCTACAAATTTTAAAGACATAGGCCTAATTGATATAAATTAATAAACTTTTCTCTTTAATTTTAAAGGGTTTTTTTTTTAATATCATAAAAGAAGATTAAACATGGAAAATCTTTATAAGAATTGTAGTACATTAGATGCCCCCTTTGAAACAATTAAATAGAAAGGTGAGTACCCATAACCCTATTAACACTTGAGGTATTATTGCAATTCAAATTATTTTAGAAGTGTGGAAGAAAGTGAGCCCAACATGTGAAAGGTCAAGATAGAATAGTATGTCACTGGCCAACTTTTTGTACTGCATGCTAATCTATCTTAGGACTTATTAACTTAGAATTAAGCTTAATCTCTCTATTACATTTTCTCTTTCAGGAGAATCTGACCAAAAGATTGGATGTGATGAGGCATCTTACCTTTTCATAGTCAGAAGTAAAGTATCAAATCTAAAAGCAACAGGTCATTTGTATTAGTTGAAGATATGTTTTGAAAATGTAAAAACAAAATCAAGGCGTGCTTAATTGTCTGAAATAATCTCACACCAATATAGAGCTTGATTCTATGAAATAAATTTTCACCTATTAATAGTGGCATCTGACTGGAACTAAGAGACAGACCCGTTTGATTAGCTAATCCAGTTCATGTTGGGAAACCCACCATGAGTATGAACCTGTTTTGGAACTGCTCAATCGGTCATATTGTGCAGCTGAAACCAGTCTGGTTATTCAGCATTCTTGATAGATTTAGACACATGAAATATGTAATCTTGTGGTCATAAATCAAGACTAGAGTACTGTTACTTGAATTGGCTCTCGTGGGTTCCACTCTGATTCTGCAGGAGGCTTCTCCAAAGTTTAGGCATGGCTTCGTCAGGGCAGAAGAAAACCCAGGTTACATTCTCTGCATTGATTGCTTTGCTTTTCTTGCTATTCATTGGTCTGTGTATTATAAGTAAACATGCTGTGAATCCCAACCCTCTCATCGACAAGGAGTTATGGCTTGGTCTTCCCCTTTTCTCTTCTATATTTGAAAATCCTGAGATGAAAACATTAAGTCCCAATTCATCACTATTTCCCTTAGATGATAAAAATGATGCCAGTACGATTACAAAAGTTGTGGATAAAAGTGTCGTTATCAAGGACGAGAGAACAGAAAAGAGTCAGTTGAGTGGGTCTCCATCTGCTACACCAGTCTCTGAATCTCCATCTGCTACACCAGTCTCTGAAACCAGGGTAATCCGTGCTGAAACTGATGAAAAAATAGGCCATGTAGATACTGTGGAAGATACCCTTGTTTCCAACATCTCCTCCGTAGTTTTTTCAAAGGCCGAAGGAAGCCCTACCATGGCAGAGAGACCTGTAGAAATCCCACAACTCAAGGGTCCTGAGAGACAGGAAGGAGAAAGCCCGAAACCAAGGAACGCTGTGGCTGCCCAAATATCTAAGCTGGCTGAGAACGAGAAAACCATGTGCAACATTTATTCAGGGAGATGGGTAAAGGATGTTTCTTATCCCATTTATAAGGCTAGTTCCTGTCCTTACGTTGATGAAGCTTTCAATTGCCAAGACAACGGGAGACCTGATACAGATTATCAAAAATGGAGATGGCAAGCTAATGACTGTGAACTTCCAAGGTAGGTTAGACATCATCACCACATTTCCTGCACTTATGTCATATATATGGAACTTCACCCCAGTGGAAGATGCTAGTAAAAATGTACAATCAGCTCATCCGGTGGGCTGCTGGGTTTTCTCTAACTATTTGGGTGTACAGCTGTGCCACAGAGCCCATAATATGAGCTGATCATACATGCTAGTCACAGCTGTTTCACTTTGTGTTGTTGACATTTGCAACGTATGTTCCAATCCTCCTCGCCTTTTAATGAAAGAATAAACTCAAATGTGTGGCATATTGGTATTTCTAGATTCAATGCAACGGATTTCTTGGAAAGACTCAGGGGCAAGAGGCTAATGCTGGTAGGGGACTCAATGAATCGAAACCAGTTTGAATCCATGCTTTGCCTTCTTCGTGAAGGCCTTTCCAATAAGAGCAGAATGTTTGAAACCCATGGCTATCGCATCACAAAAGGAAGGGGATACTACATTTTCAAATTTATGGTAAATGCTGTATCCGTGCTTCCTTGACTGACTTGTATTTACTATTTTCTATTCTGAGCATTTTTGCTGCTACTAATAGTCTGGACGTAGTGCAGGATTATAATTGTACTGTGGAATTTTGTCGGTCACATTTCCTAGTAAGGGAAGGACGTACGGTTAGACCAAATGGAAAGACAAGGCCTACTTTGATGATTGATCGAATAGATAAAACTGCTCCTAGGTGGAAGAGAGCTCATATTCTTGTTTTCAACACAGGGCATTGGTGGACGCATGGAAAGACAGCAAAAGGGTATTGTGCTTTGATCAGCAGCAGCCTGAATTACTTTTGATCACAAAAAAGTCTATGTTTATTGAGATCTTGATTGTGTTTTGGGGTCTCCTGTTAAACTTCTATTTCAAGCATTCGTTGGTGGTAATTGTTTCACATGGCCTAATTTTCTAACAGGAAAGATTACTACCAAGAGGGAGATGAAGTGTATGAACGCTTGGATGTACTGACAGCATTCAGACGGGCATTGACAACATGGGGAAAATGGGTTGATGAAAATCTGAATCCTGCAAAAACACAGGTTTTCTACCGTGGCTACTCCCCTGCCCATTTTAGGTGAGTACTGTATCCCCATTTTGTCAATGTTTTGGAATTATACTTTATATGTTTGGTCTCTGCATAATTCCAGATACTTGGAAAACAGACTAAGGTAAATGTATCTGGAATACAGGGGAGGTCAATGGAACTCTGGTGGCAGGTGCACTGGTGAAACCCAACCTATTTTTAATGAAACGTTTCTTGATAGCTATCCTGTCAAAATGCAAATTGTGGAGGATGTCATCCATCAAATGCATACTCCTGTTACAATTTTGAATATTACAAGATTGTCAGAATTTCGAAAGGATGGACATCCTTCTGCTTATGGCAAGCATACAGAATTAGATGGAAAAAGACCAAGGTATCAAGATTGCAGTCACTGGTGTTTGCCAGGGGTTCCAGATGCATGGAATGAGCTTATTTATTCTTCTTTGGTCATAGAAAAGAGGAGGGACCATAAATAATTGACCAGGGATGATTGTTTATGTTTTGAGGAGATAAAAAATTGTGCAGGGAGCACAATCGAGTTGAATATGGTAGTACCAGATTGTTATTTCAAGCTGAAGGTTTTGCATTATAGAGGTGAGTTATCTATTACTTCCTAAGTCATTCCCACGATGACACAATCTCAAAAGTAAATGGTGTTAATTTTTTCAGCCTATTGCTGATAGCTTGGCCACTCTACAATATACCTAGCAATGGTATGATTGCTACATCATCTTCTAACTGTGAAATGGGGTATCATAAGTAGTCAACAAATTCTGATATCTATCTGTTAAGGTGGGATCCACAGGGCACAACTATCCCATAGACGCTACATTTTTGAGGCAAAATGAAATTGAGATGAAAATAGTTGCATGTCTCAAGTCTTTGGAATTGCTTCTAAAGTTAATGTGTTGATGTTATGTTCAATGCATGGACAGATCTCGAAATAAGACTCGAGTTATAGTTCTTGGCTTATAGTATGTTAAAGCATACTCTTAAGTGATTAGTTTGTAGGAAAAATTGATTTTTTTTCCATCCTTATGCCATTTGGCATCTTACTTCGGATATGGCTAAGATGTGATTAACATGCTTAAACAGTCCAGTTCAATCCCACTAATGAAAAATCAGCCAACAAGTACTTAACCTTCTGTGTTATCTTGGCACTTGCACACTCCTGTTTGCTTTATCATGAATAATTTCACTTGTTAATTACTACAATCAGCTCCGAAAATTCTTCAATACACAGAGTGTTTGCGGGATATTTTCTTTTAGTATTTTACCATATAAAATAGTGGTCTGGCTGGATATTGCTCTATCAATCTTATAAATACTTGTTTTGATATGCAAACATTCACTTTGGACTTTTAGGTTACAAATAGGTGATCCTCGTCTAATGTTGCAGATACAGTAAGGCCTTCCTAGAGATTCTAGCTCTGGACTTTAGTGTCCATATTCAAATTTAATTTTGGATTTGACAGAACAAAAACTAATTAAAATTTAGAAAATTCCCAACATGGAATTCTTTTTGCACGAGTTCAATGATTGGATGCCTGTTGCATTTAAGAGCTGTCGTCTTCTAGATTACAAAAAGGTTCTTTCATAGAAAACCATCTTTTCCAAAATGGACTGTAGATGTGTAGGGTTTGACCATTGAAGGAAGAATCTTGAAAGTAAGAAGAGAAACATATAAGAACAAGAGAAGATAACGAATAACATGGTGAATTCTTGCTGATATGTGTTACTTGGAAGAAAAAAAATTCAAATAAAGTATAACATGATGTGGGAGGTATAGCAGGTATTGAACAAACCCACCAAGGAAATAATATGCGGGCAGGTTGAGAAACTCTTAGCAAAGAAATATGCTGTGAGCAAGCCACTGTCAAAGCAACCATTTATTTATTTATCTCTGACAGAGAAAAGTGATCTCTTGTCAATTGGGCTTTGGTTTACTGGTGAAGTTTGACTTGGCTGTCATATGACGGGCTGGAATTCTCATCCAATGGAATGCTATTCTGACTTGTAGAAAGGGATAAGTCTGGGTACAAGTTGGGTGTGGAGTTTGGCAGAAGCATAAGCAATCTTAAAGATGGTATTAAAGATGTCATCTTGGAAGCTAAGCAATCTTAATTTCAAAAGCCCATTTTTTACCAGTGTTTCATCCATATTTGATTAAGAAATATATAAAGAGTGATCACAAAATCTCGAAGAGAGACAAAGGCTTTTGTAAGCAAGTTCCATCCTGCACTGTGAGGGATTTGTGACTGTCTGCACCCCACAAGACATCCTACAATCAACATAGTAAGCTTGCTAGGGATTTAGAGTGGCAGTGTTAGACAGAGAGGGTCACATCCTCTTAATTTGCAACAGTGGGGACCAAGAATATAGCCAAACCTTCCTGCCAATAACTAAGACATCCACTGTCACAGACAAACATGCATGTTCTCAAGGATTATGAGTAAGGTGAACTTGAAAATGGATTATTATAAAAATGGATATGAGAAATTTGGAAGCTGGAAGGTACTTTTTACATAAAATTTGGCTAAAAGGATTCTTCTTTGTGATCTTGTAAGCCCAACTGATAGACAGTAGGTTCCAAGAGGTGACTCTTATCACCAAATGATGTTAGGTAATTTATATCTGAGGCTGTGGGCTCAGCATTTTGATTTAGAAACAGAAACATGATCACCATCCTGTCATGGGGGCACGCGTACTCTCTCACTGGGATTATTGGCCTGTTGGTGTGGTGAAATGATAACCATTTCTGACTGTCACCACACCATTTTTGCTCGAGTTTGTCTTCGAAGCAGACTTAAGCAAGCACTTTCACACAAGATTACATTCCAATTCAATTGCCACAAATGGGATTAAGTGGAATCAGTATGTTCCCTGTAAATGTCATGTATCTCACAAATGCAGGTACCTACATTATACTACAAACAGTCTCTATTTCAAGCTAAAGGTTGCAGTTGAGGCTCATAAAAGTGGAGGCTGTATGACTGTGACATCAAATGATTTCCAGGTTCTTAGGAGAAAACACTGACAAGCATAGCCCAAGGGCCAACAACCAATAGCTCTTAAAATGACAATCAACAGTTTTCTTTTTATATTTTTATTAGAGAAGCTTGGTGTTTTCACAAAATGACAATCAAGGTTCAAACCCCATTGGGGTGTTATTGTTGAATGTTTATATTGGGGATGAGGTCCCATGTTTGTGACCTCACCCGTTCATAGCTCTAGGTCAAAAGCATTTACTCCTTTGAAAAAGAAAAGGACAATCAACAATTAGTTACAACATACAAGACAACCATTAGGCTTAAGGAACTCTCATGTCAGACAAAAATTAGTTTAAAAACTCTAGTTCTTCATATTCAAGGTTTTCTTCTCCTGTAACCAATGGTCAAATTTGAAGGGGGGATATTTTAACCTCAAAGTTCACTTCAACTTAAAAGCCTTTATAATTGAAAGTTAAACCATGTTTTATTCTTTAAAAAGTAAAACATGGTTTAACTCTCTCTCTCTCTCTCTCTCTCTCTCTATATATATATATATATATATATATATATATTTATTGTAATATTTTTTTAAACATGTTTTATTCTTTAAAAAGTAAAACATGGTTTAACTTTCTCTCTATATATCATAATATATATTTTAGATAACTTTATTTATTAGATCAATTGTATTAAGTTTGTATGATGCAAAATCAACAGTATCATTGATATAATGACTTGTAGCACATTGGTAGAACTTGATGGTGAAGGTCAAACCGGGTCTTTTTGAACTACAGTGTAGTGAAGGGCACACAATATACTGAGAGCGAGAGGAAAGGGGGTGGGCGGGCGGTGGGGGGGCGTGGGTGGTGTGCGGAGGGGGAGGGTGTGAACCAATATATCCCAATTTCAACTTGATTATGTTAGATTTTATGATCAGATATAAAAGCAGAAATTTAATTTAAACTCAAACACATAAACACAACATATACCTTGGGAAAACCCTCCACTTGAGGGAGAAAAACCCAGCAACAAAGATCTCTCTTATATATATAATAATGGCAACAATTCACTTTACAATGAGGCCAAACACAAAGCCAATATCCAACACCAACACTAGATGCAATAACAAATAATAATCTGCCCTTCCTTGATATCTAAATCTACACTTAGAGAAATTCACAATCTGCTCTTGAAGGAATTCACACTTGAATGAAGGAATGAATCAAACTTGCTTGATTATGGAATGGATGGAAATGCCATTATATAAATACACAATGAGAGAGATGTCGCACCTCTTCATGTACAAGGTCGACCACAATAGAGAAATATAATTACAATTAAATGATGCAAATTACAAGGAAGGTTGGCCCATTTAGAAATTACATTGTTGCCAAGTGAAGCGCCTCTTCACTTTAATTATCTCAATAAAATAAATAGCTAATAGGCTAAATACAATTTTATGTCTTGACTCATGGCTGGAAAGATGAGCCCGAAGCTGCTATAACATCAACACTCCCTCTCAGCTAGGGAGGAATACTTCTAGCTGTACAAGACACATCACCTCATCGTGATGTCAACCACCATGGCTACTCCCATATGTGGAAAAAGAACATATCACCTCATCGTGATATCAACCACCATAACTATACCCATGTATGGTATGCACAAGTGCTCATCATTCAACGTGATGTTGTCACCTCATCGTGACGTTCACCATGGCTACTCCTAGAGGGTGAAAAGCACAAAGTACAAGAAAATCATCACAGACTCTCTCACGTGATGTTGTCATGGAGTCACACATATGACATCCACCATGGCTACTCCCAAAGGGTGGAAACAAGGGCTTTCACCTCAAATCTCTCTCACAAAGAGAAATGCATTAACAAGGGCTTGCACCTCAAATCTCTTTCACATAGAGAAATGCATTAAAGCAAATTAGAAGATCACTGATACTGAGACTCCTTCTCAGCTAGGGCTTCATTCTCCACAATACCAAGCTTGTTTCAAAAGTACACAAACTTTATTCTGGCAAGAGGCTTGGTGAGAATGTTTGTCGTCTACTCATTAGTGCTAATATATTTCAACTGGATTGCTTTCCTCAATATCATATCTTTGATATAGTGGTATTTGATCTCAACATGTTTAGTTCTGTCATGAAACACTGGATTGACAGAAAGCTTCACACAACTTTGATTATCACAATGAATGACAGTCGGCTCCAACGATTGTCCAAACAATCCTACAAGAAGCTTCTGAAGCCACACTGCTTCTTGAGCTGCCACACAAGCTGCAATATACTCTACCTCTACTGTGCTTAGTGCCACTGAAGATTGCTTCCTGCTACATCAGGAGATCATAGTAGACCCCAAATTGAAACAACATCCGAAGGTGCTCTTCCGATTAGTGACACACCCTACCCAATCAGAATCAGTATATCCATGCAATTTCAAGTCTACACCAAAAGAATATCTCAAGCCATATCCAACTGTGCCACACAAGTATCTCAGGATATGCTTTGCTGCAACTAGATGTATTTGCCTTGGTTCACACATGAACTGACTAAGTGCACTTACTGCATAGCAAATAGCTAGTCTAGTATTGACTAGATACATCAACGATCCAATCAACTGTCTGTACATAGTAGGATCCACCAGATCTGAACTAGTTGCAACCTACTTAAGCTTCTGAAAATTGGTTTCCATAGGTGTAGACATGGATTTGCAATCCATCATACCAAATCTCTTCAAGATGTCTATAGTATACTTGCCTTGACTCAGAATGAACTCATCCGGCTTCTGCCATACTTCTAAGCCAAGAAAGTAGTGCATGAGACCAAGATCCTTCATTTCAAATTCAGAAACTAACTCCTTCTTGCATTTGATAATGAGGTGATCTTCTCCAGTAAAAATTAAATCATCAACATAGAGAACTGAGATTAATGCTTCGCCATCAATTACCTTGAAGTAAAGGTTTGAATCAACATCATTCTTGGAGAAGCCCAAGCTCATCAGGTATTGATCAATTCTTTCGTACCAAGCACGAGGAGCCTGCTTAAGGCCATACAAAGCCTTCTTCAGCTCGCAAACATGAGACTCCTTCCCATGAACCTCAAAGCCATCAGTTTGCTCAATATATACCTCTTCCTCAATTACACCATTTAGAAATGCTGTCTTCACATCCATTTGATGTATCTTCCATCCCTTAGATGCTGCAATAGCAATGATGGTCCTGATAGATGTATAACGAGCAACTGGAGCAAAGGTTTCCTCATAGTCTACTCCCTCTTTCTGAGAGAATCCTTTAGCCACGAACTTAGCCTTGTACTTCTCGATGCTCCCATCAGTCGCATGCTTGATCTTAAAGAGCCACTTAGAAGATACAATAGATTTACCTTCAGGTCTAGGTATGATGTCCCAAACATCATTCTTGATGATGGATTGATACTCCTCAGTCATAACATCTTTCCATACTTGTTGACTAGTAGCTTCCTCAACATTAGAAGGCTTAGACTCAATGATTTGACTCATCAAAGCAACATAGCTTGAAAACTTATGAGGTCTCTTGCTTTCTCTGAAAGTTCCTCTTGGGGTTGCAAACCTTTTTTCCTCCTGCATTGTTTGCCTGGCCCAAAGAGGTCTCTTATGACCAATCACAATGTTTGTAGGCCCATCAGTAGGTTCCAAAGGCTCAACTAGATCGTCATCTTCTTTAGGATCAGTAGCCTCCCTCTAAATCTTAGGAGTATGGTCAACTTCCATATCCTGAGGAGACTCATGGTCTTCATTGTCTATCTCCATATGAGTGCCCATAGATCTCTTGAATGCAACATCTTTTTCAAATGTAACATCCTTGCTGACCTCAATCAACTTTTGACCTGAAATGCACACTCTGTAGGCTTTTGAAGACTCTCTGTAGCCCACAAAGATTCCTTTCTTGCCAGATGGTTCCAACTTTGTCCTTTTATCTTTAGGTACATGAGCATACATTGGACAACCAAAGATCCTCAAATGACTTACTTTCGGCTTCACCCTTGTGAATGCTTCTTTAGGAGTCATGTTCTCCAAAATACAGTGAGGGCTTCTATTATGAACATAAACAACTGTCCTAGATGCTTCGGCCGAAAGGAAGGTTTGCAGATCTTGATCATGAATCATGGCTCTAGCTGCTTCTACAATAGATTTGTTCTTCCTTTCTGCAACATCGTTTTGTTGTGGATTGTAGAGAACACAAAACTCCCTCTTAATTCTTGCCTCAACACAAAAGTTACGAAAACTTCCAGAGATATATTCTCCTCCATTGTCAGATCTTAGAACTTTGATCCTCTTCCCGGATGTCACAACCCTCCCTAGAACTTAATAAGTTATGGTATTGATGACATGGTCGTTATTTCCGTTATTGAAACATTATCTTTCTTATGAATATGAATTAAAGGATTTAATAATTGTTCTGGTTTATTTTATCTTTTGGCGAATGAATGAAATGATGAATGATTATTTAATTGCGTAAATACAACTATAGATGATGTTACGTATATCAATGAGAAACAATATGTTAAGAATAGTCTAACTCTGGCTTTTGGTGTCAAGTGATTGCAGGACAATCAAAGCAAGAAAAGAAAAGGAACCGTCATCAGGGAGAGGACACGGTTGACGAGGATTCGATTGTTATCAAACTCTAGAAAGCAAACGAGGTCACAAATGATCTTGGCCTTGGTAAAATAAATAATAGATAATAAACCTTAAAAAGAAAATTTTTGATATTTTTTACTTTATATGGAATTATAAATATTTTGATGACAACTTTAAAAGACTTAAAAAAAAAAAAGTAAAGCCCGAATCTAATTAAGGCGAAATATAATTAAGCGGCCAAAATGAAAGAAACGCATGAGTAGTTTTGGCGCGGGGTAAAGAGTGAGAGAGAGGGAGAGCCGAGGTATGGAAACCTAAAAACGCATCCCAGGGCATGGAGTTGCATGAAACGTCTGCATTCAAGAAGGCACGATGGGGAATGCGAAAGGGTTTTCATTTAAACATCGATCTCCTCTGGAAAAAGGCATTCCATCTAAGCATTCGTTTTTCTCCTTTGGGTCTTCGTCTTTTGAAATACCAGTATTTTCCGCCAAGGTTAGGGCTCGGTTTTTCTGCTATTTTTTTGTTTACTCCTCTCTGGAACTCGGGCGGCAAGCAAGGGTGTCTTCATACGTTTTTTTTTCCCTCTTCCTCTGTTTCGCGGAAAAACCTCCAGCGGCTCACGAGTCTCATCTCGGGCGGCAAACAAAGTGGAATTCGGGATCCGTGGCAACCAATACCAGCAGGCACGTAAATGTGTTCATCTCCCTTCTATCTCATTTGTGTAGAATTCATTATGAGAATAGTTCTTTTTCGCCAAAATGAATGAATGGATATAATCTTGTTTTGATTTATTTCGACTGTTCTGAATACTTCTCTTGCTCGAAGAATTTAAGGTAGGGTTGTTAGTCTGAACCATAGCTATGACTTTAAGCTGAATGCCGTGTAATCTTTCAACTGGGGGCCATACAGTCAGGAAAAACCCGAGACAAACCTTCCTTTGTTTAAAGTCGTGTTCCTGCAATATTCTCAACGAGCAAAGCCAACCTTGAGAGTTTCCTTTTTCTTGTATTCTGGTATACTTAGACAGACCCTGAAACGACATTTGACTCCTCATTTCTTTTCTTAGATCTTTGATGTACTGAACGGTACTCCAGAGCAGAACACCAACAATGCTAGTAGTAGGAACTCAGTTGCTTATGTTTAAGCCATTCTGAAGATGTCATGCATGTAACTGAAATAAAAATATAATGACTGCAAAACAGCTGGGAGTCTGTCACACCTTCTTCATCCAGCACTCAAGTAGGGAACGGTTCAGTTCTTTGGTTATCCAGTAGATTTTAAATACTGCATTGCAAATACTAATATTTGATTAGAGTCTTTTCACGGTCTTTTGTCTTCTTTCGAACCCAAGTCCCTAAAACATGAACTGACATGGAGACCAGTAGAACATGTATAACAGAACCGAACTTTACCTCTGCCTGAGGGTTAAACAATTAATTCTTTATTTGAACAAATGAAATTAACAGCAAACAGTAAGAACTTGAACTTGAATAATTGATGTTCTTGAATATAGAAATATGAAACATACCTAGTGTAAACTTAATGAGCAAGGATGCGTGCTGACGGCACAGTGATGCCATGAATTAATTAATTAAAAATCCTTGGCCAATGTAGATGCCCGTTTGGCAATGTCAGCTTCCATGGCCAGATATACCCTGATCAGGATGATTCTTCTGATAGGAGGTACCTATAGAGGAAGGATCGATCAGTGGTATAGGTTCGTGGACATCAGGCTCAGAGAACTGATAACAATTGATCCTTGTTAATTGACCTCGTGAAGGGCGGGTTCTTCAGTTGAAGAAACTCGGGAGACCAGCAGGTCTTGGTTGGGCGGTAAAGCCCCTGATGATGGTTTCTTTTCCTTTCTGAACAGTATTGCCAATGAAGATGGTGTTAAATGCAAAATCTTTCTTCTCGCTCTATTTCCAGGTACAAAGATCTGAATGTTTACTATTTGTTGAAATAATATTCATCTTGAACTTTGAGCAATGTCCTTTTAGCTGAAATTATCGTTACTTGTTAGTTATTGTTAAATTATACTGCTTAGTTGAATTCTGCAAGTTAGATGTAGAAATTTTAGATAGTCGTTGTATGTAAACCCTAGAATGGTAGTTATTTATTTCATGATATTATAAAACTGTTTCTGAAAAATCAGTTAGAAACGTTGGAAAACTCTAGATCTCTTGAAAACAATTAGTTACAATTCAGCTGAAGGTAGTTACCAGTTAAACCTTCGTAACCGTAGATTAGTTGGATGTTACACATGGTATCAGAGCAACCGGGTTCGCCACTGAACCTCGGGCTCAGCATGCAGATTTAGGGAACTAAAACAATTGTTGATGTTGTTCCAGGATGGTGTTGATACGACAAACACCTCGGAAGAAGGTCCGTGACCCGATATCCATCCGTATGTGGAAGATCAGATTATCTTACGACTATTCAGACTGTTCTCTCCCATCGGATATTGAAACGATGGCTGAAGCCCTAAAAAGACTCCGTAAGGAGAGGAAGAAATGGACGGCCTTAAGAAAAGAAAAACTGAAAGTCAAAATATTGGTTGAAATGATCAAAACCAACACCGAGAAGTATGCTCAACTGAAAACCCAACTTGAGACAACTCCAACCTCGGGTTACAGACCTCTTCCGCATACCGGACTCCTTGATCAAGAGAAGTCCAACCGAGCTGGTGAAACTGAACCTTAATCATGGAACTGAGACTTTTATGGAAGTGCTAAACATTTTGTAATCCTTATCAGGAATCTACCATCGGAATGATGGAAATTTTGTACTATTTAAATAAAAAGAATTATCGCAGGATGCGATAGAGAATTTTGTATAAGTAAATCACAAGATGTGATAGAGAAAAATTTTGTAAGGATCAAGCACAGGACGTGATGATCCATATTTAAGCAATAAATAAAATTTTTTGTTTGCATCAATCGAATTTTGTAAAATTACTTTTAAAAATGCAAATGTGTCTTGATGTCTGGAAAACTAGATGAACTGTGCAAGTAAACAAGTCTAAAATGAATAAACGATAAGACTAATTAGAGTCATTAATGTATCTCCAGGATATCATCATAATGGAAAATCCCAGAAATGGAATAAGAGAGGACCAAAATGATAACCCCATGGCTAAACTGGACCAATTATTAGCCTTGATGAATGCAACCCATAATCGGTTAGCTAACTTGGAAAGAAAAGTGGAAGGGCATCACATGGCAAGTGATGAGAGAACGGAAAACCAAAGCGAGCAGCAAGGGGAAACTTCGAAAACCTTGACACTAGAAAACAAGAAAAATAAATTGGCTGATGAATTAGCCCAGGATATGAAGAAAATCAAACCCCCTAAGTTTGAGGGCTCTGTAACGGGTGATTCCGCAGAGGCATGGTTGACGGAGATGGAAAAATACTTTGAGTTGAGAGATTATTCGGATAATTCAAAAGCAGCTTGGGCGGCCTATTAGTTGGCAGGAGAGGCTGCCACCTGGTGGGAAAACAAAAGGGCGGAAATGGATGTGGCAACAGCTGAGGTGTCGTGGGAGCAGTTTGTACGATTATTTCGTCAAAGATGGCTTCCGCAGACATATTATGACCAAAAGTTGCTAGACTTTGAGAATTTGAGGCAGGGAGTCCTATCAGTTAATGAATATTGGGAGAAGTTCACTCGTCTGTTGAAGTATGTTCCCCTCTATCAGCAAGATGAAAACTTTCGAGTTCGGAAGTTTATAATGGGATTGAATAATCGGATAGGAGGTCAGGTGGATGTTTTGGCCCCACGAACCATGGATGAGGCCTATGAAAAGGCAGTTAGACAAGAACAGAGGCTAAAGAAAGATGATTCTTTTCGGGATAAGAAGCGCAACAAAGGCAAGTGGGAACCGTCACGTCAAAATTTCAAAAAGAAGGGTCATAACCATAACAGATTTGAAACCAAAAGAGACCAAAGGAACAATTTCAATAATAATGGCAAGAAGGATGAAAACACTGTCAATAAGGGATCCGAAAAGAAAGGACCACCAGGAGGATGTTTCAATTGTGGAGGCGAGCATTACGCCAACCAGTGCCCCCTCAAGAACCCGCAAGGACAACAACAACGAAAGCCCTTACCACCTCAACAAATGGCCTTTCAGCAACGAATTCATGCCGCAGTTGACAATCGTCAAGCTGAGTATCAAGCTACCCCTATAGAGACTCCAGGTATGCTTTATGGAAACCCCGTAACCATCTTAATTGATACAGGAGCCACAGAAAGTTTTATCTCACCCAAGATATTGCATAAATTTCCAAAAAGAACTGGGTACATGGCTAACTCTTGGGTAGTAGAATACGCTAATCAGACGAGAGCTCGGGTAGAGCAGTGTCTGTTTGAAGCTAGGGTGGAACTTCCAGGCTTCACTACAGAGGTTAACTTGTATGTAGCGCCTCTAGGATCCTACGATATAATCATTGGGATGAATTGGCTAAGGGAGCACAGGGCAAAGGTAGACTGTTATACCAAAATTGTAGAATGTATGGATGATTTGGGAAATTCTGCAAAAATACATGGGGTACAACGAGAAGTCAAGACGCGACAAATATCAGCCATGCAACTCAAAAGAAACAAGAGGAAAGGATGCCAATTATTTGCGGTCAAAATGGAAGAAGTTAGGGAATATAAAGAAAGTACATACCATGATGATATGATAATGCAAGCCCAGAGTCAGAAAAGGGAAATGGAAATTGATTTCAAAGAAGAAACTTTTGCTGATAAGTATCCCTACCTTCGGGAATACCAAGACGTGTTTCCTGAAGAGCTGCCTGGGTTACCACCTAGAAGAGTGTTTGACTTCACCATCGACTTGATTCCGGGAGCCGAACCAGTCTCTAAGGCACCCTATCGGATGACTACTGTGGAGTTGATGGAGCTAAAAACTCAATTACAGGAATTGTTGGATAAAGGCTTAATACGACCCAGTGTTTCACCTTGGGGTGCGCCAGTCATATTTGTAAAGAAAAAGGATGGAACTCTTCACCTGTGTATAGATTATAGGATGCTAAACAAGCTTACCATCCGAAATAAATACCCTCTACCTCGTATAGACGACCTATTTGATCAGATGAAGGGGGCATCAGTGTTCTCCAAGATAGACCTAAGATCAGGGTACCATCAACTCAGGCTAAAAGAGGAAGATGTTCATAAAACGGCTTTCCGAACCAGATATGGACATTACGAGTTTACAGTACTGCCTTTTGGACTTACCAATGCTCCGGCTGCATTTATGAATCTGATGAACAGCATATTCCGAGATTGTCTAGATAAATTTGTATTGGTTTTTCTTGATGATATACTCATCTATTCTAAAAATGAGGAAGAGCATCTTCGACACCTTCAAATAGTTCTTCAGCGGCTAAGAGAGAATAAACTTTATGGGAAACTATCGAAATGTACCTTCTTCCAGAAAGAAGTGCAGTACCTAGGGCATATAATCTCTGATAAGGGAATCACAGTAGACCCAGCAAAAATAGAAGCAATTGAGAGTTGGCCAGAACCTAAAAATGTTCATGAGGTCAGAAGCTTTATGGGATTGGAAGGATATTATCGGAGATATGTCAAAGATTTTTCTAGAATCGCCCATCCCATCACGTCTCTCCAAAGAAAAGGAAAAAGGTTCGAATGGACAGCAAAGTGCCAGGAAGCATTTGACACCTTGAAGGAAAGATTGACGACTGCACCAATCTTAATCGTACCAGATCCGAATGGGCATTTTGTAGTAATAACAGATGCGTCTGGAGATGGACTGGGAGGAGTATTAATGCAGGAAGGAAAGGTGGTGGCCTATGAATCTAGGAAGTTGAAACAGTATGAACAGAATTACGCACCGCATGACCTCGAGCTAGCAGCGATAGTACATGCTCTACAAATGTGGCGACATTATTTACTGGGAAAGACCTTTGAGCTTAAGTCGGATCATCAAGGGTTGAAATACCTATTTACTCAGCCCAACCTAAATGCACGACAAAGAAGATGGATGGAATTGATATCCGACTATGACTTCGAGATTAGCTATATAAAGGGCAAGGAGAACAAAGTAGCTGATGCCCTAAGTCGGCGAAGACACATATCTGCTATGGCAACTATCCACACCGACTTCAAAACGCAAGTTCTGCAAAAACTAAAAGAGGATACCTACTATAATCAAATACGAGAAGCTCTCCTGGCAAACTCTCAGGACCCTAATTATGAGGGATTCCAGATAGAAGAAGATGGACTTTTGAGATTTAAAGGCAGGATGTACATTCCAGACTCATCAGAATTAAGGAAAACCATTTGGAGAGAAATTCACACCGCACCGTACTCAGGCCATCCCGGAATAACCAAAATGTTGGCAGATGTGAAACCTCTATATTTTTGGAAGGGAATGAAGAAGGATGCAGCTAGGTTTGTCGCAGGATGCTTCGAATGTCAGAGGGTTAAAGCTGAACATCAACATCCAGCAGGGTTATTACAACCCCATAGCATACCAGATTGGAAGTGGCAAATTATCAGTATGGATTTTGTGCAAGGGTTGCCAATGACAAGAAATAGACATAACACTATCCTAGTGGTAGTAGACCGACTCACCAAAGTGGCACATTTCATACCAGGAAATTTGACAGATGGAGCTTCTATAGTTGCGCGAAAATTTGTGCAAGAAATATTTCGTCTACACGGTGTACCCGAGAAAATCATTTCTGACAGAGATGCAAGGATAACATCTAGATTTTGGCAGACATTATTTTCTGCATTAGGGACACAACTAAATATCAGCACAGCTTATCATCCTGAAACGGATGGCCAAACCGAAAGGGTTAATCAGATCTTAGAAGACCTACTGAGAATGTATTGTATGGATCAGCAACATAAGTGGGAGGAATATTTACCCTTGGTAGAATTTGCCTACAATAATTCATATCAGTCAGCTATCAAAATGGCACCATTTGAAGCTCTATATGGCAGAAAATGCAGGACCCCTATCAGTTGGAATAGATTAGAAGACAGGGTCATTTTAGGACCAGAGATGCTCCAAGAAATGGAAGAACAGGTCAAGCTAATTAGGCAAAGGTTGAAAGAAGCTAATGATCGCCAAAAGAGTTATGCTGATGCAAAGAGAATTCCTAGACAATTCGTTGTGGGAGACAAAGTTCTTTTGCGTGTCAAACCTCATAAAAGCTCTATTAAATTTGGAAAGACTTCAAAGCTAGCCCCAAGATATGTGGGACCTTTTGAAGTACTGGAAGTTATCAATCCTGTTGCTTACAGAATTGCTCTACCACCAGCTCTCGCCCGATTGCACAATGTGTTTCATGTATCTTACCTTAAGAAATATTTTGCAAATTTTGAACATATGATTGACTGGAAATCTTTGCAGGTGCAGGATCCAGGGGTGATTACTTTAGAACCAATTCGAGTGCTCGAAACGCGTAAGTTGCACTTACGTAATCGAGAGGTGGTTCAATGTAAGGTCCAGTGGGACCAGTATTCAGAAGAGAATGCCACCTGGGAGGACTATAATGAAGTCCTTCGGAATTTTCCTTATTTATTTTCAAACCATATGGAATTTTGATTTTAGAACTTGAATATATAAATAAGTAATCATCGAGGACGATGATTCATAAGGGGAGGAGTATGTCACAACCCTCCCTAGAACTTAATAAGTTATGGTATTGATGACATGGTCGTTATTTCCGTTATTGAAACATTATCTTTCTTATGAATATGAATTAAAGGATTTAATAATTGTTCTGGTTTATTTTATCTTTTGGCGAATGAATGAAATGATGAATGATTATTTAATTGCATAAATACAACTATAGATGATGTTACGTATATCAATGAGAAACAATATGTTAAGAATAGTCTAACTCTGGCTTTTGGTGTCAAGTGATTGCAGGACCATCAACGCAAGAAAAGAAAAGGAACCGTCATTAGGGAGAGGACACGGTTGACGAGGATTCGATTGTTATGAAACTCTGGAAAGCAAACGAGGTCACAAATGATCTTGGCCTTGGTAAAATAAATAATAGATAATAAACCTTAAAAAGAAAATTTTTGATATTTTTTACTTTATATGGAATTATAAATATTTTGATGACAACTTTAAAAGACTTAAAAAAAAATAAAGTAAAGCCCGAATCTAATTAAGGCGAAATATAATTAAGCGGCCAAAATGAAAGAAACGCATGAGTAGTTTTGGCGCGGGGTAAAGAGTGAGAGAGAGGGAGAGCCGAGGTATGGAAACCTAAAAACGCATCCCAGGGCATGGAGTTGCATGAAACGTCTGCATTCAAGAAGGCACGATGGGGAATGCGAAAGGGTTTTCATTTAAACATCGATCTCCTCTGGAAAAAGGCATTCCATCTAAGCATTCGTTTTTCTCCTTTGGGTCTTCGTCTTTTGAAATACCAGTATTTTCCGCCAAGGTTAGGGCTCGGTTTTTCTGCTATTTTTTTGTTTACTCCTCTCTGGAACTCGGGCGGCAAGCAAGGGTGTCTTCATACGTTTTTTTTTCCCTCTTCCTCTGTTTCGCGGAAAAACCTCCAGCGGCTCACGAGTCTCATCTCGGGCGGCAAACAGAGTGGAATTCGGGATCCGTGGCAACCAATACCAGCAGGCACGTAAATGTGTTCATCTCCCTTCTATCTCATTTGTGTAGAATTCATTACGAGAATAGTTCTTTTTCGCCAAAATGAATGAATGGATATAATCTTGTTTTGATTTATTTCGACTGTTCTGAATACTTCTCTTGCTCGAAGAATTTAAGGTAGGGTTGTTAGTCTGAACCATAGCTATGACTTTAAGCTGAATGCCGTGTAATCTTTCAACTGGGGGCCATACAGTCAGGAAAAACCCGAGACAAACCTTCCTCTGTTTAAAGTCGTGTTCCTGCAATATTCTCAACGAGCAAAGCCAACCTTGAGAGTTTCCTTTTTCTTGTATTCTGGTATACTTAGACAGACCCTGAAACGACATTTGACTCCTCATTTCTTTTCTTAGATCTTTGATGTACTGAACGGTACTCCAGAGCAGAACACCAACAATGCTAGTAGTAGGAACTCAGTTGCTTATGTTTAAGCCATTCTGAAGATGTCATGCATGTAACTGAAATAAAAATATAATGACTACAAAACAGCTGGGAGTCTGTCACACCTTCTTCATCCAGCACTCAAGTAGGGAACGGTTCAGTTCTTTGGTTATCCAGTAGATTTTAAATACTGCATTGCAAATACTAATATTTGATTAGAGTCTTTTCACGGTCTTTTGTCTTCTTTCGAACCCAAGTCCCTAAAACATGAACTGACATGGAGACCAGTAGAACATGTATAACAGAACCGAACTTTACCTCTGCCTGAGGGTTAAACAATTAATTCTTTATTTGAACAAATGAAATTAACAGCAAACAGTAAGAACTTGAACTTGAATAATTGATGTTCTTGAATATAGAAATCTGAAACATACCTAGTGTAAACTTAATGAGCAAGGATGCGTGCTGACGGCACAGTGATGCCACGAATTAATTAATTAAAAATCCTTGGCCAAGGTAGATGCCCGTTTGGCAATGTCAGCTTCCATGGCCAGATATACCCTGATCAGGATGATTCTTCTGATAGGAGGTACCTATAGAGGAAGGATCGATCAGTGGTATAGGTTCGTGGACATCAGGCTCAGAGAACTGATAACAATTGATCCTTGTTAATTGACCTCATGAAGGGCGGGTTCTTCAGTTGAAGAAACTTGGGAGACCAGCAGGTCTTGGTTGGGCGGTAAAGCCCCTGATGATGGTTTCTTTTCCTTTCTGAACAGTATTGCCAATGAAGATGGTGTTAAATGCAAAATCTTTCTTCTCGCTCTATTTCCAGGTACAAAGATCTGAATGTTTACTATTTGTTGAAATAATATTCATCTTGAACTTTGAGCAATGTCCTTTTAGCTGAAATTATCGTTACTTGTTAGTTATTGTTAAATTATACTGCTTAGTTGAATTCTGCAAGTTAGATGTAGAAATTTTAGATAGCCGTTGTATGTAAACCCTAGAATGGTAGTTATTTATTTCATGATATTATAAAACTGTTTCTGAAAAATCAGTTAGAAACGTTGGAAAACTCTAGATCTCTTGAAAACAATTAGTTACAATTCAGCTGAAGGTAGTTACCAGTTAAACCTTCGTAACCGTAGATTAGTTGGATGTTACACCAGACAAGTTCTCTACCTGAGCTTTAAATTCCTTGAATCTCTCGAGTACTTCTTCAGATTCTTTAGTCTTTAAGAAATAAATCCAAGTTTTTCTACAGTAGTCATCAATAAAAATTACATAATACAAGAAACCGCTCAAAGAAGCAACATACATTAGACCACACAAATTAGAATGAATAAGATCTAGAATACATTTAGATCTACTTTCACTACTATGAAATAGACCTTTAGTATTCTTACCTAATGCGCAACCTTTGCAAGTGCCTTCATGCTCTTGGTTGAATTTAGGAAGGCTTGTGACCATCTTCTCCATGGTTGGTAGTGCTCTAAAGTGAAGGTGAGCAAGTTTTCTATGCCAAAGTTCACACGAACTTGAAGAATCATGCAACAAAGCCTGATGTGGACGAGTGCAAAGTCTGTAGAGACACTCATGTCGAACTCCAATCACTCGAGTAGTCTTGATACTTGAGTTCTTCGGCCATGCAAGAACTTTACCTTCAAAGAATGCAACTTGATATCCCTTGTCCTCCAAGGCTGAAATAGAGACAAGGTTCCGCTTGATACCCAGAGAAAATAGAACATCGCTCAACTATAAGGAAATGCCGAAATCCAAGTGAAGAGAGGAGGTCCCAACATCCTACACAAAGTAGCTAACATCATCACCAATAATGACTTGAACACTAGAATCTCTCTCCACCAAATCAGATAGATGCTCTCTAAATCCAGTGATGTGGCGAGAGGCACCATTATCAATCAACCAAGTGTTGATGTTAGTAGGCACATTGCTTGACAAAATAGAATATAATAGAAATTCACTTGTATCCTTCTACAGAGAGATCTCACCCACATTTGCAAATGAAGCCTACAACTTAGGCCTGGTTGGGCAATCCTTTGCATAGTGACCAAACTTGTCACATCTAAAACATTGAATGCGAGAGAGGTCCTTCTTAAATGCAGGAGCACCATCAAATCTTTGATCTCTATTCCTGTTGAAGTAGCCTTTCTTCCCTTCTTTTCCTTTCTTCTTCGAGGATTGAGCGACAAGAACATGAATGTCTTCATTTGTAGAGCTTTGACCAATGCCTATCGCAGCCAACCTTGATTCTTCTTGAATACAATTTGCTCTCAATCGATCAAACTTAGGAAGTTTTGATCTAGCACTAATTCCTTGAATGAATGAATCCCAAGATGGAGGAAGACCATTGAGAGCCAACATAGTGAAATCCTTGCTATCAACAATATGCCCAATGGTAGAGAGTTGATCTCTCAACTTGGTAATCTTCATGAAGTATGAGATGACGAATTCTCCTTTCACCATCTTGATATGATGAAGCTGTTGCTTTAATGCAAGAGCTCGACTTGTGTTGTTGATCTCATACATCTCCTCCAAAGTCTTGAACATATCTCTTGCTGACTTCAACGTGGAGATGATTGGCACAATGTGATCTTTCACGGAATCAACCAACATCTTTTTCGCCTTAGTGCCATTCCTCTTCAATTGAGGTTTCTCATTCTCATCAGAAGGTTCGGGAACTTTGCCCTCCACGAACTCTACTAACTCATTTTCTTCCAAAGTGAGCATGACTCTAAACTTCCAAGATGTGAAGTTTGATGCGCCCTCAAGTCTATCTTCGATCTTGAGCCCGTTCACCATCTTGACGATAAGATAGATGTAAGAGAATGAGAATAAGCGAGGAAGATAGTGATGTTGTATAAATCTGATCATGATCTTCTTAAACTCGCTCTGATACCATGTTAGATTTTATGATTAGATATAAAAGCATAAATTTAATTTAAACTTAGACACATAAACACAACATATACCCTGGGAAAACCCTCCACTTGAGGGAGAAAAACCCAACAACAAAGATCTCTCTTATATATATAATAATGGCAACAATTCACTTTACACTGAGGCCAATCACAAAGCCAATATCCAACACCAACACTAGATGCAATAATAGATAACAATCTGCCCTTGATATCTAAATCTGTACTTAGAGAAATTCACAATCTGCTCTTGAAGGTATTCACACTTGAATGAAGGAATGAATCAAACTTGCTTGATTATGGAATGGATGAAAATGACCTTGTACAAATACACAATGAGAGGTCACACCTCTTCATGTACAAGGTCAGCCACAATAGAGAAATATAATTACAATTAAATGATGCGAATTACAAGGAAGGTCGACCCATTTAGAAACTACATTGTTGCCAAGTGAAGCGCCTCTTCACTTTAATTATCTCAATAAAATAAATAGCCGATAGGCTAAACACAATTTTATGTCTTGACTCATGGCTGGAAGGATGAGCCCAAAGATGCTATAACATCAACAAATTAAACATTAATAAACATTAATAATTTCTCCAAACATGAACTTTAAAGCATCAAAACAACAATTATTGATGATCAAGCAATTAAGCAACACAAGTGCACATAACCACATAATGAATACTAGATTTACATGGAAACCCAAAATGGGAAAAGCCATGGAGAAAAAGTTGCTTGGAGCTACTATCCAAATACAACCTCATAGAAATAATATAAAAACTTACAATGATTTGCAGGCACCAACCTACAAGAGACACCAATTGTCTAACTCAAGAACTGAGCACCAATTCAAATATGAGGCACTAACCTCAATTACAACAAGATATGAATCATGTGTACCTTCCAAACTCAAATTGCACTATCAACCAAATCTGATTTGCTATTGAACACTTTCTCTCAATGTGTAGAGGATCTTCAACTTAATTTGCACACCTTGATATATCTTTGCTAATTGAATTTCACAACTCACACACACCAACTCTCACACATAGGAATGAGCCTAGAACAACTATATATATGGATTACAATGATGATTACATTTATATGTCAACCTATAACCTATTTGCAATATCAACAAGTTGACCGCAAACAAACTCCTTAACCAAACATGTACCAAGCTAGGTCCAAAAGCCCACACGTTACACTAGGAGAGGGGACACACTAAGTGTTACCCAACATATTAACAACTTCTCATGTCGGCCTAGAATCCTTTAACACTATCTACAATTATCCATGTCGGCCAAGGATAAAACAAACATATATGAAACATGTAGTTGGCACAATCCTAAATCACATGCGTTGCTGCAGGTGTAAGATAACACCACGCACTTCCTTCCATGGACTTAAATTGGTCCTATTTTATCTTCACACGCTTCCTCCAGCTAGCACACACTTCCCTTCTCTAGCGCAATTATTCACAATCAATCATCAAACACATATTTTACTTTTTCACTTGTAACTTGCAATTCTCTAACTCAAATCTGTTGAAGCTGTGGATTATAATGTACTTCACGAGTAACTGTACTTTATCCAAACCTCAGGCCATAGGGTGATCCCACAATAGTGGTTTACAATTTTTGGCCAAACTGGACACTGAAATATATATTTTTAACTAAATCTTCACTTTCAGGCATCTATAGCAGCTAAACTGTGAGGAATTTGAAGATGATGCAAATTAGAGTTTCGCGACATTTTGTTTGTAGATTCTAAATATATATTTTTCATTTTTTTTGGAATCAATTTGCACTTCTTTTTCCATCTCCCTCGAAAACTAATTTTTTTCAGAAAATAACATTTTTAAAAAGTGACGCTCACTGTATAACGCATAACTTTTTTTCCATGAAGGATAAAATTCTAATTCTTTTAGATTTGTAACTTCGATATCTAGTGCTTCCACTTGGTTAGATAGTTTTTTATTGAATATATTTTCTTTAATCAAGTTTCAAAGTCAAACCAATTACAATTTAGATATAGCGTGACTGTATAACGTGTAACTTTTTTTGTATGTATCGAAATTCTTTTTTTTTTTGTTGGATCAAAGACTTCAATATCTGGTGCACTCATATTTTTCAATTTTTTGATAATCTGCTATTTTTCCACATGTGCAGAATAGAGAGCTTGATTTTTGGTGAAAAACCTATGTTCAATAAAACTAAAAAACTAAATACATAATAAAACCAAAACATATTAAAATTATATTCGTTGGATAGCTCGTTTCGTGGACTACCTGATTCCAATTGGGTTTGTGAAGTCTTTGCCATTTTCATCTTCAACCCGAGCTCTGAAGTGCAAAAATTTAGATTTTTTTTGTGTCTGAGGGGGAGAATGAGGGATAAGGGGGTTCAAGCGAACCACCTTTCTATGTGCATTTTATTTGGTTTTTTGGGTGGGAAACAAGGGGCAAGAATTAAATGGGTTCGCTCGAACCTGAAGGTTCGTTCAAACTCCTAAAACCAATTTTTTTTTTGCCATGGGGTCATTTTTTGTCAGTTTTCCTTCATCAAATTGTAAACCACTATTGTGGCTTCACCCCATAATATTCAACAGTGGTAGATTGTTGAGCAAATCATCATCACAGTGCAACTGAGTGCACAAATATTTTTGAACAACCAACCTCAAAAACATGCCATAGATACCAACAACTAGAATAGATACAATATGATCATACTGCAACATTCTCAATAATGATAACATTGACATTCCACAACTAGTCACACAACTTCTCACAGTACTTCCAGAATTCAAATATTCAGACATGACATGACATAAGTAATTACATTTAATTCTCATTGATCTATTGACCCTTCATACCACTATCACACCTTTGACATCACACCTTTAACATCAATGACAACATATGTTCTACAATCTCCCCCTTTGTCATTGATGGAAAATAACAAAATGTTGCTAGCCCATCAACATAGTCCAAGCCTATCTGGAACTCCCCCTATGTGATACAACTGAAGCTTCTATTGAACATGTCATTTTGGGTTCCTTTATCCCCTTTTGACATCAATGGCAAAGGGCAACAACTCATCTGAAATATATAACATTTTAGATTCTTTCAGATACACTCCTTTCATCTTGGGTTTCTTTCTCACCTTGTGACATTACCCATTCTACAAGACCACCAAGATTGCTTGTGATAAGGATTCAACACTCCCCCTCAACTTGTGCTTCCTCTTGATTTAAGAGGAGGTAGCAACCACTCCCAAATTCTGTTGAAGAAACTAAAAAGTCTCCTTGGGAAGAGGTTTTGTGAAAATGTCCACAATTTGCTCCTTAGTCTTAATATACTTCAACTTCACTTCTTTGTCTATAACATTCTTGATCTCAAAAAATGATAATTGCAATATTTTTTGTCCTTGAATGCATCACCAAATTCTTGGAAATATTTATAGCACTAATATTGTCACAAATAATGGAAACAAACTCATCAAACTCTATTTTCATCTCCTTCAAGTTTTGCTTCATCCATAACACCTAAGTGCAACAAGAAATTGTTGAAATGCACTCCGCTTCTATTATATATAAAGATACTGAATCTTTTTTCTTGTTCAACCAAGATACAAGACTATCACTAAGAAAGAAAGCTCCACCACTTGTACTTTTTTAGTCATCTATGCTTCTGGCCCATTTTGCATCCGTGTATGCAGTCAATTATAAATTTCCACTCTTAAGATACCACAAACCAAAAACCATTGTAGCCTTCAGATACCTAAATATCCTTTTTACTGCTTTGACATGAGTTTCCTTAGGTGATTCTTGAAACCTAGCTACGATCCCCATTGCTTGCATTATAGCTGGTCTGGATGTAGTTACATACAACAAACTACCAATCATTGACCTATAAAAGGTTTGATTTGCCAAAGCAGATTCATCATCCTTAGTTTACTCAAAGCAACCATAGGTGTACATACCGGTTTGCACTCTTCCATCTTAAACTTACTCAACATCTCTTTTATGTACTTGGTCTAAGAATGAATGTATCTTTTTTGTTTGAGAGATCTATAAACCAAGAAATAAAGACAACTCACCAAGCATTGGCATTTCAAACTCTTTCTATATTGCATCCCATAACTCTTTGCACATTGCATCACTACTACTCCAAAGATGATGTCATCAACATAAACAACAACAATCAATAACTGATCATCTTTTGTTTTTATGTACAAATTGTTTTCTACGCTATTATTCCTAAAATTTTGTTGTTGCAAATACCTATCCAAACTACAATATCATGCTCTGGGGGCTTGTTTGAATCCATACAGAACCTTCTTTAGCATACACACAAAATCCAATTTTCTTGAAGATTGGAATCCTTCCGATTGTTAAATATAGACTTCTTCTAGTTCTCCATTCAAAAATGTAGATTTGACATTCATTTGATATACCTTGAAGTTCTTGAATGTTGATAATGCCAAAAACATTAAATGATTGCTTCTAACCTTGATACTGGAGCAAATGTCTCTTCAAAATCAACTCCCTCAACTTGAGAATATCCTTTGCATACAAGTTCGACTTTATTTTGAATCACTTTTCCATCTTCATTCAAATTTTTTCTAAAGACCCATTTGGTACCAATGGCATTTTTGTCTCTAGGTCTCAGAACCAACTCCCAAGTCTCATTTTTCTTAATTTGAGTTAGCTCTTCCTCCATGGCCTCTAACCAACCTTTTTCTTTGCATGCCTCTACATAAGAACTTGGATCTATTTTTGATACTAAAGCAAAGTGTACTTGTTCATTTGCTTTCTCAATTCTTGTCTTTGTTTGAACTCCACCATCTTTATCTCCTATGATTGGATCTTCAGAATGGTTCTTTTGAACATACTTGGTTGGAGTCTTTGTAACTGTATTCTCTGATTCACTTTCCGAGCTTTCATCATTACTATAGATTATGTCATCATTCTCTTCTTCATCCAGAACCTTAGTAGATTGTATTGTCTCATCACTACTCACATTGACACTTTCCAAAATCCTCATCAACCTTTTGTTATAACATCTATATGCCTTGCTTGCCATAGAATATCCAAGAAAGATACCTTCATCCAATTTTGAATCAAACTTACCCAAATGATCTTCATCCCTTTTGATGTAACACTTACTTCCAAATATTCTAAGATGTTTGATTGAAGCCAGTCTTCCTTTCCATAGTTCATATGGTGTCTTGGTAGTCTTTGGTCTTATTTGAGCTCTATTCAAAATGTAAACTGATGTTTGAACCGCTTCTCTCCAATACATATTTGGAAACTTTTCTTGACTCAACATCATTATATCTATCTCTTGGGTAAGTGCACCAAGTTGTGACACAAAAATGGCTCTTAAGATGCCACTTTTTTTTGAAATCAACAAAGTTTGATGTTCACAAGAAAAATGAAGATAGTTACGTTCAAAATTTGAAGATGCAACAAAACAAGAGTCATAGTGCTTTGAATCTACTTCCTAAGCTACTATTTTCTTTTGAAAATAATGAAGATTAAGGGTTTCAAAGGGGGTAAGGTGGTCCTGTTTTTATAAAAGAAATAGCAGAGCATCTATGGGCCCCTCCCTTTTACGTTAACTTTTTTTTTTAGAATTTCAAAAATCTGAACAGTGTGAAATTAGCTAACAACATTTAGTTTATCCCGATTCTTTTGGCTAATTTTTTAATGAATATATAATATTTTATGAATTTTTGAAGTGGACGCATCCTGAAAATTTGAAATTTGAGTGTGCTCCCCCCTAATTTTTTTGAAAACTAACCGGAAATCTTTTTTTCAATACATGTAAAATGGAGTCTAGTATATAAAAATGTAATTTGTTTCAAAATTTGATGAACTAGTAAAAATCTATACTAAAACTAGCACATGTTGGTTTTTGACAAAAAATGAAGGCACTAACAAGAGAAGTTATGGATGAAAACCTTAACATAATCAAAATGTTAAAAAAATTATATGGTTATATAGGTAAGAGAGAGTTTAAAATCATCACAATTTTTTAATAAATTTGCATTGAAAGACATGTAAACCTGATGGTTAACACGACCATAAATGTGTGAAATTTTGTTACCCTTTCAGAAAATCACGTTCTTGGCATGAAATGGTCATTCAATGCCCAAGGAAAAATCCAATCCTTTGGGTTGTATTTCCCAATGCAACCCATTTGGAGAGCGCCAAATTTAGCGCTTGCCAAATTGATTGCATTGACCAAAAAAATAACTTTGCTTTCTCTTTATATTTCTTTCTCTCCACCACTTTAATAAGGCTTAGAGTTTACAGTTTATGATCGATGATGGATAGTCGAGGTTTTACCTTCCACTCCCTCTCTGCCTCCTTCCTTCTTAACCAATACTTACCCTGTTCTCTCTCAACCCTCTCTAGGTCTCTCCCATTGTCTCTACCTTGCTTGAACCCTCCTTAGGGTTTAAGGGTTGAGGGTTGAGGTCCATCAGGGTTTAAGGTATAGGGTTGCGGATTTAATGTTGAGGGTTGAGGGTTGAGGGATTAGGGTTGAGGGTATAAGGTATAGGGTTGATGGATTAGGGTTGAGGGTTTAATGCATAGGGTAGAGGGTTTATAGTTGAGGGTTTAGGGTTGATGGATTAGGGTTGAGGGTTTCTAGTATAGGGTTGAGGGTTTAGGGTATAGGTTTGAGGGATTAGGGATGAGGGTTTAATGTATAGGGTAGAGGGCAGAGGGTAGATGGTAGAGGGTTTAAGGGTTGAGGATTAAGGGATTAAGGGTTAGTGGTTGAGGGATTAAGGTTGAAAGTATAGGGTTGAGAGTTTAATGCATAGGGTAGAGGGTTGAGGGTTTAAAGGTTTAAGGGTTGAGGGTTTAAGGGTTAAGGGTTGAGGGTTTAGGGTTTAAGGGTTGAGGGTAGAGGGTTTAGGGATAGGATGTCATGCCCTAAAATTTTTCCAACTTAAAACAAACACAACTACCAAATTTTGTCAATTTTCAACCACCACTAAGACAATCTGAGTTTTAAAGTTAAACTAGAAATTGATGACATCTCGTTTACAATATCTTCACATTGTTTTAACTATCCTAATTTTCTTTTTTGCTAATCAACCTAGAATACAGAAAAAAGAAACCTACTCATTTAAATTCATCTTTCCTATTTACATTTAGTAACTCTAGCTTTATGAAAGAGGCATATTAAAGTCTTAACTATAGGAAGCTTACACAACAAGAAAAATTACATTACCCAAGAAATCTTAAACAATCACATGAAATACAAAGTAAACACTTTACATCACTATGATGAGACACTACCATGACATTATCATGGCTAATAAAAGTTTTCCTTAAATCTAGATTAAACAATAATCAAAACTCCCCCTCCAAATGTATCATTAAGATAATATCCAGTTACAATTATTATATATTTTTTTCTTCCTTGAAAAGAATCTTAACCTATTCATCTATAAGATGTTGTCAAAATCAAATTTCTAAATGGCTTATTTACTGTATTTATAATATAGGAATGTCTTCACAAAAATTATCCAACCACATATGGTACATTCTAGTAATGAAGATTTCCAAATTTACTTAACTAGATGGTTAAATTCACTAAGACTTCCTTGCATTGCTCATATACTTATCTATATAGACAAATGAGCCACACTGATTAAAGGTTCAATCTTTTCCAAGTCTTATTATTATATATTAAAATAAGTAGTTAATTATTTATCCAATCTTTTAACTACAAGTTTTCATTTTAATTCCTTGATTTATACTATTATTTATGTTTAAAAACTTGAAGATCCAATGATCACATTGCCAAAAACATTTATTAATGAAATACATTTTAAAAGGAAAGTAAATTATTACCAACCAATTACGCTAGATACTTTCCTAATTCAAATTTAATTCTTTTTTTTATGATTAAGTATTGTCTCAAAAAGATAACCTCGTGATTACTTATGTCTAGATCCACCATTCCCTATAGAATATTTAATAATAAATTGAATTTCCTTAACTCCCAATCCTGAACTCTTTTAAAAGGAAAGTCTTGCTATTGCAATACTTTATTATAATATTAACCAAATCAGCAACTCCTTGTCCTCAAATTTGTGAATTTAATATCAACCAGGAAGCTTTTTTAATTGATTGCAACTTACTGACATTTGTAGCACAAGTCGATTTAAATAATCTCGTTAGTTGTATTACTTTGCTCCATTAATTGGACTCCTACAACCAATTCCCTTACAGCAAATGCTAACAGACTAAGAAACCAAAGAGAAACCGAATTACAACTACTTGCTTGGGTACATGCTGAGGGTGCAGATCACAGGAAATTGAACGGTTTAGAGGCACATCGGTTGCTGTTACAAGTTTCACAGAGAATGCTATAACAACATCGACCACGAAGACATGAGTTAATCTTTTCAGATCAAACATATATCGATGGAGTGCTCAGTGCATCAAACACTGCCCTTTGAGGCCGATAGAGGCAGACCATATACTTAGGAGTGTTTTTTTGAATGTAAGAACATTAAAAACATTTGAACAATAAAGTATAGTGCAATAAATATTGTTTTCTCAAAGTCTCTTCTTCTTAAGCATACACAACCAAATAAGCCATCTTGAAATATCTTTATTTTTCCACACATTTTTTTTTTAGGGAATTAGATGACTACAATACATACAAAGACTCAAGAGCCTCGAAACACAAGGTGTAAACCCAATAAGAACATATTTTCTTGAAATACAACATAGCACTTCTTTTCCTTTCCAATAACTTGCAAATTTCTACATCTCCAAAAACTTCCTCAAGAGACCTGAAAAAGAACAAAGAGGAAAATAACAATATGCCTATAGGCTCTCTACCCAACTATAGGGTTGTAGAACAAACCACCCCCAAGGATGGGGTAGACACTTAGCCACATGAACAACTCAACTCAAAACAAACACATGTAATATAAATCACTCCACACGTACATACGGATATCCCAACAACACAAAACACAAAACTATCACATTGGTTTACCCCATGGGAAAACCACTTAGGGGGAGTAGGGGCTCAGCCAGACATGAGAAGAATAAATATATACATCAAATCGCATCTCCATAACAATGCTCCATGAAATCTCCATACCAACACCTCAACACCACACCAATGCCACACACCCAAAAATCAGCCCAAGACCCTTATTCCTCCCAACCACACAACTGTGAATAAACATGAGATACTCATATCTCATAAATGCAAGGGTACTCATACCCTTGGTAATGGCCATTTCCTGAACAGGATACTCATCCCAAAATGGAAAGCCCCAATGTGAGGGAGCTACTCCCACTCAAACCCCTACATGTGGAGGACCAAAGCTCCTCTATACAAGAGGGGTTCGCCTCCCCTACAAAGAACACACAAAGAAAAACCCAACACAACAAAAGACACCATAAATACAAAGATTCAACCCTTTCAATCAAATCTTTCACAAACAAATCTACATACAAATATTATTGCAAAGTGTCAAGAGAAAGAAATACCTCAATATGCTATAATCCCAACAATGGTAGACTCTTCCTCTTCTCCTCCCAAGAATTCCCAAGAACAAAATCCTAAAAAACAAAAAGCGAAATAAGCAAGGTAACCCTCTCCTCTCCATGAGGAAGAGATTTTAAAGAAAATGGAGAAATAACTCTGTCACATAACCACCTCAACCACTTAACCACCCTCCATTTTCGTCACTTTTATGAGTGGGGAAAAAAGGAGGGGTAAAACACTTTTTAAAAGATTCCAAATAACAAAAACAACCTTCCCACCTATACCTTTAAGTCCTAGGCCAACTTTTAGCAGACAAAACACACCCTAGACTCCTCTAAACACACTTTAAAATTTACTTTTCTAAAATTTGAAATTCCAAACTCACATAAGACATAATGACATAATACATGATTCACACCATACATGAAAACCACATAGCTCAACATAAAAATCAATAACCTAGAGGATCCTATGCCAAGGTCCCATTTTGCACAACTTAAAGTGGCTAAGTGAACCCCTATTAATTCCATTGACACTTAATCCCTATACACTAAACAAAAAGGTGTCAGTATAGTATAATATATGTACCAACATAAACCATCATAATTACATATAATTATAAATCAGCTGATCAATCATAAGGTAACATATACAATACATCATTATGCAAATACATCAATCGCAATGACCATAACAAGAATTACTACATGAATAATATAAACATAACATCCAAAATTTTATCAATACCTTCCAAAATATGCATTAGTCTAATCATCAATCATAAAATATAATATCATGCCAAATACTATCCTTAGTGAATGAATATGCATTGACAAAATACTAAATATCATAATCATCTAGAATATATCCAGATCCACCGGAAGATCACACTGGATGGTAACGCATAAACTGAATAATATCATCCATAGTAAACCAATTACCTATCACCAAAGGCCCTTTTAACTTTATATATATATATATATATCACCATGAATAACAATTATATAATCTCAAAAAAGGATCTTGAATGGCTATGAGTGGGAGCGGTAGTTTGAATGGCATTGAGGGAGACTCGGAGGAAGATAGTGACGATGATCCACTGGAGGATGAAGATGTTGTCATTGGGGTCATTGGGCCTCTCTGCATTCTCTACGGTTGGGTCCTCCCTATTTCATGTGCTGCGTGCCGAAGGTGGAGCAAAGGTGATGCCTTGTTTTCTTTGGATGGTGCTTTGGACTCAGTTGGTGCCTTCATTGGTGCATTCTCCTTTGGGGATGTGCCTATTCTCTTTGCACGAGGTGCTCTAGGGCCTTTGCTTTGGTCGAACTTTTGGGTGTGGTGGTTCTCTACGGTTGCTTCATGCCCTTCTGTCGATGGCGGCTTATGGGTTCTTTCAGCTTGCTGGGGGATGTTTTTGATGCATTCCTTTCTATCCTTCGGGGTTTTTTATTTCTCGTCTCTGGGCGGAGCTGCTTTTGATGACTCATTATGGCTCAGTTGGGTGTGTTGTTCCTTTTTGGGACTATGGTGTTCCTGTTTTTGGCAACTTTTCTCTAGTTGCTCTCTTGGCAGTGGGTGAGCTTAAGTTTCTCTAAGGTTCTCTGGTTGCAATATGGACTGTCTCTGTTCCTATTTGGCGTAATAGGAAGGCTTGGTGGCTTTTCTTGTCTGTTTTCTTTACTTCTGGTTTCCTCCTGGTTACTCTTTGTTTCTGCATGCTGCTTGTTGGGTGCCTTTGGTCTTGGTGTGTTTTGGGTCCTTTTTGTCCCCGTGGTGGTGTGGTGGTGTTTCCCTTTGGTTGTTTGTTGGGAGTTTGGGCTTATCTCTAGCTCTAACTAGTGAGTTAGGGTTGCTTGGTGTTCTCTATTGTTGGCTCTTCTTTTGACTTTCTTCCAGTTTGGGGTACCCTGTTCCTCTGGGGGGTTGGGCATTCTCGTTCACTCTAAGACTGGGATTCTACCTTTGTTGGTCTTTTGGCCTGTGGTTCTTGTTGCTAATGTGCTCTCTGTGGCCCTGTTCTCCTTGGTTGGTTTGCTGTTGTGGCCTTGTTTTCTTAGACTGAGTATCTTTGGCTGTCTTTTGCCGAGGATGTTGTTTTTCCTCTTGTTCCCCAGGTGGCTGATGCTGGGGTTTGTGGTATTCTCTTTGTTTGAGCTATTGTTGGCTCAATTGTGTTGGCCTTTTGTGAAGGCTTGGAAGTGGGTGAGCATTTGGCTTGTGGCTAGGTTTTTGTCCAATGAAACCCATATAAGTTCTTATGTGTATTTTGTTAAGGTGGACCATTGGTTTGTTTTTGTGATTCTTTTCCCTGTCCACAGTTTATTTCTGGTGCAGTGTATACCGAAGGATGCTATGAATGTGTGCTCAACAACTGTGTTCGCTTTGGTCCTATGGAGGTGGACCTCCTTCAACTGTTCTTATTGAGGTGGGTAGATCTCCTATGGAGGTGGAGGTGGAGGGTGCTGGTGATTTTTGGATGTGGTGGTCTTGCTGCTTGTAGCATCCTTTCCTATAGAGGGGAGCACATTCCTTTTGAGGTGGTTTTGGAGTTGGTTTCCTGTACCCAGAGGGATTTGAAGGAGTTGTTGTTGGAGCTATCCATGGTTGATTTGGGCTCTTGGTTGGTGTTCTACACCATTGATATGGTTATCTCTTTTGGCTCTTTGGTGTCTTCCAAGAGCGGTTGGTTTGTTGTTTCTTGGATGATGCAGGCAGTTTATGGGTTTCTGATCGTGGGAAAAATCAGGTGGTTATTGTTGTTTTTGATTAGGGGTCTGATGTTGTCTTACACCATTATGCAAATTATCTTTCTTGGCTTAGGGGTGTCTTCTATGAGCGGCGGGTTTGCTTATGCTTGTCAGATGCAGGCATGATTTGTGATTATCTAAAAGGGTTTCTGGTCCCGGTTAAGACAAAATTGTTTAAGGGTCTCAAGCCCTTAATTTTTTGTATGATGCAGTGTGTGTAGTCATGATTTATCATTAGTGGTTGTTGTGGGGCTGTTGTTAGTCTATGAGGTATTTTAAATGCAGCTTGTTTACCTTTGTTTTGGGTTCCGGGCCCCATCAAAACCCATTTTTTACCCTTAATCAAAACAATTATATAATCTCTAACTCATCATGGCTGAACATCTCATTCAACACACACGTGCATAATCAAACAAAAGAACACATCTAGTTATCATAGAGAAATCATGATCACCCATTGAATAGGTAAAAAAATTCAGTTAACCTTATCTAAAATCTGTCAAGTGAATGACCACCTCTCCTAACTCAAGTATGACACCCAACATTAAGACACATAAAATATTGGACAAGGATTGATCATCAAAACACATAGACTCAATAGGAACATAGAGGTTGGGGTCTCACATTCCCCCCCTAGAATTGAACTTCCTCCTAGAAGTCTTTAAGGATTTAGGAGAAAATTTCACAAATTTGCAACCATACTATTGGGAATGCTAATTAGAAATATATCATACCCCATCCTCTTCATAAAATCAAGCCATGCATAAGCCTACTACAAAATTTTAGTTATGAAATCTTCTTGTATTGAAGTCTAACTAGCGTCATAGGGTGTGTTTTAAATACAATAAAATTTGTTAGTTTTGAGATCTTTTTGAAAATTTACAAATAATAAACAATAACCCTATTACAATATTTCTTCCTCTTTCCATTTGATTTTTTCTAATTCTTGGAAAAGAATAGTAGGGAAACAAAAGTCGTAAATTCATCTTCAAAGGTAGCAAAAAGATCATTCCAAGAAGCAAAGGTATGTTTCAAAATATATCATACCATTTCAATGCCCTTCCACATAGTGACCTAAAATAATAAATTCTATCCACATGTCCTCATATTTATGAATAGACATCCATAAAATCTGAAAATGAAATGTCATGTGCATGCCTTAGTTGGATATCATACCCAAAAACTTAGAAAACTAGTTGGCTACATCTTATATTTCATAGATTAAATTTTATAATCAACTCAAGATAGGTCTAGTTGTTTACAAACGGAAATCTAGGGAAAAGATAATGGATCGAGAAAATAATTTTATAGATTTGTATTCATTAGATAATAATAACATGATATACTCTTCATATTATTCTTTCATTTTAGAAAGTTTACTATTTTATTGCATATTATTTTATATACGTTCTTGTAACCGTAAATATGGATTATCACATTTAAAAAGGTTATTTGAAATAGAAGGAATAAGAATCTTCACAAGAATCACAAGTAGCTAGTTCAATATATTTAGTAGGGTTAAGATTAAAGGAACACCCATTAAATCTATTCGAGTTAGCAATGGTTGATCACACAATACGATATAGAACACTAAGCTATCACAAAATGACATATCTCAAAATGGGAAGAAGAACGACCCAAGTAAATTTAATAAGAACATACTATTGATACAATATATACTTTTGAAATACCAATACCAACAAGGTATAATAGAAACAAAATTTTCCTTGCAAAATAGAGTCACCACCTCTTCCACAAGAGGAAAACCTTGAATAAAATTAGAGGTTCAAGGTCAATAAAATAATCATTAAATTTATCAACAAAGTCTTCAATTTCCTTCACTCCAATATATGTTATTTCTTCTTGAGCATAATGTATGAGGTAGAGGGTTGAGGGATTAGGGTTTAAGGGTTGAGGGTTTAAAGGTTGAGGGTTGAGGGATTAGGGTTGAGGGTTTAATGTATAAGGTAGAGGGTAGAGGATAGAGCGTTGAAGGTTTAAGGGTTTAGGCTTGAGGGATGAGGACGCAAGAGTTTAGGGGTTGAGGGTTGAGGGATAGGGATTAGGGCTAAAGGTTGAGAGATTAGGGTTTAAGGGTTGAGGGTTGAGAGGTTAAGGTTTAAGGTATAGGGTTAAGGGATTAGTGTTGAGGGTTTAATGTATAGGGTAGAGGGTAGAGGGTTGAGGGTTAGGGGTTTAAGGGTTCAATGTTTGAGGGTTTAAGGGTTGAGGGTTGACGGATTAGGGTTTAATGGTTGAGGGTTTAAGGATTGAGGGTTGATGGTTGAGGTTTTAAGGGTTGGATTAAGTTTTAAGGGTTGAGGGTTGAGGGATTAGGGTTTAAGGTATTAGGGTTGGGGGTTTAATGTATAGGGTTGAGGGTTGAGTGTTTAAAGTATAGGGTTAAGGGATTAGGGTTGAGGGTTTAATATATAGGGTAGAGGGTAGAGGGTTTAAGGGTTTAGGGTATAAGAGTTGAGGCTTGAGAGTTGAGGGTTTAAGAGTTGAGGGATGAGGGTTTGGGGATAGGGATTAGGGTTGAGGGTTGAGGGATTAGGGTTTAAGGGTTGAGTGTTGAGGGATTAATGTTTAAGGTATAGGATTGATGAATTAGAGTTGAAAATTTAATGTATAGGGTAAAGGGTTGAAGGTTGAGGGTTGAGGGTTTAAGGGTTGAGGGTTTATGGATTAGGGTTTAAGGTATAGGATTGAGGGATTAGGGTTGAGGGTTTAAGGGTTTAAGGGTTGAGGATTTAAGGGTTGAGGCTTGAGGGTTGAAGGTTTAAGGATTGAGGGTTGAGGGTTTTGGGATAGGGATTAAAGTTGAGGGTTGAGGGATTGGGGTTTAAGGGTTGAGGGATTAATGTTTAAGGTATAGGGTTGAGGGATTAGGGTTTAAGGTATAAGGTTAAGGGATTAGTGTTGAGGGTTTAATGTATAGGGTATAGGGTATAGGATAGAGGGTAGAGGGTAGAGGGTTTAAGGGTTGAGGCTTGAGAGCTGAGGGATTAGTGTTTAAGGGTTGAGAGTTGAGGGATTAATGTGTAAGGTATAGGGTTGATGGATTAGGGTTAAGGATTTAGTGTATAGGGTAGAATGTTGAGGGTTGAGGGTTTAAGGTTTTAATGGTTTAGGGTTTAAGGGTTGAGGGTTGAGGGATTAAGGTTTAAGGTTTAAGGTAAGGGATTAAGGTTGTGGGTTTAATGTATAAAGTAGAGGGTAAAGAGTTGAGGGTTTATGTTCTCAAAGGTTTAGGGTTGAAGGGTTGAGGGTTAAGGGATTAAGGTTTAAGGTGTAGGGTTGAGGGTTTAATGCATAGGGTAGAGGGTGGAGGGTTTAAAGGTTGAGCATTGAGGGTTGATGGATTGTGGTTTAAGGTATAGGGTTGAGGGTTTAATGTATAGGGTAGAGGGTAGAAGGTTGATGGATTAGGGTTGAGGGTTGAGGGATTAGGGTTGAGTGTTTAATGTATAGGGTATAGGGTTTACGATTGAGAGTTTAAGGGTTGAGGGTTGAGGGATTAAGGGTTTAAGGTTTGAGGGTTGATGGATTAGGGTTTAAGGTATAGGGTTGAGGGTTTAATGTATAGGGTAGATGGTTGAGGGTTAAAGGTTGGAGGGTTAAGTGTTTAAGGGTTCATGATTTAAGGGTTGAGAGTTGAGGGTTTAAGGGTTGAAGGTTGAGAGATTAGGGTTTAAGGGTTGAGGGTTTAAGGGTTAAGAGTTGAGGGTTTAAGGGTTTAAGGGTTTAAGGGTTGAGGCTTTAGGGTTGAGGGTTTAAGGGTTAAGGTTTGATGGTTTAGGGATAGGGATTAGGGATTAGGGTTGAGGGGTTAAGGTTTAAGGTATAGGGTTGAGGGATCAAGGTTGAGGGTGTAATGTATAGGGATGAGGGATTAGGGTTTAAGGTATTGGGTTGAGGGATTAGGGTTGAGGGTTTAAGGTATACGGTTGAGGGTTTAATGTACAAGGTAGAGGGTTGAGGGTTTAAGGGTTGAGGCTTGAGGGTTGTGGGTTTGGGGATAGGGATTAGGGTTTAAAGGTTGAGGGTTGAGGGATTAAGGTTTAAGGTATAGGGTTGATGGATTAGGGTTGAGGGTTGAGGGGTTTAAAATTTTAAGGGTTTAGGGTTTAAGGTTTAAGATATAGGGGTGAGGGATTAGGGAACTGAAGGTTTAATGTATAGGGTAGAGGGTTGAGGGTTCAAGGGTTTAATGGGGTAGGGATTAGGGTTTAAGGGTTGAGGTTTGAGTGATTAGGGTTTAAGGGTCAAGGGTTGACGGATTAGGGTTTAAAGTATAGGGTTGAGGGATTAAGGTTGAGGGTTTAATGTATAGGGTAGAGGGTTGAGGGATTAGGGTCAAGCTGCTTGAGGGATTAAGGTTTAAGGGTTGAGGGTTGAGGGATTAAGGTTTAAGATTGAAACATAGAAAAATGGGATGATGAAGGGGTTCACTAGAATAAAATGATGACCTAGGACACCCTCACTTGCACTTTTCCTATGTTTCATTAGAAAATGAGATCTCCCAAGGATAGAATTGACTTTCAACCTTGAGGTGAGTCAACTCTATGGGGAGATCTGGCTATTTTCTAATTACAAAAAATGACTGAAATGCACTTTTGGGAGATGAAAATAAAATAAATAATGAACTCAATTATGTGATGTAAAACTTGAAATGTAGAATATAAGGATATCTTAAGCAAAAATAACTTTTAGGCAGATTTGAGAAGGGAAGACTGATGTGTATTAGGGTCCAAAAGTGGGCGTTGTTGCAAGGATATATTCACCCTAGGGTGAATGTGTCTTTGTATAGGGGTCCAAAATCTGATTTCACAGTCCTTGACTCTCAGATCTTAGCTCCCGATTTCTCCAGATTCCACTATTAGAAATCTAGAAATAAATTTTGTAGGTGAGTTTCCGTGGCTTGACAACTTTGTAAAATTTCTCTTTTGATCCAATTTCAGTCCTTCTTTACTTGTAAATTTTCACATACAAAGAAAGGGAAGAATGCTTGTTTTGGGGTGAACAGGGATTTTCCTTGGTCAAACCCTGGTTTGGTAATTAAACCTTGATGAAATAATGATAAAATGGAAAGAATTTGATGAATGAACAATTCTATGTCACAAATCACCAAACCCTTAATGGCTGCCCTTAGATGACTAAAGTCTAACACATCTCTCTAAGGATTGGATCTTACTTGAATTGGATTGAATGATTGCTTGAATTGATGCTTGAATGTTTGAAAACTACATCACAATGTTAGGTCCAAAACATAATATGAACACACATGACTTTGAAATGATAATATGATTTTGATTGTTGTTGTATATGCTTGATAAATCTTCCCTTCAATGCTCTTGACAATAATATTTTCTCTAGGAATTCTTGTATAAAGTGTGTTCTAGTGCTTCTAGCTTTGAATTGATAAAATCACAATGTATTTATAGGTGTTTATCTAATTTTTGGAAAATTAGATTCCATAAGCCGATAATTGAAACTTGAATTTGAATCATTAAAATGCGCCAAAAACATATTAAAAATTGGGTCTTGGAACTTAAGGAGGACCCATTCGCCCCGAGGTGAATGGGTCTTGGGACCTAAATCCAGGACACACAATTTCCAAGGTGTTTTAAATTTTTGTTATTAATATTTTAATATTAGTTTCCCTTTCAAAAAATGGAAATAATAAGGCTTAGGAATGCATAATTTAGGCAATTAGAAGTTTAATTAAGTCCAATTTAATTAAGGGATCAAACATAGTGTGAAAATGTAAAGATGTACTTTTTTCTACACTACATTTAGCCCTCACTTTAGTGAGAGTATGAGTCCACTCTTAAACTCACACTAAACTTTACAAATAAGTCAAGAGAGTTCTAATTATACAATTGTTAGAAAGATGAGATGACAAAGGTCAAGGAGGATGATCAAGCCCCTAGGATCAAAGATCCCATGGCAAACCAACAAAGGCACAAAGAGACATACGAATGTAGTAGAAAAACAAGATACACCATTATACAATACCAAAATTAATGCAAAAAAAATATGAACTAGAAAGTTGTATTATGCCACATCCATCAAACACACTCACATGAAACCAAAGGAAAGCAAGTTGTGTTATGCTAGGTGGCCATGAAAAATACGCTCACAAGGGATAGTGCAATCCGATATACACTAGGTGAGCCCCAAGGTGAAATAAGAAACACACAATGGTCTGGTGTAGTTTGATATACACTAAGTGTGTACCCATAACCATATCAAAATTATACTCCCTGATAACTTTGATAAGGTGCCACATACAACAACCACAAGTCTAGCAAGCTGCATTATGCTAGACACTCATAAAATAAAGGAACCACCAAGAAAGTTGTGTTATGATTAGTGGCTAAGAGTTTTGTTTATTATAGTCAAAGGGGTTTTTCTTAGTTCATGAAAGGTCTCACTTTAGGGAATGTCACACTCGATATCACCATCAAGAGAGAACCAGTCGAGAGATAAAAGATTTGCACCTTAGGGAATGCAAGCCATAACATTACCACTAAGAGGAATGTCATATGCCAAGAAAGGTCACACTATTGAAGGACATCAAACCCAATGTAGCCAACAAGAAGAAACATCACATGAAATAAGAAAACCACACTTTGAGTGAAGGTCATGACATCAAGAAAGTGACAAGTGGGAGGCATAATGCCCCCCACTTTAAAGAAATTGGTAAACACCATGTTGTGAGCAATTACTTTAAAGAAGAATATGATAAAAGCCAATAGATGAAAGAGACACGAGAGCTTATTTGGAAAGCTCCATTCCAATCATATGTTTCCACATAAATCTACGCCATGAAAAGGAGTGTAACGCCCATCGTGCAAACCCCAGAGAACACACATAATGCGAATAATTTTTTTTTTTTTTTAAATAATAAAAGTAACATGTAACAACAATAAACCAAAATCACATAGCATAACACATAACATTAATACACTTGGTTCTCTGGGGCACGCAAGGTTACATTGCAACCACAAAACAAAAATAAAGATAACGAAAACAACATAACCATTTAATTTATGAAAACCATATACAATGATACAACTGATAGCCATGTTGCGAGTATGACAACATCGCATAATTACATCCATGATAAATCTTTTAACAAGATCCAAATCAAACCTAACTATTACATCATTGAAATAATATTACATTACAATTTTCTTTGATACATGAATTACATTGAATTTCCCAACATGGGGATTGATACAAGAATAATGAACATGAAGTACAACTGTTCACTGGAACATCTGCACCGGAAAGCCTGAGAAGACAAGATCGATGGGGAACCCAACGGGTGCGGAGCACGTTCCACCCAACCATGTGAATTACAAGTAACTCACCCCCCGTGCTCAGAGGTGACGAGGAAGTGAACCCGACCATGAATGTCGACCGACTCAACAACAACACGATACAAAACAAGTACAACTCATAGCTTACACTGAACAACCATCAACTTTCACAAATCACATGACAAGATAAAACCAAGAACTCATCACGATAACATGAAGTACCATCACTTAACAACCATGAATCAAATTCACAAGAATTCAAATAAACATCATAAGGAGATAACATCCATAGGCAACAACAACAAAGCACAAGGGTGTCAAGTGGAGAGTGTCATCGCATAGCTCTCATGGGATTTCCTGGCCCTTCCTCCAACTGAGGCGCCAGCACCCATCTACGGATATCTTGGCCCTTCCTCCTAACTGAGGTGCCGGCACCATAGGGTAGCTAATGCGGAGCCAACAGTCTCTCGTGAAGACAAGACTATGACTATGCCGACCACGGCTTCTCAGTCTATCACTAGTCTAAGGTAGCCCTAATGCATAGCCGAGGAATCCAAAGTTTTATTATCTTGTGTTTTTAAAACTATCCAACCCCCTAAATCTATTGTTTAGGTTATCACTTGTTTAGCTTACTCATTCGTGGGTTATCCTGAGCCCTTCCTCGTCCTGAGGTGCCGGCGCCCACGAAGAGCCACTCTCCCTCCCATGACCCCTAACATATCTCAAAACAGGCAAGGGTTGGACTAACATATAAAAATCACAAAACCAAAACCAGGTACACGAGGCATTACCCATCTCGCAACTGCTCATATTCAAAAGACTTGCAAACCCGTCCAACCCTTCCTAACCTGATACCAATAAAGCTCAAAAGCATAAACAAAGCAAATAACACTTTAACACACAAGCCTCTGGAACAAGATTCTTACAGACCAATACGGTTCCCACATCTACAACACTGAACGAGAACTACAACATGAAAAGAAAACTCACATAACATAATCAAGGTCGCACCCACATGTTTGACTCCAATCCGGTTTATGTAATTACATATGATTGTTTCAACAAGGTCTAACATCACAATTAAAGACTAAAATCTTGTCTTTCTTATTTGTTTAATCCAAATCATAAATTATTCAATGCCCAATTTAAAAAATAATTAAAATTTACTTAATTATAACTAAAATTAAACATTTTAATACAATGCACAGCTACATTCCTAAAACGTAATGAAATTACATTACAATTAATTAATTAAATTTCATTTAAATAAATAATTTTAACTAATTATGATTTTATTTTATTATCTAAATAAAATACATCATAATTTTATTTATACAAAATAAAAATAACCACATATCCATTAAATAAATTTAAATATATATATATATATAAAATAAAATGAAACATAAAAATAAAATTAAAAAAAACAAGTAAAGTAATTACCATGGCCGTCGGCCCTTATGGCCGGCCGCAGGCTGTACGCAACCTTACGGCTGCTGTACACTGCGGCCTTAAAGGCCGCTGTACACAGCAGTCCGTAAGGACTGCTGGTACGCAGTCTGGCCGCAGCGACAGGGGCGGGGTACGGCCCAGCTGTCCCCCACAAACCCCTATTCATAAAATAAATAAAACTTCAAAAATTAAAATTTTGACCCACAGAAAAATTGATGCCTTCTATTTGTTTTCTTTAAAAATGGACGGCCACCATGACGGACGCCGGTACACCCGGTTCCCCAGAAAATTAATAACTGCAGACTAAAAATTTTAGGTAATAAAATTTGACATAACCCCAACACGAAAATGAAGAATTAATATTCGATTTCTATAAAACCAATAAAGATAACACACAATAATTTTGATTTTCTGAGAGCTTCAAACTTTATTTTATATATTTTTTAATTCACAGACGTACGACCGACGGCCGACGTTTTTTTAAAAAAAAAAAAGAAACAACCAAACAGATAAGTAATATTTATACATTTAAATATATACATATATATGTCTGTAAGAATATATATATATATACATATTAAATGTATATACTTTTTTGCATTAAAACTTAGAGAATAAAATACAAAAAATAAATAAATCCATCATAAATTTAAAATGTTGAGAAAATCCCCGAATTTTATTTTCATCAATAATTAAATCATCTTTTTCTAAAAACCTATTTAGATAAATTGTATGTTTCAGAAGATTGTTTTCTTTTGTTTTGACAAGATTTGGATAGTATGATTTCTATGATTTTCTTTGTTTTCAAATCTAATATTTTGCCCTAGTTTTTCAGTTCCACAGAAGTTTTCTATGCTCACCAACAATTATTTTAATAAGATCTATTTTTTTTTTCTTTACAGAAACAAACCGAGAATAGAAAAAGTACGAGAAGAAAAACAACGAGAGGAACCTGGAGTCCAATGCAAATTTGAAGATGCCCTCGAATCCGATTCCAATCCGTAGTCCAGAACGAACTCAACAATCCCTGGAGCACTTCAGCTTTCTGTTCTTCTGTGTGTGTGTGAGCTCTCAAGAATTCATGATTAAATAAAATATATTCCTCCTCTCTTCAAAGCTCTCCAAAAATCCTAGATTAAAAGAAAAATCAATTCTTTAAAACAAGCTTTTTTCCCAACTCTCAAACCCTATTGGCTCACACTGTCTTTTTAATTCTTTTATTTATTTTATTGCTTTAATTCCTATTTTTCAACTTTTCTTGCACCTCACATTACATATTTATTTTAAATAAATTATTCACATAATTATCCACCACCAATTTAATTAATTAAAATAATTAAGCATATTTAATATTTAATTAATAATTAAATTGCAATATCGGATTTTCAAAAATAATTAAAATAATTAAATATTTAATTACAATATAATCCAGCATTAAAATAAATAATCTATTCCAATCATTAAGATAAATCATAATTATAAATGCCCTCACACTAAAAAAAGACAAAACACAAACACAACAGACAAAGACAACAATTACCCAAAATCAACAACCATACCAAACAATGAGACGACCTGACATCATGGAACGGGAGGACTTCATCGTCACCTCTGTATCAACATTTATCCGTTGGGTTATTTGGTGCTCGCCCTGTCCTGCCGAAGCAGGTGGAATCGAGACTTGTACTTGCAGTCCTGCATACAAACGAAGTTGTGTACATGTGCATATATACATATATATCAAAGCATTAAATCAAAGTACTACATTGTGAGAAGGAATCACAACATAGCAGGGCACTCGCGAACAAGTGGTGCTATATTTTCCTTCGTCACACCTATTCTAACAATTATAACATAATCAATAAATTACATTTCTATCTAACAATCATCTCATAATATATTAAATTTAATCACTGCATCATATCATAATTCAGAAAGTCAACTGATATAATCAACCATAATGTCCAATAAAATAATCATGTCTACTAATGGAATAACAGCATCATCAAATGTCTAACTAACCAAATCACACAATAACAGTACCATCATAGTCACAAGTAGCAAACAACCGCATTGAAAAATACCAAATCCTACCAGTAAGAGGAGGGGTATTACATCCTCCCCCTCATAAAATCGGCTTACTCCTGGAAGCCGGTAAACAAAAGGAAATAAGATTCCCTAATACGGGAGGCATCCACCCACACCAAGACGGTGAACTAATCACCAAGAGAATAGAATCAAGCTCACACATAAGAGTAAGAAATAATAATACAAGTATTAGTAACATGGGGGTATTACATCCTCCCCCCCAAGGATATGGCTTACTCCAGGAAGCCATTAGATAGATAAGAGTAAGCACACAACAAACATGCAGAGATCACGCCAAAACTCACACGCGTAACTCACATCACTGGAAACCACATCACACAATGACACAAGGGCTCATAGTGCATCCCTGATAGGAAGGATATCGGTGCATTGCGCACTACACCGAGGGTTCTATCCATTCCCATCAGTTTCCTGCACCATTGCCCTGAGACCGGCTAATGGAAGAAACTTAGGTTCACAACAAACGCAACAAAATAAAAAATAAAAAAAAATGAAACTCTAAGCACAAGGTTACATAGTGAGCACACATAGTGCCCAGTGTATGAACCTATGCTCTGATACCAAGTTGTAACGCCCGTCGTGCAAACCCCAGAGAACACACATAATGCGAATAATTTTTTTTTTTTAAATAATAAAAGTAACATGTAACAACAATAAACCAAAATCACATAGCATAACACATAACATTAATACACTTGGTTCTCTAGGGCACGCGAGGTTACATTGCAACCACAAGACAAAAATAAAGATAATGAAAACAACATAACCATTTAATTTATGAAAACCATATACAATGATACAACTGATAGCCATGATGCGAGTATGACAACATCGCATAATTACATCCATGATAAATCTTTTAACAAGATCCAAATCAAACCTAACTATTACATCATTGAAATAATATTACATTACAATTTTCTTTGATACATGAATTACATTGAATTTCCCAACATGGGGATTGATACAAGAATAATGAACATGAAGTACAACCGCTCAATCGAACATCTGAGCTGGAAAGCCGAGAAGACAAGACACCGATGGGGAACCCAACGGGTGCGGAGCACGTTCCACCCAACCATGTGAATTACAAGTAACTCACCCCCCGTGCTCAGAGGTGACGAGGAAGTGAACCCGACCATGAATGTCGACCGACTCAACAACAACACGATACAAAACAAGTACAACTCATAGCTTACACTGAACAACCATCAACTTTCACAAATCACATGACAAGATAAAACCAAGAACTCATCACGATAACATGAAGTACCATCACTTAACAACCATGAATCAAATTCACAAGAATTCAAATAAACATCATAAGGAGATAACATCCAGAGGCAACAACAACAAAGCACAAGGGTGTCAAGTGGAGAGTGTCATCGCATAGCTCTCATGGGATTTCTTGGCCCTTCCTCCAACTGAGGCGCCGACACCCATCTACGGATATCCTGGCCCTTCCTCCTAACTGAGGCGCCGGCACCATAGGGTAGCTAATGCGGAGCCAACAGTCTCTCGTGAAGACAAGACTATGACTATGCCGACCACGGCCTTCTCAGTCTATCACTAGTCTAAGGTAGCCCTAATGCATAGCCGAGGAATCCAAAGTTTTATTATCTTGTGTTTTTAAAACTATCCAACCCCCTAAATCTATTGTTTAGGTTATCACTTGTTTAGCTTACTCATTCGTGGGTTATCCTGAGCCCTTCCTCGTCCTGAGGCGCCGGCGCCCACGAAGAGCCACTCTCCCTCCCATGACCCCTAACATATCTCAAAACAGGCAAGGGTTGGACTAACATATAAAAATCACAAAACCAAAACTAGGTACACGAGGCATTACCCATCTCGCAACTGCTCATATTCAAAAGACTTGCAAACCCGTCCAACCCTTCCTAACCTGATACCAATAAAGCTCAAAAGCATAAACAAAGCAAATAACACTTTAACACACAAGCCTCTGGAACAAGATTCTTACAGACCAATACGGTTCCCACATCTACAACATTGAATGAGAACTACAACATGAAAAGAAAACTCACATAACATAATCAAGGTCGCACCCACACATTTGACTCCAATCCGGTTTATGTAATTACATATGATTGTTTCAACAAGGTCTAACATCACAATTAAAGACTAAAATCTTGTCTTTCTTATTTGTTTAATCCAAATCATAAATTATTCAATGCCCAATTTAAAAAATAATTAAAATTTACTTAATTATAACTAAAATTAAACATTTTAATACAATGCATAGCTACATTCCTAAAATGTAATGAAATTACATTACAATTAATTAATTACAATTTCATTTAAATAAATAATTTTAACTAATTATGATTTTATTTTATTATCTAAATAAAATACATCATAATTTTATTTATACAAAATAAAAATAATCACATATCCATTAAATAAATTTAAATATATATATATATATAAAATAAAATGAAACATAAAAATAAAATTAAAAAAAACAAGTAAAGTAATTACCATGGCCGTCGGCCCTTATGGCCGGCCGTAGGCTGTACGCAGCCTTACGGCTGCTATACACAGTTGCCTTAAAGGCCGCTGTACACAGCAGTCCGTAAGGACTACTGGTACGCAGTCTGGCCGCAGCGACAGGGGCGGGGTACGGCCCAGCCGTCCCCCACAAACCCCTATTCATAAAATAAATAAAACTTCAAAAATTAAAATTTCGACCCACAGAAAAATTGATGCCTTCTATTTGTTTTCTTTAAAAATGGACGGCCACCATGATGGACGCCGGTACACCCGGTTCCCCAGAAAATTAATAACTGCAGACTAAAAATTTTAGGTAATAAAATTTGACATAACCCCAACACGAAAATGAAGAATTAATATTCGATTTCTATAAAACCAATAAAGACAACACACAATAATTTCGATTTTCTGAGAGCTTCAAACTTTATTTTATATTTTTTTTAATTCACAGACGTACGGCCGACGGCTGACGTTTTTTTTTTAAAAAAAAAGAAACAACCAAACAGATAAGTAATATTTATACATTTAAATATATACATATATATGTCTGTAAGAATATATATATATATATACATATTAAATGTATATACTTTTTTGCATTAAAACTTAGAGAATAAAATACAGAAAATAAATAAATCCATCATAAATTTAAAATGTTGAGAAAATCCTCAAATTTTATTTTCATCAATAATTAAATCATCTTTTTCTAAAAACCTATTTAGATAAATTGTATGTTTCAGAAGATTGTTTTCTTTTGTTTTGACAAGATTTGAATAGTATGATTTCTATGATTTTCTTTGTTTTCAAATCTAATATTTTGCCCTAGTTTTTCAGTTCCACAGAAGTTTTCTATGCTCACCAACAATTATTTTAATAAGATCTATTTTTTTTTCTTTACATAAACAAACCGAGAATATAAAAAGTACGAGAAGAAAAACAACGAGAGGAACTTGGAGTCCAATGCAAATTTGAAGATGCCCTCGAATCCGATTCCAATCCGTAGTTCAGAACGAACTCAACAATCCCTGGAGCACTTCAGCTTTCTGTTCTTCTGTGTGTGTGTGAGCTCTCAAGAATTCATGATTAAATAAAATATATTCCTCCTCTCTTCAAAGCTCTCCAAAAATCCTAGATTAAAAGAAAAATCAATTCTTTAAAACAAGCTTTTTTCCCAACTCTCAAACCCTATTGGCTCACACTGTCTTTTTAATTCTTTTATTTATTTTATTGCTTTAATTCCTATTTTTCAACTTTTCTTGCACCTCACATTACATATTTATTTTAAATAAATTATTCACATAATTATCCACCACCAATTTAATTAATTAAAATAATTAAGCATATTTAATATTTAATTAATAATTAAATTGCAATATCAGATTTTCAAAAATAATTAAAATAATTAAATATTTAATTACAATATAATCCAGCATTAAAATAAATAATCTATTTCAATCATTAAGATAAATCATAATTATAAATGCCCTCACACTAAAAAAAGACAAAACACAAACACAATAGACAAAGACGACAATTACCCAAAATCAACAACCATACCAAACAATGAGACGACCTGACATCATGGAACGGGAGGACTTCATCGTCACCTCTGTATCAACATTTATCCGTTGGGTTATTTGGTGCTCGCCCTGTCCTGCCGAAGCAGGTGGAATCGAGACTTGTACCTGCAGTCTTGCATACAAACGAAGTTGTGTACATGTGCATATATACATATATATCAAAGCATTAAATCAAAGTACTACATTGTGAGAAGGAATCGCAACATAGCAGGGCACTCGCGAACGAGTGGTGCTATATTGTCCTTCGTCACACCTATTCTAACAATTATAACATAATCAATAAATTACATTTCTATCTAACAATCATCTCATAATATATTAAATTTAATCACTGCATCATATCATAATTCAGAAAGTCAACTGATATAATCAACCATAATGTCCTATAAAATAATCATGTCTACTAATGGAATAACAACATCATCAAATGTCTAACTAACCAAATCACACAATAACAGTACCATCATAGTCACAAGTAGCAAACAACCGAATTGAAAAATACCAAATCCTACCAGTAAGAGGAGGGGTATTACAAGGAGGTTGCCACACATAAGGGATCCACATATTTGGGGTCAGTGTATGTATTTTCTATAGTGATATAATCGAGTTTGGAGTTGTCATCATTCCACAAATAACTCATGTAAAAATGAGCACAAAGGAAGAATGACACATAGATAGTGAAACAAAGGAGAATCCTTTTGGGTCAACATGGAAGAGACCTAAACGTATCGATGCTTGCATCATCCCCAAAAGGAAAGAACAAGGCAAGAGAAAAGAAAATGGTTATGACATAAAGAAGAATGAAGATACAAATAGAAGAATGTCACAATAGATTCACTTCCTTTGTATCCTTGCACCAACGAAGTGACAAGGGTCTTCCAAAGTAGGCTCACAAACAAAAAAACATGCCAAGCAACACAGTACATGGGATCACATTATGCACATGCAATCACATAAAGAAAATAAGACATAAAGCTAGTATGACACATGTGATCCGACTTGAAGCAAGTTGTCCACATCCCAATCTTGTTCATTGTATATAGAATGAGGATGGCTAGCCAAAGGGGAAACAACGAGTGCCAAACTAGGACAAGGATGAGACAAGCTAGGTGATGAGAATGTGCTCTTTACAATATAGAAATGATTTGTGTTAAATGTAATACATGTAATAGTGAGTAGCTATGATTCTACAACTATCCCATGGCAAGGAGCAAAGTGCATGTGTTTTAGTCAATAATTTGATGTTCATGTATTAGCTTTTGTAAAACACAACAATTATCAGTAAGATTCCCAAGAGTTCTATGATATGCATAGTAAGACATGTTTGTAATTTTTCCTTTTTTGTTTTCCTTGATAGGTGGTAGTGTAATCATTCCTAGAGTAAGAAGCTCATCCAATTTTCATTCAGTTTTTGTTATAGTGTGTATGAATGGAAATTTCTTGAGTTTATAGGGCTTGAGTTTCTTACTTGATTGGGAAACTTGTTGAGGTGAATGTGGAGGATCTAAGGTTACCTGATCATGCTCATGAGGCATTAATTAATGTTTTGAAATAATTTTGTGTAAGAGAATACATTTCCCATTAGGAGAGGTAGCAAGAGGAGGAGATCCTTGATATCCTAGTCCCTTGGTATATTCTGATGGTTGTTCTAGCAATTGATGGATTCCATTCATTAGTTATGTCACATACTTGTTTTTTTAAGATTTTGAATCCTTGACCATATCTCTCTTCTAAGTTGATGGGTGCATTAGTAACTCGATGAGCATAGGATATAAGAGTATCATTATTTTCTTTGTTAACAAGTTCCTACATGATTGATGGTTGAGGCTTGTTTTGTGTATCAATTTTAGGATGCAAAAGGTTGAACATATCAACTAATGGAATGATAGGAGGTGTTGGTATGGATGGATAGAATGATACATTATTATCAAGGTTGCATTATAGGGAGTCTTGTATGAATAGTTGCATGCTATCTTCACCTTGGCCTAAGATGTACACCTCACATGGACATTCGTTAGGAGGTGAAGGTTCATGAATGTTATCAATTGCATTAGGATCATCTCCAAATATACAACTTGAAACATCAACCAAGGATCTTAAGGTCATCCATATGTTACCAAAACACATCTCGATAATGAAATCTAGTGCAAAGTTTCAGATATGAAATCATAATTAGCTGATTTAAAATGCAAGAACCTAAAAATGATATCTTTTGACCAATTAACTTGAATGTAAACAATTTTAGAAAAATGTAATTCCAAAAATTGAAACTGAGATCTAAAAGCAATAAGATGTAAAGCAAAAAAAGACAAATTTATTCCCAAAAATTTAGAAAATGGCTCATATAAGGACAAATTTTCCCTAGGGCGAATGGGTCCTTGCATAGGGGTTGAAAAAATTAAAATGTTGGTTTTTGAGTTGGTATTTAAGGTCTTTGATTCAGGTTTTAAACAAACACTTTCAGTTACAAATTTCTAGAAATTTATGATGAAATGCAAGTGCACTTTGATGAAAAATAACAAGAAAAATGACAACTTTTTAGATGCAATTTTGTTTGAATTTTTTGATGTAAATGAATGAAGAAAACTAATATGTAGACTACTATGTAAAATGAATGCAATATGTATGCAAATTTTTGAATTTTTGAGATTTTAAATGATGCAAAATGCACTTTTAAAAACCTAAATGAAATGTAAACTAATGCAATTTTGAAAACCCTAAATGAGATGCAATGCAAACTAATGCAAAATCCTAGATCTAGGGTTTGAAGGATCTCCAAATCAGAAAGCTTATAACGTAAGAATGTCAGGTTCACCAAAATGAAACATAGAAAAATGGGATGAAGAAGGGGTTCATTAGAATGAAACGATGACCTAGGACACCCTCACTTGCACTTTTCCTATGTTTCATTAGAAAATGAGATCTCCCAAGGATAAAATTGAATTTCAACCTTGAGGTGAGTCAACTCTATGGGGAGATTTGGTTGTTTTCTAATGACAAAAAATGACTGAAATGCACTTTTGGGAGATGAAAATAAAATACCTAATGAACTCAATTATGTGATGTAAAACTTGAAATGCAAAATATAAGGATAACACAAGAAGAAACAACTTTTAGGTAGATTTGAGAAGGGAAAAATAATGTGTACTAGACTCCAAAAGTGGGTGATGAGTGTCTTGTAAGGACAAATTCACCCTAGGGCGAATGGGTCTTTGTATAGGGGTCCAAAATTTTATTTCATAGTCCTCAGATCTTAGATCTTAGCTCCTGATTTCTCCAAATTTCAGTGTTGGAGTCAGAAATAAATTCTATAGGCGAGTTTCTGTGGCTTGACAACTTTGAAAAATTTGTGAAATTTCTCTTTTGATCCAATTTCAATCCTTCTTCACTTGTAAATCCACACATACAAGGAGAGATAAAATGTTTGTTTTTGGGTGAATAGGGGTTTTCCTTGGTCAAACCCTGGTTTGGTAATTAAACCTTGATGAAATAATGATAAAATGGAAAGAATTTGATGAATGAATAATGCTATGTCACAACTCACCAAACCCTTAATGGCTGCCCTCATAGGACTGAAGTCTAACACATCTCTCTAAGGATTGGATCTTGCTTGAATTGATTTGAATGATTGCTTGAATTGATGCTTGGAACCTACATCACAATGTTAGCTCCAAAACATAATATGAACACACATGAATTTGACATGATGGAATGATCTTGATTGTTGTTGTAGATGCTTGATAAATCTGATCTTCAATGCTCTTGACAATAATATTTTCTCTAGGAATGCTTGCATAAAGCGTGTTCTAGTGCTTCTAGGTTTAAATTGATAAAATATTAAAATATCTATGTATTTATAGGTGTTTATCTAATTTTTGAAAAATTAGATTCCATAAGCTGATAGTTGAAACTTGAATTTGAATCATTAAAAATCCACCAAAAACATATTAAAAATTGGGTCTTGGAACTTAAGGAGGATCCAATTTCCCTTGGGAAAATGGGTCCTGGGACCTAAATCCAGGACACAATTTCCAAGGTGTTTTAATTATTGTTAGAAATTGTTTAATATAAGTTTTCCTTTCGGAACTTTCAAAAAATGGGAATAATAAGGCTTAGGAATGCATAATTTAGACAATTAGAAGCTTAATTAAGTCCAATTTAATTAAGGGACCCAACATAGTGTGAAAATGTAAAAGTGTACATTTTCCTACACTACAAAAGTATAGGGATGAGGGATTAGGGTTGAGTGTTTAATGTATAGGGTAAAGGGTAGAGGGTTGAGGGATTAAGGTTTAAGGTATAGGGTTGAGGGATTAGGGTTGAGGGTTTAATGTATAGGGTAGATGGTTGGGGGTAGAGGGTTGAGGTTTTAAGAATTTAAGGGTTTATGGTTTAATGGTTGAGGGTTGAGGGATTAAGGTTTAAGGGTTGAGGGTTGAAGGTTGAGGGTTTACGGGTTTAGGGTTTAAGGGTTGAGGGTTGAGGGTTGAGGGTTTAGGGTTTAGGGATAGGGATTACGGTTGAGGGTTGAGGGTTTAAGGTATAGGGTTGAGGGTTTAGTGTATAGGGTAGAGGGTATATAGTAGAGGTTAGAGGGTGGAGGGTTGAGGGTTTAAAGGTTTAAGGGTTTAGGTTTTAAGGGTTGATGGTTTAAGGGTTGAGTGTTGATGGTTTGTGGATAGGGATTAGGCTTGAGAGTTGAGGGATTAGGGTTTAAGGTTTGATGGTTGAGTGATTAAGGTTTAAGGTATAGGGTTGAGGGATTAGTATTAAGGGTTTAATGTATAGGGTAGAGGGTTGAGGGTTGAGGGTTTAAGGTTTTAAGGGTTGAGGGTTTAGGGATTAAGATTTAAGGTATAAGGTTGAGGGATTAGGGTTGATGGTTTTGATGGAACCTGCAAATTTTTTTGTTCCATCTCAAACCCTTATCACATTTGGATGTAGCGCTGATATCTGAGGGTTTGGGATTCTTTTTGTCATAAATTCTTGCAATGTTCTATTTTTTTTTTGACTCCTTATTGCCTATTTTCGGTCACTTTTAAAGCATCTTATGTCATTCATTGTCATCTAGCAACCGGTCCCTCAAGCCTAGGTCCGAGTTTCATAATTTTAATAAGGTTAAGAAGAGGGCCTTTTTGGCCTTTACATCCTTTGCATTATTATGAATTAGGCATCTTTGTGCCTTTTTTTATCATATCATCCTAGAGGGTCCCCTCCATTAAAACAACTCATAAAGCACGTTCCTAAAGGTTTTCACTTAAGTCCCGTCGAAGATCTAACTTTATCGCTCATCGTTGATTACTTCAAAAGTGCATGTTTTGAATTGGTGATGAGCGATGAAGTGGTATTTATTTGATATCACTCATTGCTAATAGCTACCAGAGCTCTTAATTTGAATTTGCAATGAGCGATGTCTTTGTATTGTTGAGTGATCGTTCATCGCTAATGGTTTTTGAGCCTTTAGTATTGTAATAGCAATAAGTGATGCCCCTTGGCCTTATGTTCTTATTTTTATAGCTCATCGTGGATATGTTAAGAAATGATAAATTCAAATTAGCGATGAGCGATAGGATGGGTTTTCCATTGCATCATGTATCACATATATGTTTTAAGTGCTAAGTTCTATATTAGCGATACATGATACATAATGTCACTATGAAGATCTCTCATCACTAATTTCTTGCAAATTATATGAGGAGAATTAGTGATGAGCGATGGCCTGATGTTTTTGTATTTTATCGCTCATCGCAGATTCATTCCAGAGCCTATTTTCCAAAATGGTGATGAGCGATGAAGTTTTGTCTAACTTTGTTTTCGCTAATATGATAAGATCTTCTGTGCGATGTCTTTTGTGCCAATTATTTTCATGCAGGTGCACATGTCTTAATTTGATATCTTCATTATATCTCCTATCGCTAATAAGATCCAAGGTTCCAAGTTTGAATTAGCGATGCACGATGGAAGGATGAATGTGATCAAAGCACAGGCCATAGATCCAAGGGCTAATATTTCATAGCGTGAAATACTTGCATTGCTGATGGAGCTAATCAAGAATGAGGTATATTAGCAACAAGTGACAACTATTGCATGAAGAGGCAACGTGGTAGAATCCTGATGACTTCGCACAGAGCAAGAAAGAAATTTGTGAGGTGAATTGATAACCATTGATATAGTTTTAAAGGCAAGTGATCAACGGTCAGGGTTTAAACATGAATGGCTAGTTTTTAGTTCACTTGTTCGAACTTACTATTAAGCATTAATGGTGGCATGCTTGTCTATTGGCCATAAAAGAAAGTAGATACCTGGTTGGTTGTGCACCTGGATTCTCTTGCAAGTAGGAAGGATAGCAGAAGCTAAGGAAATTGTGCGAGAGGCTCTGAAAACTACAAAGTAGTAAGTGTGGTGTAGCATTTACCTGGGTAAGCAAACTGTATATCTCCTTATAACTGAAGTGTTGAGGTGAAAAACCTTAGAAAGTTGATACGAAATTGGGAGAATTGTTTGTTTGTCTATTACTGATAGCTTCAATTTGGTGATAATTGTTGGGTATTGCGGAGATTTTGGTGATAAGTGTGGTGTAGTGTTTACTTGGGTAAGCAAATTGCATATCTCCTTATAGCTGAAGTGTTGAGTTGAAAAACCTTAGAAAGTTGATACAAAATTGGGAGAATTGTTTGTTTGTCTATTACTGATAGGTTCAATTTGGTGATAATTGTTGGGTATTGCAGAGATTCTTCTGTTCAATAAGTAGTGCATTGTGCTCTCACACTTGTAAAGGGTTTTTCTTTTTTGACTGTAAGAAGTTATAAACCCTAGTCCTAATGCATTGCAAATATGAGTGATCCTGAGCCCAATGAATCTAGTATTAGGCCTGAGAGGAAACCAAAATAGAAGAGGGTTAAACGACTTAAAAATCAAGATGTTTCAGCCTAGGTTAAGTAAAAACCACCTATATCGTCTAACCCTTCACCAAGTACTCCTACATCATCCAATAGATCCAGAAGTGTGAAGAAGGAAACATAAAAGTTTATGCAGGAGGCCTCTGGAAACATAAAGGATGGAGGGTCACGGATTGGAAAAATACCTACAGGCCAAGTTGTCGTCACCACTAGGTTAATTGATAGTGCTAGTGAAATTGGTCAGAAGCCTTAGCCTCAAAGCAAGTGGCAGCTTCTCAAGTATGCTTTTAACAGGCGGTATTCTAGTAAGCCTGCATGTTACCTATGGGGGTTGAACCTTGGGAAGCTGGTGGTCCCAAATGTGTTTGTAGAAGTGGACCTGATGATGGAACTAGCTAGACACTATAATCCTAATGATAGAAAAATTAGGAGTGAAAATGGTGATGTAATCTTGGAAGTGACGAAGGAAAAGATGATAGATGTATTTGGGTTAAATCCCAACTATACTGTGAAGTTTAGGCATGCTGAGTTATATGCTGAATATGAGAAAAAAAAATTTCATACAAAGAGAAACATCTGGTTCGACATACAAAGAGCAAGGAGAAATTCACTACTAAGGATATTGAGCTTTTTGAGTGTGAGGAGTTTGTGGATTATTTCAAGAAAACTTGTTATTGCTTGAACTAGGTGTTGGCTTGAGATTTTGAGGTAAGGATAGCCCTTGATTTATTAGTGATGGTGACAGATATAAAGGGTCATAATTGGAACACTGGTTTTGATTATTCCAACTTTGTTGCTAATCACATGAATGAGGATTTTCTCAATTTGAAAAAGGGAGTGCTCCCTTTATACTTCCCTCATTACTCTTTGCTAATGCATATGCTCTTATGGGAAGGTGATTATGAATGGAAAAGGAAATTAGATTTGAGATTTAGGGATAGTGAAAATATTTTTTTACCAGTACAAATGTGGACATACATTTGGGATCAGGATTGCTCTAATTCCAATAATATCTTGTTTGCTAATGTTGTAAGATATGGTATCTTAGAAGCATTGGGTGTAGCACCTATTCACAGGATTTCTCTAGAAATCAGAAGTATCATGTGCCCAAAAGATGCACCAAATTCTAAAGCAACACATAATTGGGAAGATTGGTTTCTTCATTCTAAATGTACTTTGATCAGAGCCTATGGAGCTAAAGTGGCACCTCATTGTCTACCCTTGAATGTCTCAGACAAATTGGATTTTATGGAACTCATGTGGAAAATTGATGTTATGGATTGTGAGATGTTCAGGAAGCCCAGGAAAGGTACTGTGGTACATCCCCAGTGTTCTTTTGCTTACTTCACAGTCATTTCCCTTGAGGGGTATGAAAAGTTTGGCATCATGGTAAATAATCTCAGAATGCCTATTGATGAGATTAGAATTTTTGATCCAGAGGGATTTGTGGCAGGAAGGAGAAAACAAAAAAGCTTAGGAGTCATACATCATGAATTCTTATACAAATATGGTGTATTAAGAAATCCGACGAGTGATGAGGCTGTCATGACTAGAAAGAAGGAATGGACAACTATAATGAACATTGAAGAAAATATCATAAAAAGGAATGCCTTTTACATAAGTCCATATAATGTAATTGAAAATCCTCTAGAAAGAGCCTTCACTATGCTAAGGGATTATCAGTGTGGCAAATTTAAGATGAAGGTGAAGGAGGCTGTTGATAAAGCACAAGTTCTCCTAGAACAACAACGACAACAACAAGCTATGGATATCCCAGAGTAGCTTGCAGATGTTCAAGAAGTCAGGGAGGAACAAATGGTAGAACATGTGCCAGGGAATGAGGAGATAGAGTAGAAATTCCTTCCTCATATTGAGGAAACTCATAGTTCAAATATTCCCCCTGACAAAATTGTAAAATGACAATATGATAAGGAAAGTGATGATGATCCTAGATTCAAGGAATGTGATGAATTCCATGCTGATGATAAATTTGTGCAGTCCAAAGAGTTTTAGGAGTTTATGATTCAATAATGGAGTAAATATATAAAGGAGAGAATTGAATTAGCCCAAGCTAATGCTAACCCTTCTTATCAAGAAGAAGCTGAGAAAGTAGAGGAGGAAAATATCAAGGCTGAAATTGCAGCTATTACTCCCACTGAGGCTTGGAAAATTGTTTCAGATAGTGGAATCATGTTATTGCCAGGATGTACTATCACTATTTCCATAGCATATGATGCAGTAAGAAGAGACCCTCAGGCTTCAATATCTGAGCAATGATTTGAGGATAAAATGTTTGGATCTAGATATAGTCCAAAGTTGCATAATCTTGCAATTTGGTCTATGACACCTAATACTGGTAAACATGATGTTACTAGGCCTATTGAGGAGGTTATTGGTTCCTTAGTGGTCAAGAGAGCTATAGATATAACTCCTATCCAAGCAGTTGAATTAACTGCTCATGCTACCATGCTTAGTGTGGATACTACACAAATTTCTCAGAAAAATATGATTCTTTGGTTAAGGAGTACAATAAGGCCTTGGATGAGCTGAATAAGATGAGAGCTACTGTTCAGGCTACTCAAAAGATAATAACTTTTCCATCCTCTTCATCACCTGATTTGTCTACATAGGATAAGGAGACCTTGGCCTTAAAAGTTATGGATTTGAACAATCAATTGAATACTGAGAAATGAAATGTCAGAAAGGAAAAGCTTGAAACTATTAAGGTGGTGAATGAAATCTTTGAGGATGTGTTAAAGCATAGGGTGACCAAGTTGGTCCACAAGGCTAATGATGTTTGGGCCACCTATAAGAATATTCATGAAGAAAATATAAAGTATTTGTAAGTACAAGATGCTTTTAGGAGTGAATGGAATAATTGGATGACTAGGGTGAGTGCTTTGAAGGAAATGATTCCCAAAGTGAAAGAGGATCCTGAGGCACCTACTAATATTCTTGAAGTCTTGCAAATCATTGACTCAATAAATGAGATAACTACTTGCCCTGGAAAGTTAGGTGTGCAATTCCAGAGTAAGTTGAATATATTTAAGGAAATGGAGGAACATGGTATGCCTCAAATATTGAGTCCAAAAGGTGAGTTGTAGCCATTTGGCACTTGGAAGGAAGATTTGGGAGGAATGCTTAGAGCAGCTATGATGACATTGACTGTCATTGACTACATCTTGCTCAATTCACATATTGATACAATGGTAGAGATTGAAACAAAGATCCATATATATTTGTTAAAGAGGCCAGGATCTTGATTGATGCTAGATATTCTCAGTACAGTACTAAAGTGCAAGGTTTATTAAATGTAAAGTGGACCACTGAAGAGGAATATAATACTTGGTTGGAGAAATACATAGAATGAATTTGTGTAGGGATTGATAATCAACAAGGTAAATAATGGATGGGAGGAGAACAATGCATAGCCTGAATATAATATAGATTAGGCTTTTGATAAAACATTGCAAAATATTGTTCTCTTCAAATTGGAAATGAGTAGCATGTGGTGCTAATATGGGTGAAAGAATTTTGACTTTTTATTTGTTTTCCTTGTCTTGCTTCACAAGTTTTGTTGTTTTGTTTTCCCACGGTTAGCATTTTTTGGGCGTTTGGGGAATATTTTGAAGCTGTAACAAAGCAATGATGTCTTTTAAGGTGGAACCTATTTTCTACAATGAGTTGAGGTTAATTTTTCCTTATGTTTATTTTCTCCACCTGAAGACTCAAGTGTAATTGAAAAAGGAATATTGTTGTAGTGGTCCAATGAAATTTTGACATGTGTGCTTCCTAGCTTGTGGCTTATTTTTCTCTTTCATCTCTATAAGAAAGAATTGAAGGCCAAAAGCAGTAGTTAGTTGAAAAATTGGGTTAACATTGTGAAATTGTACAAGAAGTATATGCATGTTTTTTGAGTCTTGTGTTTTGATTTTAGAGTCTATTATCTTATATGTAATTTGGATGACATTATAGCAACTACAATACAAATTAATACCGATTTCATGGCTATTGTCTCTCCTTGTATGCATTCTTTGAGTTATGAATGAAAGTAATCCATGATTTCTTTCGTTTGTCTCTATCACTTCTTGATGGATAATTATTTTCATGCTTGCTTATTGATTCAATGAGTTAATGTAAATGCTTGGATGAGATTAGTGACTTGTATGAACTGGGTGCTAGGATGGTTGTAAGCAGTAATAATCATGAATGTCATAGAGGAATGTTGTAATGCAAGATTTATTGAGATTATAGTTGCTATTGTTTAAGTTTTATCATGTCACATAGGTTGATGTTGACTCCATGCTTGGGATAGAGGAATTGGTTCGTGCAAAATACTTGTGGTTCAATTGTTGTTCATTCATCAACTGATAATTTTAATTTTCAAATCTTCAAATGGATACCATTGTAGTTGTTTTGTGTTGATGTTCTACCTTCTCATGCTCTAAGTATAAAACATTGATAAATAAGTTGCCAACTCATTTAATGTATTAGGACTGTGAGCAATTTTATGAGAAGTATCTATTATTGACAATGTATTTGATTATAATTGTGTGTAATGTTTGAGTATACATTGTGGGATCACCCTCTCGGGTTTCACATAGCCCAAAGAGTAGTAATAGAAGTCTTGTAACTTCTATTTATTCGTTGGCTAATCCCTTTAGAAGTACTGATCATTGGAAACGACAAAGTCCATAGGTACCTCTGGAGATCAGTTTGGTTCTTAAAAAATAACCAACAGGTTTAATGTATAGGGTAGAGAGTAGAGGCTAAAGGGTTGAGGGTTTAAGGGTTGAAGGTTTAGGGTTTAAGGGTTGAGGGTTGAGGGATTACAGTTGAGGGTTTAATGTATAGAGTAGAGGGTAGAGGGTAGAGGGTTGAGGGATTAGGGTTTAAGGGTTGAGGGATTAACGTTAAAGGTATATGGTTTAGGGATTAGGGTTGAGTGTTTAATGTATAGGGTTGAGGGTTGAGGGTTGAGGGACTAGGGTTTAACGTATAGGGTTGAGTGATTAGGGTTGAGGGTTTAAGCATTTAAGCATTTAGGGTTGAAGGATTGAGGTTTGAGGGTTTAAGCATTGAGGGTTGAGGGATTAGGGTTTAAGGTTTGAGGGTTAAGGGATTAGGGTTTAAAGCATAGGGTTAAGGGATTAGGGTTGATGGTTTAAGGTATAGGGTTGAGAGATTAAGGTTGGGGGTTGAGGTTTTAATCCTTCTCTCCCTCTCCATCCCTCCTTATCTATCTCTACATCTCTCACTCCTTGTCTCATTACTACTCCTATAGGTCTCTCCCACTCTTCTCTCTTATCCTTTATATTATCAGTAAATCTTATTAAACCTCTCCTTCCAACCCTTGCTACTCTGCTAGGTTTCTCCCACTTTTCTCTCTCCCCTTTGTAGGTATTTGTGTAGGGTCAAGGCTTTCACAATTATAAATTCTCTATAGAGAATATTTTGCGCTCGCCAAAGTGTAAAGCCTGCAAACATAACATTTGGAGATTGCCAAATTGAAAGGCTGTTTTGCAACACATTTTATGCTCACCAAATTTGGTGAGTGCCAAATGGCCCTTGCCAAAAATGGTAAAAAGGTATTTGACCCATGATACAATCCCACAATTCTCTACCTTTTTCTAGTTTTGTGCTTTCTCCAACAAGAAAATGCATTTTTATGCAGTTGACTTGTAGTTCCATATTATGCTTGCTCCATCACCTTTTGAGCACCAATTTGCTTGCTGAAAAATGTAGAATAATATAATTTGAAGTTTCTACATTCATATTTTTTTATCTTAGGTAATATATTCATTTTTAATAGAATCGAAATGTTTATATTGAGTTTTTTTGTTTAGTTTTGATAATATAGACCATTCCTTTCATAATTTGATTAATCATAATAGTTTTACATAAAATTCAACATTGAATGAGATGGAGGTTGCATAAAGAGTTTAATTTTTAAGATTTTGAAGAAAAAAATGAAAAACATGACATAATTTAGATGAATTCATGTAAACTTATATAGAGGATTTCAACTTAACACAAACATGCTTATGTATTCCATTTTCATTGCTTATAGTAGTCCATTTCCATCATGGTTAGTGGATTTCACTTTATTTCATTATAGCTAGATGGATTTAGGTTACAAAGAACTACCACTACCACCCCCTTGTCACCACATCCACTACTAGATCATTCCAACCATTTTGTTGATGATGTGTTCTTATAACTTCACTGGTGCAGCCATGGATGGAGGGTTTAGAAAGAACAATCCAAACTGTACAACTTAGAGTCAACACAATTTAAATAACACAAGAAAATGATCTACAAATATGATTCTTTATTGAATTGGAAATATTACATGCAATATATATCTCATGGGAGAATATCCAAGGATCACAGGCCTACCGCAAGGGTATTCACATTACAACTAGCCAAAGGCCTTATTACATTCCCCCAAAGGGTTGGTGTGAAAATCTAAATATCTAATTGCTCATGCATAACTAATTGATGATCTATAATGAATTAAAATGATCTTAAATATTTTCCTCAAGCTCCAATAAAGGTTTCCATTGATCACAAGGATTCATAACTTGATGAATGATCACATATGAATGTCGACCTCAAAATGTAAGAAGGTAATCCTTTATGAAATGAAATGTCTTGCGAATCTCTAAGATAGATCCCATTGGACCCAAAATGGTTATATGATGTACTATTAAGCTCTACATGATCTAAAATAGTTCCACACTAAGAAATCTGGACCAAGTTAGCTCCAAATGCTTTGACTAGTAATTACAGTGAAATTATGAGAGAGATAAATTTTTGTAGACAAATGCAAATGATCTGAAATCTAGATATGTGATAGATGTTGATGTGAAGATGATATATTTTCTTCAAAAGATGAGAAATGATAATATGATGAAATACTAAAACTACTACTGAATGTAATGAGAGAAAATAAATGTTTTTGGAAGAAGAGAAATATTTTCGGTTGATACAGGATTTCTTTACAACCAGGGATGCTCCTGCATCAGATGCTCAGGGTTGGAAGAAAAGTGATTCCATCACTTTCCAAGTCTAAGAGGAAAACCAAGATGGTCCACCTTAGCCTGATAAATCCATGATGAATCCTCCACTAGTTTTCCTTTCCACTTCACTAGATATTCTTTGTATTACTTGTTCCTAGTGCTCCTTCCAGTTTTGGTATCCAAAATCTGGTCAATCTCCTCCGATGCTTGATGTGGTAACTTCTCCTTCAAATCCACTTCACTACTATTGCCACTTGATTTTCCTTCATGATACTCATAGATGTCTACAATATTACAAACAAGTGATATGCCCAATGTATCTAGTAGCTCCATTTCATATGCATTACCTGAATCAAACTTCCTTAGAATCTTACATGGTCCAAACTTCCTCATCTTCAACTTATCTCTCCTTCCTTAGATATACCATCACTTCATCTCCAACAAAAAAATTCTTATGCCTCTGATGCTCATCTGCCTTCACCTTATACTTACTATTCATATCCTCCATATGCTTCCAGACCTAATTATGGAATGTCTCCATGAAATATGCAAACTCTTCTGCTTCCGCACTCCTCTTGTTCTCCATACTGATATCACTTAGTTCTAAAACTCTTCTAGGATGTGTTATGTAATGATCTCAAATGGTGTCTTTCTTGTACTCCAGTTCATCGAATTATTGTATGCAAATTTTTCTTGTAGTAGAACTATATCCCAATTTCCTATCTTATCTCCAACCAAACATCTCAACAAGTTACCCAAACTTCTATTTTTCCATTAGTTTGTGGGTGATATGACAAACTAAATTTCAAGTTTGTCTTCACTTCTTCCACAGTGTCCTAAAAAATTATCTAATGGACTTGGTGTCGCTGTCTGAAACTATACTCTTAGGTAATCCATGCAGTCTCACAATCTCCTTGAAAAATAAGTTAACATCATTAGTCTTCTTACAAGGAGTGAAATGTGCCATTTTGGAAAATTTATCCACTACTACCATTATAGAATCATGTCCTCTCTGTGTTCTTGGCAATCCCAATATGAAATTCATTTTTATATATTCCCAAGGTCTCTCTAGTACTATCAAAGGTTTGTACAATTTAGTATTCCGATGACTCCCTTTTTCCACTTGCAAATTCTACAATTATGAACATACTTCCTGACATCCTTATATATTTGCAGCCAAAAATAATGTCCACTCACTAAAGCTACTGTCTTATCCACTCCAAAATGTCCTGCTAAACCTCCACTATGTTTCTACTTAATCAAATTCTCCCTCATTGAACTCCTCAAACTACACAACTAATTTCATTTGAACAACATACCTTATTGAATGAAATAGTCCAACCATTGGCTCTAGTTTGTAACTACTGGTTCCTTACATACTTTCCAAGGTTCAGAAAAAATTAGCATTATCTTCATATATTTACTTCAATTCTTCAAAACCCAATACTTCTACTCTCATCTTTGTCAGCAAATTCCTTCTTCTGATCAATGCATCTACCACTTTATTTGACTTTCCACTCCTATGCTTCAACAAAAATGTATAAATCTGCAAGAACTCAACCCATCGAGTATATGTCTCTGATTCAACTTTCCTTGACTATTCAAATACTACAAAACTTGATGATCTGTATATAACACAAATTCCTTAGGAAATAAATAATGTCTCCACTTCTTCAAGGCTTGAATTATGCCATATAATTCCTAATCATAAACTTAATATCTTCTTCTAGTATCATTCAACTTCTCACTAAAATAAGCTACATGTATTCCTTCTTGACTCAAAACTACTCCAATAGCATTTCCACTTGCATCATAGTCAACTTGAAACACTTTGCCAAAATTCGGTAATGATAACATTGGATGCTCTGTCACCTTTTGTTTCAACAATTCAAAACTTCTTTATGCTTCAAATGTCCACTTAAAATCCTTCTTGTCTCCTCTCACTGTTTCTGGAATGGGTGTACAAATGCTACTAAAACTTCTGATAAACTTCTGATAGAAACTAGCTAAGCCATGGAATGATCTCACTTCTCCAATGTTTACTGGTGTAGGCCAATCTACAATCACTCCTTCTCAGGGTCCATCATTAATCCTTTAGCAAAAATAACAAAACCCAAGTATACCAACTTTGTCTTCATATAGCTACACTTCTTGACATTAATCAACAACTTCTCTTTTCGCAACCTTTGCAATACTTTCTAGATGTGCCACAAATGTTCTTCTCTAGTCTTATTGAAAATCAAAATATCATCCAAGTAAACAATGAAAAACTTACCCAATAATTTCCTCAAAATCTCATTCATTAGTCTCATGAAAATTCTCAGTGCATTGGTCAATCCAAAAGGCATTACTAACCACTCATACAATCCTTCATTAGTCTTAAATATAGTCTTCCATTTATCTACTTCTTTGATTATGATATGATGATATCCACTCTTTAGGTCAATCTTTGTGAAATACTTCGCTCCACTCAAATAGTCCATAATGCCATCCATCCTTGGCAACAAAAATTGGTACTTGATAGTGATCGCATTGATTGATCTTGAATTTGTACACATTCTTCACTCTCCATATTTCTTTGGTGCAAGTAAAATAGGTACCACACATTGACTCAAATTTTATTTGATCAATCCTTTCTTCAACAACTCTTGTATCTACTAGTTCAACTCTTCTTTCTCTTCCAGTGTCATTCTATGTGCTACCTTGTTTGGAAAACTAGCTCCTGATATAAGGTCTATATGATGAATGATACTTTAGATAGGTGGTAATCCATTTGGTACATTCTTTGATATGATATCTTCATACTTTGTCAACAATTTTGCTACTTCTTCATTCTTTATGGTATGATTCTCTATCTTCAGACCATTGCTTTTCTTTGGAATGAATGCAAAACACATGTTATCATGCCTGAATCCATCCAAAAATTTCCTTCCATCTACCAAACATAGTTTGGAAGTGCTGCACATTTCAATCTTCTCCTCCTCCTCTAAAGGTATCAATTTGATTCTCTTTCCATTTGGAGTCATAGTATAATTATTCCTTCTTCCATCACGAATTGCTTTCTTATCATATTGCCATGGTCTTCCTAATAGTATATGACAAGCATCCATAAGAATAATATCACAAAAAACTTCATCTCTATATGATCCAATATGAAATTTCAACAAACATTTCTCATTCACCAGTATCTTATGCTCATCTTGAATCCATTCTATCCTATAGGGGTTCAAATGTTTCAATCTATTCAAATTCAACTTGGTTACCATCTCCTCTAAAACTAGATTATCAGTACTACCACTATCAATGATAACTTTATATAAACCTTTCCTTCGGATTTACATCTAGTTATGAAGACTCTTCTTTTGTGGTGGTTCCTTAGTCACTTCTTCATGCATCAAATCTCTCCTCATCACCAATGATCCACCTTGCTTATGTTTCCCAACTAAATTAGGGGATTCATCAAGTTCTTCATCTACATAAGCTACTCTTCTAGTATGCTCAATTTTATTTTTGGTACTTCCTTGATGGCACTCAAATGATCTATGTCCACCTCCACACTTGAAACAAGTTCATTTGAATGTTCTTCTCTTATATCTTCCTTCATATTTCTGGTATCCATCATTGTGGTAAGAATTATGACCTCCTTTGTCACTGTAATAGAAATTTTTATCTTCTCTTCCTCTGTAGTATGAATTGTGATCCTTTTCTTCACCCCAATAGGGTCTTACATCTTTGTTTTGATCTACATAAGGTCTTCTTTTTCCAGATTGGGATATGCTCCTCTAAAATCTTCCCCTTTCACTTCTCTGTCTTTGTTCAAACTTCTTTTTCAACTTCTCTTCCACCTTCAATGCAAACTAGTATGCCTCTTCAACTAATGTCATCTTTACTAGGCTCAATTCTTCTTGAATGTTTGTTCTCTATCCATTGATGTATCTTGCAACCTTTTCTTTACTTGCTTCATTATGTCCGATTCTAATGATCATTTTGTAAAATTATTCAGTATACTCCTTCACATATATTTCTTTTTGTCTCAGATTTTGCAATCTTTTCAACAATTCCAGTTCATAATTAGTTAGTATGAATTGATTCTTCAATTTTATCACCATTCTATCCCATTTGATGATTTTCTCTTTTCCTCTTCTATTTTTGTCCAATTAAACTTATTTCCACCATAAAGTAGTATGAACTTTCAACTTTGTTTTCACAAATCTCACTATTTATAGATCTTCAATTTCTTCATATTCAAAATATTCTTCCATTTCATTGATCCAATCAATCAATTCTTCAAGATTCAAATTTTTTGTATAATTTTAAATTTCAACTCTAGGTTTCTTTCCAATTTTTGAAATCACCTTCAACATATTCACTTGATTTGATTCTTCTTCTTCTTTGCATAGGGCTTCTACAAATTGATTCACAACATAAACTACTTCATCATCACTTTCATCTTCATGCCTAGGGTCTAGGCCTCACCTTCAGTCTTCTTCTATTGCATCTAATCAAACTCGCATCTCACACATCATTTCCAACATCTCATCCATTCTTCTAGCAACATTCTCCATAACAGGCACTCTCCTTGGGGGCATCTCTCCCTTGAATCAGTTCAATTGCCTCAATTCGGTGATCTAGCTACAAGGGTTTCAACTGCCTCACTTTCAATGATCGGTTGAAAACACATGTAGTTTGCCTTAATTCTAAAATTAATTCACCTCAAGGAATGCCTTAAGGACTCACAAACTCACTTTGATACCACTTGGTGCAGTCAAGGATGGAGGGTCAGAAAGAACAACCCAAACCATGCAACTTAGAGTTAACACATCGAAAATAACACAAGAAAATGATCTACAAATATGATTCTTTATTGAATTGGCAATCTTACATGCAATATATGTCTCATGGGAAAATATATAGAGCTCAAAGGCCTGCCACAAGGGCATTCAAATTACAATTGGCCAAAGGCGTTATTACATTCCCTCGAAGGGTTGGTGCGAAAATCTAAATATCTTAGTACTCATGAATAACTAATTGATGATCTATAATGAATTACAATGATCTTAAATATGCTTCTCAAGCTCCAACAAAGGTCTGTGTCGACCACAAGGGTACATAACCCGATGAATGATCACATATTAATGTTGGCCTCAAAATGTAAGAAGGTAATCCTTCGTGAAATGAAACAACTTACGAATCTCTAAGATAGATCCCATTAGACCCAAAATGCTTGTATGAAGTCCTATTAAGATCTAGATGATCTGGAATAGGTCCACACTAAGAAATTTGGACTAGGTCGGCCCTAAATGCTTTGATTGGTAATTATAGTGAAATTTTGAGAGCGATCACTTCTGGTAGATAAATGCAAATGATTTGAAATCTAGATATGTGATAGATGTCAATGTGAAGATGCTATATCCTGCTCCATGAGCTGATAAATGATAATGCGGTGAAATGTAGAATGGAATATTGAAACTGCTACTGAATGCAATACAAGAAAAGAAATGTTGTTGGTTGATATAGGATTGCTTTAAAATCAAGGATGCTCCTGCATCATTCACCGTACCTTCACACCTTGACATGTACTTATCTAACATCTAATTACATGAGATTGAAGTCATATGATCTTCAAATTAACTAGCTAAAAGTGATTACCTAAACACCAAATCATTTGCATCACCGAAATAAGAATTTTATTTATCTTGAATATTCTTATAGGAAGGAGATCCTACCCAAGTTAATTCCACTCCTAACATTACATGACATCATTATTCACCATTGCAATTATTATCCACATCTTCATGTCATTGGCCAATAAGAGTCATTTGTGTGATTTTCTCATTATGTTCTCAAGAGTTGTAGGTTAATAGCTAGATGAAGCTAATTTATGTTTAATGTATCTCTAGGGTTATAAACACAGTGATTAGAGATCCAATGATATTAGAGCTCCAAGTTTTTGGTTGTGTCATATTCAATGAGTGTACAAATGATTGATTACAATCTACCCCTTGTTCCATTTAATAAGACCTTGGTAATGGATGTAATGTTCCCCTATAATGAAGAATTAATAACAATATATTTATCCTAGAAAGCCCTCTTAATAGACAAAATACAGACTATGATAGTGGAAAAAATAGACCGTGGTAGTTGTAAATTCCTACTACCTATATTATGTAGCAATTGTCATATTAAATGAGTGTACAAATGATTGGTTACAACCTTCCCCTTGTTCCATTCAATAAGACCTTCGAAATGGATGTAATCTGCCCCTTGATCCATTAGCTACATATTTTCCTTTACTTTTCACATAGATCAATTGCTTTTCATTTGATTTTTACCAATTGATCTAAAAACAAACAAATTGATTCACTCTATATTGGCTAGAATATAGGTGGATTTGGAAATCTCAAAAGGATTAAGATCACTATATTTATCCTAAAAGCCACCACTATAATGAATAATTAAGAACACTATAGTAATCCTAGAAACCCTCTTAAGAGAGAAAATATAGACCATGGCAGTGGAAAAAATAGACCGTGGTAGTTAGAATTTCCTACTACCTATATTATGTAGAAAATTGTCATATTCAATGAGTGCACAAATGATTGGATACAATCCACCCCTTGTTCCATTCAATAAGACCTTGGATATGGATGTAATCTACCCCTTCCTCCATTAGTTAATTATTTGTGTTTGATGTTGCAAGGATGGATGGTTGGTGTTGTCATTGATTTCAACAAGCTTATGTGTTTCCATTGGTGTCAACTATATGAGTAGGAGATTTTTGTAAGAGTGTGAGTAGTTGGTATTGAGTTGATGTTGTCTTTGATGATGTTTTGATTAGTTGCATTATGTTACAATCAGTAAGCTATTGGTGTCAACTTCTAGTGTTTCTTTGATAAGCTTCTACCTATGGATGTATGGTTGAGTTTCTATGTTGCGGTTGGATTGGTGGTGATGAGGAAGTGTTGAAGATGTGTCTTTGGTGCTTGGTTTCCAAGTGCTTTTGAGAAAAATTTAATAAAAAGAGAAAACAGTGTGTTGCAGTGGTGTTCTATGTTGTAGAGTAGCATTCTAGTTTTGCTCCACATTTCTTCTATGTTGAAGATTTTGTTGTGTGGTTTGGATATTTTGATTAGAGGTGTTCAGAGGTATTGCATCTAGAATTTGGTGTGCTGTATCATTGCACAAAGAAAGGTGTATTCACCAATGTGTGAATTGTGTATTACAAAGGTGCCTGGGGGATGTTTTTGCTCTGCATTTCTCCATAGAGTGGTTTTAGGTCTTGCAGATCTAGTAGGGTGCTGATAGTGTTTACATATTTCTTCAGTTGAAGTTGTTTGAGGGTTGGTGCTTCGAAAGTTGGTTTCTTGAGTTGTAGTGTATGAAAGAACTATTTAAGTGTAATGGGTGTGTACATTCCTCAAGTGAAATTTGTTGTGAAGGAATTTGTTGGTTTCTAGGATGTTTGTGGTATACTCTAGATCATGTTCAAGTGTGGTGTGTGGTCCATGAGTCATTTTTGGATTTGAGGAAGTGTGTACTTAAATGTTAATGGTGTTAACACAGGTTCAGTCGACCTTGGGTGTTTACACTAATTTTGGAGTTGCTTCGATGTTTGTGGAAGCATGGCATGACATGTATGAGTGGATTTATGTCCTAGCTAAGGTATGTTGTGGTTTTCCTTCATTCCTTTTCACTATGGGAATGTTTTGGTTCCTACTTAATTTGAATTTGTATGGTTGAGGTGTATTGTTGATCTTGGATAATGTTTTCAAGGTTGAATATGGTATAAATATGTGTTGATTTGTTGAGGGATGATAAGATAGATGTGTGTGACGTGAATGCTTTGAATTACAGACTTGTGAGGTGTGAATTTGTGCAGTCAGTGTGAGCTTTCATGTGTTAGATTACTGGATACAATGAGAAGAAGGTGTCTATAATCTTTAGTAAGACTGCAAAGGTGCTGGTGATGCTGTGGTGGAATTTTCTATTGCATTGAGATGGATTTCTCATTGTAACACTCTTCTCTATCTTATTTTCTATTTTGGTAGTGATCCTTTAGCAGTAAGCTTTTATTTCTTTTGGGCAATGAGCCCTTTGATAGTGAGCCCTTTGTAATCAACATTGATATTACTTTATATTGTGAGCTAATCCTCATGACTTTGGTTTTTCCTTTCTTGGGGTTTCCATGCAAATCTAGTGTTCCCTTGTGCATAGTGTTGTCTTGGTTTTGTTTCTATTATCTAATTTCATGATAAACAATTCAAAAAAATTAAGGGTTAATTAAATTAATGTGGATTTGAATGTTTTTGAGGGTTTTGAAGATTTAAGGTACAACTGATTCACCCCCCCTCTTTGTTGTCTTCTGAATTCAATAATTGGTATCAGAGAAAGGCTCCTTAGAAGAAAGCTTAACCGCTTGAGGTAGATATGGGATGACACATAAGAAATATGTTCCTCTATTTGATGGATTAGATTATGTATTCTATAAGACAAAGATGGAAGGTTTTTTGGTTTCTCTTGGATTTAAATTTGGAAGTCTATTGAGACTGGATAAGCTATACCTACAAATGTTCCAAAGACTGGTGATGAGATCAAGGCCTATGAAAAAAATGGTAAATAAAGGTATGCTCTCATAAGTGGTCTTGATAATTTTGAATTGGTGAAAGTTATGAATCTAAAAACTACTAGAGAAACTTGGGTAAAGTTAGAAAGCATTTATGAAGGAGATGATAAGGTCAAGCAAGCTAAGATGTAGAATCTGAAAATCATATTTAAGACCTTGTGAATGTCTAAAGATGAAAACATCACAAGCTACTTGCAGAAGGTGGATGAAGTTGTCAATGCCATCAAAGGTCTTGGTGGAGAACTGAAAGAAGAAGAAGTAGTAAAGAAGGTACTTAGAAATCTTTCTAAATCTCATAGTTAAAGAGTTTATGCTATTGAGGGATTACAAAATTTGAATCAATATACTAAAGATCAGTTGTATGGTTCTTTAACTTCTTTTGAAATGAGAGAATTTGGTACAATAATGCAAAAGTTGAGACTGCTTTTAAGGTTGGAAAATCAGAGAAGATTGTGAATTTAAATTAGGAGGATCTTGATGATGTGGAAGCTAACTTTGTGAGAAGAAAAAAAAAGGGTACTAGAAAGTACAAAGTTAAGTTTCCTTTCAAATGTTTCACCTATGGAAAGATAGGTAATTATGCTTCAAAATGTCCAAAAAAAGTTTTGAATGAAAAAAATAAGGAGAACAAAGGTAAGATGATTAAGAAAAGTTATTATGTTATAGAAGATGCTAGTATATCTGATGATGAATCTGATTACGAGGATGATGAGGATGGTGAATGCTTGCTCATGGCTTTAAAAGATGAAACTAATTCTACTAACTTTGAGAGATTTGTGAAGGAAAGTGCTTCAGAAGAAAGTACTAACACTAAAGGCACTTTGCTATTTGCTTTTCATGCTAAACAAGAAAAAAACTACTAGGTCATTGTCAATGGATGCTCTAATCATATGACCGGTGATAAGAGTAAGTTTGTTAAACTTGAAAAATATGAAGGATGACTTGTTAGGTTTGGTGATGATACATTTGCTAACATATGTGGAAAAGGTTTAAATTAGTTTTGATGGAAGGCATAACACTGATGATGTTATTTACGTTAAGGGTTTAAGATATAACCTCTTGAGTGTTGGACAAATGTGTAGTAAATGATACAATATTATGTTTTAGGGTGATGGTTTTGAGATCAGAAAAGGCTTTGGAACTATGATTGTTGTTGGAAGAAGGGTAGATGGAAATGTTTATCAACTCAAAGGTGCTGATGGTTATTGTTTCATGACTCATATCAATGAGAGCTGGCTATGACATAGAAGAATGTGTCACATCAATTTTGATATCCTAGTGAGAATAAGTTTAGTTCAAGCTATGAGATATCTTCCAAAGATTACAAATGCTATCAATTCTATTTGTAAGGAATGTCAAGTTGGAAAGAAAGCAAGAAGTTTCAAAGTCAGAATAATCTTCTACCAAACTATTGGAATTGGTGCATACAAATATTTGTGGTCCTACTAGAGTAAGAAGTCTTCAATGTGACAATTATTTCATGTTAGTGGTTGATGATTATTGTAGAATGAAATGGGTTACTTTTCTCAAAGAAAAATAAAAAGCCCTAGATAAGTTTAAATAATTCAAAGTTATGGTTGAGAATGAAATGGATATGAAAATCAAGTGCTTGAGGTATAATAGAGGTGGATATTTCACCTCTAATGAGTTCAATATCTTTTGTGAGAATAATGGAATAAAGAGGCATTTATCTTCCCTAGGACTCCTCAATAGAATGGAGTGGTTGAAATAAAAAATAGGATCATTCAAGAAGTTGCAAGGATAATGATGAAATAAACAAATCTATCGGAAGTCTACTAGAGAGAATAAATTCATAATAATTTTTACATAGTTAACAAAGTGCAAGTAAGAGCAAACAACACAAAGACTCCCTATGAGCTATGGTATGGAAGGATTCCTACTTTTAAATACTTTAGAGTGTTTGAAAAAAAAATTATATATTAGAAGAGATGAAGAAAACTTATGAAAGTTTGATGCAAGGTCTAATGAAGGTATCTTACTTGGATATTCTACTAAAAGCAAAGCTTATCAGTGCTACAACAAGAGGCTAAGAAAGATTGTTGAGAGCGCAAGTGTCAAGGTTGATGAAGACCTATAGAATAATTTAGTGGTGATAGATGGATATGAATCAGACTAGTCTTCTTATAGAGAAGAAGAAAAAGATAAGGAAAAAGAAGTGTAGATTGAAGAGGAAGAAGCTCCAAAAAAGATTCCTAAAAATCCTAAGTATGTGCAAAAGAATCATTCGAAAGAATAAATCATTGGTGATAAGAGCAAAGATGTACTGACAAGAAGAAAATCTATTGAAGAATAGGTAAATCTATGTTTACTTTCTGAATTTGAACCTAAAATAGTGATTGAAGCATGCAAGGATGAGTATTCGATCAAGGCCAGGGAAGAATAACCAATGCAAATTGAGAAAAGTCAAACTTGGGAACTTGTCCCAAGACCAACAAACAAGAATGTGATTGGAACCAAGTGGGTATTCCGGAAAAAAATGAATAAGAGTGGAGAAGTGGTAAGAAACAAGGCAAGGCTTGTGTGTACAGGCTACTCACAAGTTTGGAATGGAATATTCTAAACCGGTATGTACCTCTATGGTTATTGGTTGCAAGTTGAGCAAGAATGAAGAATCTCCTAAGGATGATTAGAGCAAGTATAGATCAATGATTGGATGACTACTATATCTAATTGCTACTAGACTAGATATCATACATGCAGTTTGTCTTATGGCTAGATTTTAAGAACATCCTAGAGAGTCACATGTTATAGCAGTGAAGAGGATATTCATATAATTGAAGGGCACTTTGGATCATGGATTGTGGTATCCAAAGGATACCAAAGTTACTATGAATGCTTACACAGATGTAGATTGGGCTGGTTGTGTAGATGATAGGAAAAGTACAAGTAGTGGTGCATTCTTTCTTGGATGTAGATTGGTGTCATGACTAAGAAAGAAATAAGATTTAGTGTCTTTATCTACTGCAGAAGTAGAATACATTGTAGCAGCATCTTGTTGCACACAAGTTTTTTCGATAAGGAAAATATTAAGGGATATTAGAGTGGTATATGATGAACCAATTTCTATCTTCTATGTTAATACAAGTACTATCAATATATCAAAGAATCTAATAATGCATTCAAGGACAAGAATATCTCAATCCCATATCACTTTTTGAGAGAGAAGGTTGTAGAGAATAGTGAAGCTTGAATATGTGCCTACAAAGGATCAAGTTGCTGACATATTTGAACTAAGGCTCTTCCTAATGATGATTTTGAGTATCTTCAAGAGAAGTTTGGGGTTATTTCCCCTCTTTCTTTGAACTAGATGCATAACGAGATGCATCAGTCCAGTGGATCTCAAGATTCATTCTTTGGTCTAGACTGGTGTTGGTGGCTACCTCTCAAGGGGAGTAGGTAGTGGGATTACTGGTCGTTGTAGTCAAGATGAGTGAGATTTTTCATTATGCAGTGGTTACTGATTGATGCAATTTGGTGTGTGCTCCTAAGAGGGAGTATACAAATTAGTAAAGGAAAGGAAGTTACATAGTAGTGAAAGGGGGAGAATGAATCATGCAAATATTCTAGCCCTTTTCCATTGATGTCAAAGGGGGAGAGAGTAATGTGAAAAAAAATAAAAGGGAGATAAATTCATGTGAAGATGTAAAGGGAGAGAGTAATGAGCTAGTTGTGTAAGGGGGATAAAGTAAAAAAAAAGAGAAGAGTTGGTATAGAGCAAGAGTATTGATGAAAAAATCATGTTTGTTGTTGATGTTTTTTCACATCATGTGTTTCCATCAATGACAAAGGGGGAGATTGTTGCAAGGATGCACAATTGGTGTTGTCATTGATGCCAACAAGCTTATGTGTTGTCATTGGTGTGAACTGTATGAACATGATATTTTTGCAAGAGTACGAGAAGTTGGTATTGAGTTGATGTTATCTCTGATGATGCTTTGATTGCATTATGTTGTCATTAATAAGCTACTAGTATCAACCTGTAGTGTTTCTTTGATAAGCTTCTGCCTATGGATGTACGATTGAGTTGCTATGTTGTAGTTGGCTTGGTGGTGATGAGGAACTACTGCAGATGTTGAAGATGTGTCTTTGGTGCTTGGTTTCCAAGTGATTTTGAGAAAATTTGAATAAAAAGAGGAAGAAATGTGTTGTAGTGGTGTTCTATGTTTTAGAAAAGCGTTCTCATTTTTCTCCACATTTCTTCTATGTTGAATATTTTCTTGTGTGGTTTGGATATGTTGATCAAAGGTGTTTAGAGGTATTGCATCTAGAATTTGGTGTTTTGGATCGTTGCGCAAAGGAAGGTGTGTTCATCAATGTGTGAAATGTGTATTGTAGAGGTGTCTGGGAGAAATGTTTTTGCTCTACATTTATTTGCAGAGTGGTTTCAAGTCTTGCAGATCTGGAAGGGTGCTAATAGTGTTTACATATTTCTTCAGTTGAATTTTTTTGATTGTCGGTGCTTTAGAAGCCAATTTCTTGAGTTGTAGTGTATGACATAACTATTTGAGTGTAATGTGTGTGTAAATTCTTCAAGTGAAAGTTGTTGTAAAGGATTTTGTTTGTTTCTAAGATGTACAGGATATTCTAGATCGTGTACAAGTGTGGCATGTGGTTCATGATTCATCTTTGGATTTGAGGAAGCATGTACTTAAATGTTAATGATGTTAGCACAAGTTCGACTGACCTTGGGTGTTTACACTAATTGCAAAGTTTCTTTGGTGTTTGTGGAAGTGTGGTGTGGCATGTATGACTAGATTTAGGTCCTTGATAAGGTGTGTTGTGGTATGCCTTCATTCATTCCTTTCGACCATGAGAATTTTTTGGTGCCTACCTAATTTGAATTTTCATGGTTAAGGTGCATTATTGACCTTGGAGAATGTTTTCAAGGTTGAATATGGTATAAATATGTGATGATTTGCAAAGGGATGATAAGATAGATGTGTGTGATGTGAATGATGCAAATTGTGGAGCTGTGAGGTGCAAATTTTTAGAGTACAATGTGATATTTCATGTGTTAGATTACTAGATGCAATGAGTAGAAGGTGTCTACAATCTTTAGTAAGACTTTAGGAAGGTGTTGGTGATGCTATGGTGGAATTTTCTATTGCATCGAGATGAATTTATCATTGTGAAACTCTTCTCTATCTTCTTTTCTATTTTGGTAGTGAGCTTTTCTTTCTTTTGGGAAGTGAGCCCTTTGTAATTGATATTGAAGTTACTTTATATTGTGAGCTAATCCTCACCGTAGTTTTTCCCTTGGATTTTCCATGTAAATTTGGTGTTTCCTTGTGCATAGTGTTTGGTTCTATTTCTGTTAACTGCTTTCATGATAAATCATTCTAATAGATTAAGGGTTAATTAAATTAATGTGGATTTGAATGTTTGTGAGGGTTTTGAAGTTTTAAGGTACAACTGATTCACCCCCCTCTCAGTTCTCCTGTGCATTCAAAATTTGATGCTTACTAACCAATGCAACCTCCAATTTATAGACTCCCATGCATTGCAAGGTTCTCATAGGCCCAAGAAGAAATTCCTATGCATCTTCATTTTCATATGCATGCTTCTTTACCTAAGACTTTCATAGGTCTACCCCTACCATATTCTTGGTCAACAATTCCTTCATTACCCTTCTTCATGGTGGTTGTACTCAACATTATGTTCACTGTCCTTTGTAACCTTCTCTAAGTTCATTGCATTGTTTGAAACCCACTTCATTGCATAGTTGTTTTTTGTCTCCTATTATCATTATGACCATGTGGTTGGCTTCTTGATTGCATATCCTTCATATTAATATTATTGTCCTTTCTTGGATTGAAAGTGACTATAATTTGACTACTACACTCTCAAACTTGCTACTGTCCCTTCTTGGAAAGGCTGTCCCTTAGACTATATTACAATCATAAGGCTATATAATCTAACCTCTCAAACTTGTTGTTGTCCCTTCTCTTGTTGTGAATGCCTCAATCTTTCATTGAGATCTAAACCCTAATAAAAAACCTTGAGGTGACTCTATTGAAATGGTGATATACCTTGTGATGGTTACTATCATGCTTTGACTCTATCCTTTATATTTTGGGTTCATTACATACATGGTGGATTGTTATGATTGTCATAAAGACTTATGGTTGTCCTTAATTTATTACATTTTGACCTTTCATTGTTATGAATAAATTTGCTACTACTTTCTCTCAAATGCTTCCAAACTATCTATGTTACTTCCATTTTTAGACTTGGTATTTTCTTAGGGTTTTCAAAATAGTCACTTCAAAATAGACTTGGTATTTGAAATAGTATTATTGCTGCCCTCTACATTTAGGTGTGTTTGAGAAGGATGATGATCATGTTCATCAATTATAGTGACTATCCATTTTCTATTCAACAATTATGTTGGTGTAAATTTGAAGTTTTTAGATGAAATTTGATTATATGAGTTCATATTTTCATGTTTGTACAATTTAATTGTTTATTAAGAGATTTTTGTATAAATTTAAAGTTATGTGCTTGTCACCTTCTAACATAAATCAATTGCAATCATTTTCATTTGATATTGATATTTTTGTTTTAGTGAGAATTAATTACTTTTGTTATTTTTGTGTTTGTAAACATGTAAAATTCAACATCATGTCGAGGAGATGAGAAAAGTCTCTAATGATGGATGAACATGAAGCCAAAAATGCAAGGAGAAGAGAAACAAAAAGGCAAGTTCATGAAGAAAATAAATTGAATCCCATATAAGAAGAAATTCCAATGTAGTATAAGAGAGATGTCGAATTGGCATCACAAAGGGATCATATGCAAAAACTTTGTGCAAGGAGAAAAATGAATCCCAAATTTGGGGACACATCATCAACCATAAGTGAAGTCCAAGGCACACCATCTACAATACATCATGTTCAAAGTACATCAGCAATCACATCTCCAATTGAAGACACACCATCTACAACATGTGGTGTTGAAAGTACATCAACAAACACATCTCTACTTGAAGAAACTCCACATACCACATCTCAAGTTGAAGGAACAACATCATTTACATGTCAATTTCAAGGTATCTCATCGTTATCATCTCCAGTTGAAGGTACACCATCTATCCCTGATGTTGTTGACATTCCTAATGTTGACACAACTTTACCTTTGATAAATCCTCCTATATTTTTGCATAAAAAACCTAAATATTTGATTGATATTGATGCTAGTGTTTTGAAACCAATGGCTGATATAGGAGATTTTTTTTGAGAAGCTAAATGAGGCTGGAAGATATGCGAGGAGGATATGGAGATTTTTTTTGAGAAGCTAAATGAGGCTGGAAGATGTCAACTAGTTTTTGAAATGATGAGGCAACTCAAATTTAGGACCATCATGAAGATTCTTGGGATAAGAATATCAGATGACTTGAGTGAGAAATCTATTGTAAATAATCTAATGAGTGCATATTAGAGTGTGGGTTCTACCTCACACATGAAAGATAGTAATGCCACATGACGTGTGCTGACATCAACATTGGTAAGCAATCAAACCAAGAATAAGATGATCCTTTCAAAGAAAAGTAAAACTTTGAAAATAAGTAGATTATCTCTAATGAGAGCCAAAAGAAGGCATTAAAGAGTGGAGGATCCAAATAACAATGAGTTTTGGGCATTCTTGGGTAGACTACCACAGAAAGATAAAGAAATTATTCAAGCCTTGAGATATCTAATACAAGAATTTTGGAAGAATTACACAAGAATCTCTCCCAATCAAAGATATCTTGTAAGAAGGATAACTGGTAGTCAAATCCATGAGCCACATCCAAAACATTTTCTTGATATGACTCAAACCCAATTTTTTGCTAAATTTGTAGAGATGTATCCTCAAGTTAAAATTTTTTGAAAGTTTTTTGAAATGATAAAACCTTTTTATGTCAAAATAAATCACACATGTACTACTTTTTGTTGTAGAGTAAAAATTGAGTTTTCTAACCATTGTGATGTTTATCAACGTATATGTGTAGATATGCATACTAACAATGTTTTGCAAGAATGTAACATAAGGCCTCCACCTAGATCTTCAAGGGAATTCATATCTACCATTTTATGTGAAAGAGTGGAAGACCAAATTTTTTATAGGAAATCATGTTTGGATGGCACATATGTTCATTGTGCTAGCTTGCAACATTTTCCAATTTTCCAACATTCATAGCACACATCCAATTGGAAACAAAATTATATAATTTAAAAAATACAAGATAATGGCCTACAGTCTAGAAGATGGGAAAGAAGAAAAAAGTGTGAATTGGTCAGTGATAAGATTTTAGTGTATCAGTTTATGGGAATTTTTTGTGATCATGTGGGCTATGAGTATGTAAGGCACACACATAGAGCTCTATGGTTGGACTCACAATTCAAGTTATGCAAAGACACGTTTTCACTTCATAGCATCATTTCACTTGTCGATTTTGTAGAGAACTACACACTACAACCACAAAACGAGGTGCAAGCACAATACTAAAACTCCACACAAGTTTCTATATTTTTGAATATAGCATTCATTCATGTAGCTAATAGAACAAATGTTAACATGAAGGTATTGAGGGAGTATCACTTTTACATCAGTGATGGTCACACACATTCTACAGAGTTTGTACAAGGTTGCTTTTAGATGTTCCACACTGATTTGGATAGAAGGAACATATCATTCAATCACCATATTATATGGTCAGATAATTATAAATCACAATTGAAGAACTCCAAAATATTTTATTGGTTGAGCAAGATGCATAGGATCAGTGGTGTTCAATATATGTAGAATTTATCTAAGTTTGGGCATGGAAAGAGGGAGCATGATGGTGTAGGAGAATGTATTGAAAGAGCGTTAGCATGGGAAGAGTTAAAGTACAAAGACAATCCAAAGTTAACAGATGCAAAATCAATTATCTAGTGGTGTAATCATGCTATGGGTCTAGGTAATGAAGGTAATTCTTTAGTTCATAATTTTTTTTGGTTGGTAGATGATAATAACATTGCAAAATATGAGGACTGTTGTACACTAACAAGATTTATTGAACTACACTAATTTAAAAGCTACAATGTAGGTTCATGGACTATCCATATGTGGAAGATGACATGCTTTTGTTATTAATTTACAATTGAATCCTAGAATAACTTTGACTCAAAGGAGTGGGTTAAGAAGTCTAAGAAGTCTAACCCCACTTGGCATGTATTGGCTCTCGAGGGCTCTATAAATCATGGAGATGCAATCATTCATTGAATTTGATCATGTATCAAATCTACTAGAAGCAAGTAATATATCTACTTGCATAGTTTACAAAATTCCTATTTTTATCTTACTTTGTAGTTTTTTTGTAATGTTCATTAAATTCATCCAACTTGATGCACATATCAATTTAGGGCATGTTTATGCAGTAATTGCAGATGAAGAAAATGAAGAGGGAATAAATTATTACTTGTGTCACTGTATTGAGGCCAAAAATAAATTGGAGGCTCCAATTACAGATGGAAAAATATAGAATATCGTACAGGTTTGGTGGTTTTTATTGGAACATGGCTTAGAAGGTACCTACTAAAGAAGTTTGATGACTACCTATTTGAGGACTTTGACATGCATCAAAAAATTCTTCACTACTCAAATCTTTTTGTGGCTGCCAACATTCATTTGATCAAATATTAGGGCAGACCTATGAACAAGAACTTGTGGAAGTTGCGTGAGTCTGACCATGAGGCAATACTTGAAACAATAAAGAGTAGAGAAGACTTATATGGTTTTTTGGATTGATTTGTAAGTATGTACATTGAATTTTTAAATTCATGTTAAGTTGATCACTTTTTTTTGGGTTATTATGAGATAAGCACATATATTATAAAGTTTCAATTTTTTAAACCACATTCTTTCCTAGTTTTTAATATGACTTCATATTTGTATCTAGATTATAGAGGGAACAACAATTTGAACTCCATGGAAACCATATAGATATTGACTTACATCCGCAAGTTGCATGATTTAATTGGGGTACAACTTGTTTACATTCATATATCTCCATCTTAAATTGAAACTCAAACTTACACCTAATTTTGATCATAAAATCATAACCTCATGTTTTTTTGGTCCATCATGATCCCATTTGAAACCAAACTCACCTTCCATATATTATTAATTTTAGTCTTGGAAAGAATGAAATTTTTTGTGATCATGTGTCTATGATCAAGGCTCTTGAATGATTTCTGCCCCTTAGTGTTTAAGACTATTTCCGCATATGAAAGTTCTACCCTCATTAGTCATCATTGAAATCTACCTTTTTGATCTCATCACATGTTTTGATGTGATTTCCTTGTATTGTTCACATGAGGCCTTCACTTGCATTGTAGTCACAATAATGTCCTTTTGGGAAGTATATTGTCCTCATACTTATGACTAGTATCTTGGAAAACACTTTTTCATGATCTTTTAACTATCCTTTGACCTTCATTTACATGGGTTTAGTCGCTTATTGGTGTATCAAAAAAATCGAAATATAATTTAGTATGATAGGCTTGGACATGTCATGCTAGGTGGATTCATTAATATACCTTAAGGTGTGTGATGCCTAAATATATGAAACATGGTGTATGTCTAATGACTTGGTGTGAGAGGGTAACCTATTCTCATCGACTTTGTAAGCTATAAATTATATTGCAACATTAGCTTGAATACAAAATATCCATTTAAGGGTGAGTTTTTATTCTATCCATAATATATATATTTTGGAACTCATGAGTTCATATTGCCACTTGGTAATGAATATTTAAGCTAGGGCCACTAAAAATAAACTAAAAAAGGGGCTAAAGTGATCAACATTTTGGGGGGAACAAAAAGTGACTAAAGGGATGGTTTTGATTACCAAAGTCACCTTATAGTGAGAGGGAAGAGTATACATACCCATAAATCACACAAACATCACTTCAAACTCCATGTAAATCATATACATCATGACTTCATTCTTGTATCTATATCAGGTAATCCCACAATAGTGGTTTACACTTTTTGGGACATTCTATTTTTTGCTTAAATAACATATTTTTAGAAAATATAATGATTTAAGCATTGAAAAGTTTCATTTAAAGCATTCCAATTGAAGAGGGTTTGATCAAACCACCTTAGATCAAACCCCCTTAGATAGAACCCTGCTAGTTTTAAACCATATCTATAACAGAGTCTCCTTTACACCTATCAAAATACTGATAAAAAACCAATTTTGATTTACCTTTTGGGGGATCAAATGACTTCATTTAAAATTTATTTTTTGTAAGTATATAGTCCTTATTATAAGCTTCCCAAAAATATAATTTTAAATATATTTAATTTGATTATTATATTAATTTTTTTATTTCTTGTGAATGTAGGTTTTTCACTGAAAATCAAGCTCTATATTTTGCATAGGTGGAAAAATAGTAGATTATAATTTTTTTTTGAAAAATAACAGTGCACTAGATATTGATGTCCCTGATCCAAAAAAAAAAAAATTTGATACACACAAAAAAAGTAATGTTTCAGCTAGTAAATCATGTCTAAATTGTAACTGGTTTGACTTTGAAACTTAATTCAGAAAAAAAAAATCATGAAATGCTATGAAACCAATTCCATGCACTAGATATTGTAGTTACGAGTCTAAATTTAAAAAAAATAGAATTTTATTCTTCATTGAAAAAAAGTTGTGTTAGCCAATTATGTCACTTTTTAAAAATGGTGTTTATTGTTAAAAACTAGTTTTCGAAGGAGATGGAAAAAGAACTACAATCTGATTCCAATTTTTTTTTAAAATATATTTAGAATCTACAGACAAAATTTCACAAATCAATAGTTTGCATCATCTTCAAATTCCTCACAGTTTAGCCGCTATAGGTGCCCAAAAGAGAAGATTTAGTTAAAAAAAATTAGTTCAATGTCAAGTTTGGCCAAAAATTGTAAACCAGTATTGTGGGATCACCCTATCCTTACACTCATATGAAAAATTTCCACCACTAAATTCATATATCCCCATCATGGTTACATTAATATATCTCCATCTTAGACTCAAACTCAAACTTAAACTAAATTTTGACATGTCTTTGTGCTTGAAGCTACCATTGGGGCCAACTCAATCATAACTCATGGTTTTCTGGCTCATCATGATCCCATTTGACACCAAGCTCACCTTCTACATATTATTCATTTCAGTCTTGAAAATAATGCAATTATTTGTGATCATGTGTCTATGACCAAGGCTCTTGAATGATTTTATTCCCTTGGTGTTTAAGACTATTTTATCTATATGAAAGTTTTTCCCTCATTATCCATTATTTAAAATTTTCCTTTTTGATCTCATCACATGTTTTTGAAGTGATTGAATTGTTTTGTTCACATGAGGTCTTCATTTGCATTGTATAGTCACAATGAAGTATTCACTCACATTGTATTGTTTTTGAAGTGATTTCCTTTTAGTGTTCACATGAGGTCATTTTTTTGTCGTGTAACCAAATCGATAGTTCCAATGCATCTGGATGGGTAGGTTTACACTAGGAAAGGTCTTGTTTTGCACCCTAGATTGCCAAAACATTTTGGGCTACATTGCATCAACAATTTTTCTTAAGAGACCAAAGTGCGAAAGGGAAGCAAAATTTGACAAGCTGTTACTCAAAAACCATGGAATTTAGAAACAATTCATTTGAAGGTACAAGGCCACATAGGGTCCCTCTACAATAACCTCTCTCAATTTTTCATATCTCGAATCCATTTTCCTGTGGGAACAAGTTTTTAGTGGATAGAAAAAGTGTCAAATGAGTGCAGTGTAAAGTTGCAAGGTGGTGTAATTTTCATTCTATTTTTGATGTGACCAAACTGATAGTTCCAACACATCTAGATGGGTAGGTCTACAATAGGAAAGGTCTTGTTTCGCATCCTAGCATGCCAAAAATTTTTGGGCTACATTGCACCGATGATTTCTCTTAATAGACCAAATCGCAAAAGGACAACAAACTTTGATGAACTATTACTCAAAAAAAATTACACTTAGAAAAATTACATCTGAAGTTACAAGGTTATGTAGGGTCCCTCTATAATAACCTCTCTCAAATTTTCATATCTTGTATCCATTCTTTTGTGGTGACAAGTTTTTAGTTGATGGAAAAAGAGTCAAATGCATGCAATGTAAAGTTGCAAGGTGGTGTAATTTTTGTTCTATTCATCATGTGACCAAAGTGATAGCTCCAACACATCCAGATGGGTAGGTTTACACTAGGAAAGGTCCTATTTCACACCCTAACATGCTGAAATATTTTGAGCTACATTGTATCAACGATTTCTCTTAAGAGACCAAAGTGCGAAAGGGCATCAAACTTTGACAAGATGTTACTCAAACAACATGGTACTTAGAAACATTATGTCTAAAGGTAAAAGTCACACAGGGTCCCTCTACAATAATATGTCTTATTTTTTCATAGCTTGAATCCATTTTCCCATGGTGACAAATTTTTAGTTGATGGAAAAAACATCAAATGCATGTAGTGTAAAGTTGCAAGGTGGTGTAATTTTTGTTTTTTTTGTTGTGTAAAAAAAATGACAGTTCCAACACATCCGAATGGGTAGGTTTATGCTAGGAAAGGTCCTTTTTCACACTCCAATATGCTGGAACATTCTGGGCTACATTGCATCGACGATTTCTCTTAAGAGAGAAAAGTGCAAAAGGACAAAAAACTTTGACGAGCTATTTCTCATAAATCATGGAACTTAGAAGCATTGTGTTTGAAGGTACATGGTCATATAGGTTCCCTCTACAATAAACTCTCTCAGTTTTTCATATCTCCAATTTATTTTCCCGTGGTGACAAGTTTTTAGTTGATGGAAAAAACATCAAATACATGTGTAAAGTTGCAAGGTGGTGTAATTTTCATTATGTTCATCATTCAACCAAACTATCAGTTCCAGTATGTCTAGATGGGTAGGTTTATTCTAGGAAAGGTCCTGTTTCACACCCTAACATGGTGGAACATTCCGGGCTACATTGCACCGACAATTTCTCTTAAGTGACAAAAGTGCGAAAGGGAAACAAACTTTGACGAGTTCTCCCTTCAAAACTGTGGCACTTAGAAAAATTATGTCTAAAGGTATGTGGTCATGTAGTGTCCTTCTACAATAACATCTCTCCGTTTCTCATATCTTGAATCCATTTTCTTGTGGTGACAAATTTTCAATTGATGGAAAAAGTGTCAGATGCATGTAGTGTAAAGTTGCAAGGTGGTGTAATTTTTGATCTATTTGTTGTGAAACCAAACTGATAGTTTCAACACATCCATATGGGTAGGTTTATGCTAGGAAAGGTCTTGTTTTTCACCTCAGCATGTCGAGACATTCTGGGCTACATTGCATCGACAATTTCTCTTAAGAGACCAAAGTGCGAAAGGGCAGAAAACCTTGGCAAACTATTACTTGGAAATCGTGAAAATTATAAACATTCCATTTGAAGGTACAAGATCATGTAGGGTCCGTCTATAATAGCCTCTATCAATTTTTCATATCTCAAATCCAATTTTTCTGTGGTGACAAGTTTTTAGTTGATGGAAAAAGTATCAAATACATATAGTGTAAATTTGCAAGGTGGTGTAATCTTTATTATGTCCATCGTGTGACCAAATTAACAGTTCCAACATGTCTAGATTTGTAGGTTTACACTAGGAAAGGTCATGTTTCATACCCCAACATGCCAGAATGTTTTAGGCTACATTGCACTGACGATTTCTCTTAAGAGACCAAAGAATGAAAGGGCATCAAACTTTGAGGAACTATTACTTGGAAATCATGGCACTTAGAAAAATTCTATCTGAAGGTATAGGGTTACATAAGGTCTCTCTACAATAATATCTCTCATTTTTATATATCTCCAATTCATTTTCTCGTGGTGATAAGTTTTTAGTTGATGAAAAAAGCATTAGTTGTATTAAAAAAAAAGTTGCAAGATATCATAATATTTGAATACAACTAATGCTTTTTCCATCAATCATGATATCTTTTATGGACATTTTTTGTAATTATGTGGTCTATGAGTATGCAATGCATACACATAGAGCTCAATGGTTGGAATCACAATTCAAGTTATGCAAGGACACATTTCCACTTCATAGCATCATTTCACTTGTCGACTTTGTAGAGAACTACACACTACAACCATAGAATGAGGTGCAATAACAATACTACAATTCCAAATAGGTTTCTATATTTGTGCATATAGAATTCATTCATGTAGTTAATAGTACAGAGGATAATAGAAAGGTATTAAGGGAGTATCACTTTTACATCAATGATGGTCACACACATTCTACAGAGTTTGTGCAAGGTTGTTTGCAGATGTTCTACACTGATTTGGCTAGCAGACGCATATCATTCAATCACCATATCATATGGTTAGATAATTATAAATCACAATTGAAGAACGCCAAAATATTTTATTGGTTGAGAAAGATGCATGTTCAACATATGTGGAATTTCTCTAAGGGTGGGCATGGAAAGAGGGAGCATGATGGTGTAGGAACATGTATTAAAAGAGCCTTAGCATGAGAAGAGTTAAAGTACAAATACAATCCAAAGTTGATAGATGTAAAATCAATTATGTAGAGTAATCATGCTATGGGTCTAGGTAATGAAGGTAATTCTTTATTTCATATATTTTCTTGGTTGGTAGTTAATACTAACATTGCAAAATATGAGGTTGTACACTAACAAGATTGATTGAACTACACTCATTTAAAAGCTCCAATGTAGGTTCATGGACTATCCATATGTGGAAGATGGCATGCTTTTGTTCTTCATTTACAGTTCAAGCCTGGAATGACTATGACTGAAAGGAGTGGGTTGATGAATGGTGGTTAAGAAGTCTAACCCCACTTGACATGTATCAACTCTTGAGGGATCTATAAATCATGGAGATGCAACCATCCATTGAATTTGATCATGTATCAAATCTACTAGAACCAAGTAATATATCTACTTGCATAGTTTACAAAATTCCTATTTTTATCTTACTTTGTAGTTTTTTTGTAATGTTCACTAAATTCATCTGAGATGCACATATCAATGTAGGGCATGTTTATGAAGTGATCTAGTAAAGAAGTTTGATGTCTATCTATTTGAGGAATTTGACATACATCAAAAAATTCTTCACTACTCAAACCTTGTTGTGGCTACCAACATTCATTTGATCAAATATTAGGGAAAACCTATGAACAAGAACTTGTGGAAGGTGTGTGAGTCTGACCATGAGGCAATACTTGACACAATAAAGATTAGAGAAGACTTAGATGGTTTGTTGGATTAATTTGTAAGTATGTACATTGAATTTGTAAAGTCATGTTAAATTGATCACTTTTTTTGGGTTATTATGGGTAAATCACATATATTATAAAGTCTCAATTTTTTAAACCACATTCTTTTCGTAGTTTTTAATACGACTTCATATTTGTATCTAGATTATAGAGGGAACATCAATTCAAACTCCATGGAAACCATATACATCTTGAATTACATCCACAAGTTGCATGACTTCATTGGGGTGCAACTTTGTTATATTCATATATCTCCATCTTAAATTGAAACTCAAACTTACACCGAATTCTGATCATAAAATCATAACCTCATGGTTTTTTGGCCCATCATGATCCCATTTGACACCAAACTCACCTTCTAAATATTATTAATTCTAGTCTTGGAAATCATGAAATTGTTTGTGATCATGTGTCTATGATCAAGATTCTTGAATGATTGCTGCCCCTTAGTGTTTAAGACTATTTTCTCTTTATGAAAGTTCTACCCTCATTAGTCTTCATTTGAAATCTTCCTTTTCAAGCTCATCACATGTTTTTGATGTGATTTCCTTGTATTGTTCAAATGAGATCTTCATTTTCATTGTATAGTCACAATAATGTCCTTTTGGACAATAGACTGTCCTCATACTTATGACCAGTATCTTGGACAACACTTTTTCATAATCTTTTGACTGTCCTTTGACCTTTGTTTACATGGGTTTAGCCACTTATTGGTGTATCAAAAAAATGAAAATATAATATAGTATGATAGGCTTGGAAATGTCATTCTAGGTGGATTCATTGATATACCTAAAGATGTGTGATGCCTAAATATATGAAACATGGTGTATGTCTAATGACTTGGTGTGAGAGGGTAACCTATTTCCATAAACTTTGCAAGCTATAAATTGTATTGCAACATTAGCTTGAATAAAAAATATACATTTAAGGGTGAGTTTTTATTCTATCCATAATTTATATATCTTTTGGAACTCACGAGTTTATATTTCTACTCGGTAATGAATATTTAAGCTAGGGCCACTAAAAATAAACTAAAAAAGGGGCTAAAGTGATCAACATTTTGGGGGGGAACAAAAAGTGACTAAAGGGATGCTTTTGATTCCCAAAGTCACCTTATGGTGAGAGGGAAGAGTATACATAGCAATAAATCACACAAACATCACTTCAAACTCCATGGAAATTATATAAATCATGCCTTAATTCTTGTATCTATATCCTTACACTCATATGAAAACTTGTCACCACTGAATTCATATATCTCCATCATGGTTACAATTATATATCTCCATCTTATACTCAAACTCAAACTTACACTAAATTTTGACATGGCTTCGTGCTTGAAGCTACCATTGGGGCCAACTCAATCATAACCTCATGGTTTTTTGGCTCATCATGATCCCATTTGACACCAAACTCACCATCTACATATTATTCATTTCAGTCTTGGAAAGAATGTAATTGTTTGTGATCACATGTCTATGATCAAATCTCTTGAATAATTTTTGTCCCTTGGTGTTTAAGACTATTTTATCTATATGAAAGTTCTCCCCTCATTATCCATCATTTAAAATTTTATTTTTTGATCTCATCACATGTTTTTGAAGTGATTTCCTTTTATTGTTCACATGAGGTATTCATTTGCATTGTATAGTCACAATGCAGTTTTCACTCGCATTGTATTGTTTTTGAAGTGATTTCCTTTTAGTGTTCACATGAGTTTGTTTTGTTTGTCATTTGACCAAATTGATAGTTCCAACACATTTGGATGGGTAGGTTTACACTAGGAAAGGTCTTGTTTTGCACCTTAGCATGTCGAAACATTCTGGGCTACATTGCATCAATGATTTCTCTTAAGAGACCAAAGTGTGAAAGGGAAGCAAACTTTGACAAGCTATTACTTAGAAACCATGGAATTTAGAAACATTTCATTTGAAGGTACAAGGTCACAGAGGGTCCCTCTACAATAAACGCTCAATTTTTTATATCTTGAATCCATTTTCCTATGGGGACATGCTTTTAGTTGATAGAAAAAGTGTCAAATGTATGCAGTGTAAAGTTGCAAGGTGGTGTAATTTTCGTTCTATTTTTCATGTGACCAAACTGATAGTTCCAACACATCGAGATGGGTAGTTCTATGCTAGGAAAGGTCCTATTTTGCATCCCAACATGCCAAAACATTTTGGGCTACATTGCATCGATGATTTCTCTTAAGAGACCAAAGTGCAAAAGGACAACAAACTTTGATGAGCTATTACTAAAAAACCATGACACTTAGAAACATTACATCTGAAGTTACAAGGTTATGTAGGGTCCCTCTATAATAACCTCTCTCAAATTTTCATGCCTTGAATCCATTTTCTATGGTGACAAGTTTTCAGTTGATGGAAAAAGAGTCAGATGCATGCAGTGTAAAGTTGCAAGGTGGTGTAATTTTTGTTCTATTCATCACGCGACCAAAGTGATAGCTCCAACACATCCAAATGGGTGGGTTTACACTAGGCAAGGTCCTGTTTCACACCCTAGCATGCTATAACATTTCAAGCTACATTGCATCAACAATTTCTCTTAAGAGACCAAAGTGCGAAAGGGCATCAAAATTTGACTAGATGTTACTCAAAAACCATGGTACTTAGAAACATTATGTCTAAAGATAAAAGGTCACACATGGTCCCTCTATAGTAATATCTCTTATTTTTTCATAGCTTGAATCCATTTTCCCATGGTAACAAGTTTTTAGTTTATGGAAAAAACATCAAATACATGCAGTGTAAAGTTGCAAGGTGGTGTAATTTTTTTTTTGTTTGGTATGTGAAAAAAGTGATAGTTCCAACACATCCAAATGGGTAGGTTTATGCTAGGAAAGGTCCTTTTTCACACTCCAACATGTTTGAACAATCCAGGATACATTGCATTGGCAATTTCTTTTAAGAGACCTAAGTACAAAAGGGAAAAAAAACTTTGAAAATCTATTTCTCAAAAACCATGGAACTTAGAAATATTATGTCTGAAAGTACATGGTCATGTAGGTTCCCTCTACAATAAACTCTCAATTTTTCATATCTCGAATCTATTTTCTTGTGGCGACAAGTTTTTAGTTGATGGAAAAAACATCAAATACATGTAATGTAAAGTTGCAAGGTGGTGTAATTTTCATTATGTTCATTGTGTGACCAAATTATCAGTTCCAACATGTCTAGATGGGTAGGTTTACACTAGGAAAGGTTCCATTTTGCACCCCAACATGGTGGAACATTATGGGCTACATTGCACCGACAATTTCTCTTAAGTGACTAATGTGCGAAAGGGAAACAAACGTTGATGAGTTGTTCCTTCAAAACTATGGCACTTAGAAAATTATTTCTAAAGGTATATGGTCATGTAGTGTCCCTCTACAATAACCTCTCTCTGTTTCTCATATCTTGATTCTATTTTCCTATAGGGACAAATTTTCAGTTGATAGAAAAAGCATTAGATGCATATGGTGTAAAGTTGCAAGGTGGTGTAATTTTTGATCTGTTTGTCATGTAACCAAACCAATAGTTCCAAAAAATCCTTATGGGCAGGTTTATGATAGCAAGGGTCTTGTTTTGCACCCCATCATGCTGAAACGTTCTGGGCTACATTGCACCAACAATTTATCTTAAGAGACCAAAGTGCGACAGGGCAACAAAATTTGACAAACTGTTACTTAGAAACCGTAAAAATTATGAAAATTCCATCTAAAGGTACAAGGTCATGTAGGGTCCCTCTATAATAACCTCTATCAATTTTTCATATCTCAAATCCATTTGTCTATGGTGACAAGTTTTTAGTGGATGGAAAAAGTATCAAATACATGTAATGTAAAGTTACAAAGTGGTGTAATTTTAATTACGTCCATTACGTGACCAAAGTGATAGTTCCAACATGTCTAGATGGGTAGGTTTATACTAGGAAAGATCATGTTTCATACCCCAACATGCTAGAACGTTTCAGGCTACATTGTATTGACGATTTCTCTTAAGACACCAAAGTGTGAAAGGTCATCAAACTTTGATGAGCTATTACTTGGAAATCATGGCACTTGGAAACATTCTATCTGAAGGTACAGGGTTACATAGGGTCCCTCTACAATAACCTCTCTTAGTTTTTCATATCTCCTATCCATTTTCCCGTGGTGATAAGCTTTCAGTTGATGGAAAAAGCATTAGTTGTATTCAAAATAAAGTTGGAAGATATAATAATTAGAGTGTAGGTTTATGGTAGGAAAGGTCCTATTTTGTACCCCATCATGCTATATTTCCAAGTGATTAACGAAGGAGACAAAAGACAAGGAAAAGAGCAAGAAATGTGATTAAATTTTTGTCAAGAAATTAAGAAGGCATGCATAGTACAAAGGGAAAAGGGGCAGACCATGTTCAAAGGGAAAGTCCTATGAGAAAATTTCACAATGAAAAATTCATAACAAGGTGTAAAGGTGAATTGAAATCATATAGTCAAAGATGGTAGTATAGAAGTTCCTAACATGAAGCATCACAAGACACCATGAATGGAGGGAAACAAAGTTATGAAAGGACACTCCTTTTTGCAAGGGAATAGGATTGTCAAGGAAAATTCAACCACAACCATGGGAGTTTTCACTATGAATAATGTGATAATTGATTTTATAAAGAGGAAAATGGTATAGAAAAGAGGGAAAAGTTCTATTACTATGCAGATTTAAGGATTCAAAGACATGCAACAAGTCATTAATAGACTGTGAAATTGAAGACCTTTATTTGATTGACACTAGGTTTTTGGTAGTCAGTGACTATGAATTAATGACTATGTGTTTTGATCGTGAAACAAAGCAGTGACTTCAAGCATATAGGGGTAGTAATCTTGAGGCCATTGAAGAAGTGACTACATTGCAAGGCTAAATAAAAGACACTTACCCTATTATATACAAGGCAGTCACTTCAAAAACAATTGATCTAAAAGGGAAATATTTTGAAACACAGTCATAAAAAATCAAGAAGGGTAGCATGCATGAGCAAGAATATGAAAAGTAACCAAGTAATAAGGATAGTCAGGGCATAACATCTCAACTATTATGACTCTCATCAATGCACATTGATAGGAAATGATAATCAATTCAATATAAAGGACTATCATATGCATGCAAAGGAAGTGATTTCACATACAATGCACAAAGGACTATCAAATCAAAGCCAAAAATTAGTCAAGGTGATAGCTAAATAAAGAGAAGGATAGTCCCATGCTAAATTATATGAGTTCAAGAGGCAAAGCAAGGTCTGAGATGACATAATGGCAGTCACCAATCAAAAATTAGTAAGATCATTTAATAAAGTCCTATGGAAATACATGACAACCAATATGTAGTTTCATGAACATAGTGAAGTATGACCATGAAATGCAAGGAAAAAGGGAAAGACAAGTCAATTAACTTTTTTTTTAAAAGAGAGGAGAAAATTCAAAAAGTCTATACAAAATCAAACATAGACAAGACAACCACCATGAAGAAGACCTAATAAATGGATAATGTACTGATAAATTATGACAGTAAGGGAAACAAATCTCTTCCAAGAATGTATGACAATGTATGTCAATATAGTTTCCAAAAAAACAAACGTATGAAAGTTTCAAAGGGCTAGAGGGATTGGAAAATAGTGATGATGTAGTCAAGTGAACAAAGGATATATTTGATAAGCCTAAAGCTTCTCCTACACCACATTTGAATTATTATGAGTTATCGTTAATAAAAAAAATTAAATTAATACTCTTCTTGGTAATAATTTATTAAAGAAGCTAGCAGGTTTATTGGACTTCATTGCAAGACTCTTTAGATAATTAAATCTCTACTCAATAACATTTCATAAGTTTTTCATGAATGTTAGATATAGAATTTTGAGCAAGCTATCTATATTATAATTCACATTTTATGTTGGTTATCATTTTAATTTTTATGTCCCATAACTAAGTTTACAAAAACTATTGGCCTTCTTATAGAGGTGCAATGTTATCTTTGAAGAAGAAATAATTAGAAAATGGAAAAATCATGCTCCATGCATTATAATTTTCCAAAGGTATAAATACACTCTAACCATTGATTTAAATCATGGCATATATAAAAAATAAACAAAACATATCTTAGAAATCACATGTAACCTATGATCAGAAGAATGATCAATAAATATTCAAGCACTTTGTAGAAAGCTATAGGTGCTTGTGAAAACTTGAATATAATAAAAAGCATCAGTAATTATTTAAGCATTGGATGAATAATTGGTGAATATTCTTGAGAATAAAAATCAAGAACAAGATGTAAACAACATCCATGTCTACAACATTCAAGAATACGATTTACACAATATGTACACGATAACATCATTCAAGAATAACAATAAAAAATAGGATTTACTTAATCCTCATGTTGGCAACATTCATGATAAACTATATAATTTGATAATAGTGGTAAAATAAGATTTGCATTAATCAAAAATCCATAAAGCTATACAACGTTATATATCGATAAAAGTATATAATATATCAAATAAATTCATAGAGGCTTGTAAAAAAGTCATATTGACATAATATGTCACATATTGATAGTACAAAACATAAGTTCCAAAATGCCACATAGGCATTAAACAAACGACCCTAATACATAGTCATTTCCCACTAGTGGAAGGAAATAGATCATGCGCTTCCTTTGACTGTTGGATGGATGGAGATGCAAGTGATGCTATTGTCTTTCAAATGTGCTCATTCATCCTCATCTCTTCACTTCTTTAGAGTTTCAACTAATACAATAAGAAGTATATATGTTAATATATAGAAATTTAATTGTGGAATGAAATATAATAGAAAAATCACTTACCACAAGCAAATAATCATCATGCTCATCTGGGACAACACGTTGACAATCTAGCATGACAAGCACTTGTAGCAAGTATCAAGATAGCAATTAAACTACATACAAGTATCATTAAAATTTTCAATACCAATAAATGAGCAAAGATAATGTGATATTTACTAATTTGTTGCATACCTCTATCAAAGGATTAGAACCTGCTATTGCTGCACCAACTGCATGGTCTATCATGCCACAAATGTCAGTAGGGCTGGCTGATGTCATCATCTAAAAATGAAACAACAAATATGAAGTTTCAAGAAATGTTTCAATGTAATGCTCTTCACTATCTCTTGTCTTCTAGCCAAAGCCTCTTAGCTCAAGGCATTCTACAAGGTACATCCTTGAATCTTGTATTGGTTCCTTCACAATTATTGATGCAACTAGGTCAAAACAATGAAGGAAATCCATTCACTATTAAAACATAATTTAATGGTAGTAACTATATATATAACTGCAATATACGAATCCATGATACCTCCCACTTTGCATGTCATAAAACCATTCATTTTGTAAAATTTATAAAACCCTTAATTGATATATATATCTTGTCCAATCATTCCTCATGATTCTTAATCTACTTAAGTATTTTCTTCTTGTAATCATATATTTACATTCTAGAACTATCATGGAGTCATATATTGGAAACATATATATATATATAATATATAACATATATATATATATATAATATATATATATATATATATATGTTTCCAATATGAAACTCAAATGATAGAATCATGAAGCTCAATTGAACAAGGAATGGTCAATAATAAGAACAAACAAAGCTACTGCTCAGAGGAAGAGAAGATACTATTCCTATCCCAAATTTCCCAAGATTCCTAGGTGGACTAAGTCACCATCTATGGTGAATTAGTCCCACTGCTAGGCTTAAAAATTGATTTTGAAATTTTTGAGTACGGGCATTTGGTAGAAACCTATTTCGACAGAATCTCCCTGAAACATGACTAAGTCGCCCAACTTGGTGTAAGTTTCCCAGTCAGATTTTCTAGTCAATTATGTAGGATTCCAAAGCCTCTTTGCATCAGACTTCATATTCTAGGTGCACCTCTCTAGTCTTGTTTAATTCTGCTATTGTTTACTTGCATTCTTAGGTGTTTTTGCATACATCACCGTGTTTTCAAACAACTTGCATTTCTTAGGTTTTGTATTAATAATCATCTTTCTTTTTTAGTTTATTGCATTTAGACATTGCATTTAGGCATATTTCATTCATCCTTGCACTGATTTTGAATGTATACATTTCCCATTTTGGCCCATCTTTCTCCTTTTAGGTGAAAAACCTTAGAAGTGCTAGAAAGACCTAGGGTGCCAAAATCTTTGTATACATTTTGGTGAATCCAATTTTTGAACATTTTATTTCTAATTTCAAGTGCATTTACATCCTAGGTTTAACTTGCATCAGCATTGCATTAGGTTTTGCATTGTTTAATTTGCATCCTAGGGTTTTAAAAATTGCATTAGTTAAAAGCTCATATAGCTTGCATTTTTGCATTATATTTCATTAGAAAACAACAAAATTATGCATTTTCATACTATAGTTGCATCTACAATTCTGAAAAACATAAAATTGCATTTTATTTTTTTGAAAAAACTCAAAAAAATCATCACTGGGACTAATTCGCCACACTGGGCGACTTAGCCCTCCTGCACATTTTGCACTATAATTTATGGCATTTTCTGCATTCCTATTTTTTGTTCTTGCATTTTATTCCAGTTTCCAGATTTTTTATTTTATTCCATTTAGTTTTCTTTCATTCCTTTACATCATGACCTTCCATTTTAATAAGTTTTGGATGTCATTAGTTGACATGTCAAATTGTGCCTTTGGAATTGATCCTAATGACCTTGATCTCCCTCATGCTCCTTCAAATCCTCATGAATGTCCTCCTCGTGATGTTGACATCATTGGAGAAGATGATGACAACATGAATAAGTTCTTAAATGAATGTCTTGACAACCTTGAAGCTAATGCATCTTTCTATCCATCCATGAAACAACAAGATCTTCCTATAGTCTCACCTCCTGATATGTTTGGTTACATCCCAAAAAAATGGACCTAAGTTCCTTCCCTCAGGTGGACCTAGTTCTTCTACACAACCAACTCCTCAAGAATTTTATGATAACAAAGTTACAAACACACCAATCAACCTTGAAGAAACTTATGGCAAAGCTTTTACCATATTAAGCAAACAAGGCTGTGACACAAAAACTGAGCATAAAATTCATCAAATTTTAGAACAAAATCCAAAAAATGAAAACACAACAGGGTTAGGATATCAAGATCCTCATGATAGCAAGCCTCCTTTAGAATATTAGAGACTTCGTGATGATGGAATGATGATCTTTGATTTCTCCCCTCGATTTGAATGTTATCCTTCCTCATGAACAACCCTTACATGATAGCAATGACAAGGATGATAGGATCACTTTGGGTCTTCCTCCTCCTATTAAAGAAAAGGGTGAATCTAGCAAATGCAAGAGGCCTTACAAATTACAAAAACTCAAGTTTCCTCTCTGTCCACCACCTAAATATGAAAGGAAATTGCAAATCCTTTTAAACAAAGGACTCATATTATTACCACCTATGAATAGGTTGGTGATCTATCCTAAAGATTCTAATGTTCCACATTGTGCATATCATCATGTTCTAGGACATAGAAGTGATGAGTGTCGCCAATTGAAAGAAATACTAAGCAAGTATCATTTTGATGGGGATAATTGTCATCCAATAAATCTATAAACCACTATTACATACCTTAACATGCAATAGCTGTAGAATCTTCCATTCTCACTATTGCATGACACCTCACATCACCCATCTCAGCTCATTCTTGTCTTGCACTCAGGTATGTGCAGGATCATCATGGAAAAAATAGGCCCTTAAGTGGCAAAAAATTCAAAAAAATCTATTTGGTGAAAATTTGAAATTTCAATGTAGTAATACTTAAATTTTAGGGAAAAAATAAGAAGTGTTTGTCTGACCACCCTAACTACAATAAAATAATAATATTTTTTTATCAGATTTTAGTTATAAGTAGAGGACTCATGTCCTGATGTGATGCATATTTTTTTATAATTTTTTTCTAAGTAAATAATTAATTATGAATTTTTTGTTACAACTTTTAAAAAATATAAAAACTCGTATGTCTGACCACCTTAACTTGGTCAAAACTTCATGAAATTCAAATTTTCTTTTTTTAATCCTATAGTATTCAAAGCATAGAATGTGACACATGTTTTGGATTCAAAAAGTGTGATACTATTTGAATCTATAGATTTTTTTCAATCAGCCTATCAATCAAGACTTTAATCGTAATTCAAATATAAAATGAATAATAATTACTTATTAAATTCAAAGTAAAAAATAATTTAAATTGGTGGAAAGCTGAGATTCTCTTTTAAAAACCCTTTTCATTTTATCAATTTTGGATTAAAAAAAGTCATCAGCCACATACCCATCATATTGCCACTTTTTGGCCCATCATGATCCTGCACATACCCACTTAATGGGGGCAAGAAGTTGCTAGCGTTGTCCTAGTAATGCATTTTTCCTTGTCCCTTAGCTGCATTAAATTCACCTTTTCCTTATACTGATTGAGATTGGGAGGCGAATGACTTAATTGATGGTTGAATTGCATTTGCCTTACTAGTCTTCTTTTTCTTTTTCTTTTGAGTGTGCATGCGCATATCGTGTTCCCCCATGACGTGGAATTTGATGTTCTCATCTCTTTGTGACATTCTTTTATTTGTACCTTCATTCTTCTATATGTTGTACACCGCTTTCACTTTTTTCTTTTTCCTTTTTCTTGTGTTTTCCTTTTAGGGATGACGCAAGGCATTGAGACCAAAATGTCTCTTTCATGTTGACCCAAAAGGACCCTTTTTTCCTTTTTTTTGTGTTTTCATTTTGGGGATGATGCAAAGCGTTGAGACATCCTATGTCTCTTCCATGTTGACCCAAACTAGATTCTTTTTCATTTTTGCTCTCTTTGTGTCATTCTTCCAGTTCTATGTGTATTTGGGGAATGATGATAGTTCTAAGCTCTTTAATCAAAACATTGCAGCAACGAACATATTGACCCCAAATCCATAGATCCCTTATGTGTTTGGTGTTTTCATTTTGGGGGAAACCCCTTCCTTTTTTTTTCCTTTCCGTTGCATGAAGAAGCCTTACTCGAAAATGTGTGACTTGGCATAGGGGATTTCCAAGTTGGCTCTCATTTTATCTTTCTTTTTTTATTTTCATTTGATACTTTAAAGTAATTTCTCAAAGAATGGTGTGTAGTAATTCCTTTAAAGTGGGGGCATACATTGGCATTATTCATTTTGCATTCTTTTTCTTGGTTCTTAGTGCAGCCTTGTTACTTCATATGATGCTTTTTGTCACTTTGTGAATGACATTGGGTGTAGTGTCCTTCATGAGTGTGATCTATCTTAGCATATTACATTCCTCTTGGTGGCTTGATGCGACACACTGCATCCCATAATTTGAAAATCTTCTATTCTTTGATCAATCCTCTCTTAGAGACATTAGACACAATGTTCCCTAAGTTAAAAGACCTTGCATGAACTAAGCAAGACTCCTTTGAACATTCTTTGCATGTTGCATTTTGTATTTATTATATGGCTACCTTGCATAATACAACTTGCATACCTATAGTGCCATTTTGTTTGTTCATGAGCTCCAAGCATAAAAAGCTTTTCTTGTATCATGAAGCTCAAAATGCCATTTTCTCTTGTGGCACCTTATTAAAGTTATCAGGAGGTATAACTTTGGTATGGTTGAGCGGGAAGCCCGATCTGAGGCATGAATTTTCCCATAGCCACCTACGTGTGTGTGAGTGTATACCATCCATGAGTGTATGTTTCTCATCTTTTTGGCCTTCTCATCTAGTGGAAAACCATGAGTTTCGTCACCTCCGAGTGAGTATTCATTTCTTTTTTTGGATAAATAGCCTAGATCTTATCCACAACAGGCTGGAAAAATGATTGAAGCTTGATCATCCCTCTTGATTGTTGTCTCATCTTACCAGCATCAGTGCATTTGGATCCCTCATGATTACATGTTTGAGTTCTTTAGTGTGATTTTGAAGCAATTTCACCCTCTCACTAAAGTGGGGGCTAATTGTGGACACGAAAAAAGTAACCATAAATACTTTTTCTCATGTTCAGCCCTCCTAGTAGTTTTGGCTTGATTTTGCCTAGATTTAATGTTGTAATGTGGCCAACACATTCACATTAGGTATTGAACCCTTAAGAATCATTAAGAATTCTAGGATGTATTGTAAAAGTGTTGTGAAGTGTTGTAACCCACTTTCACACTTTTCTAGGACCCTTTCATTATAATTCACTTAAATAACCCCTTTTTATCATTTACCAAGTCTTATTTCAAAGTGTTGTAAAGAGTTGTAACAAACTCTCACACTTTTCTAGATTTGTCATCACTAATTCAACCCTTTCTTATGTTTAAATGACCCCTTAATGCACTTTCTGGCCTTAAGTGTATTTTTGAGAATATTCCCATTAAACCTTATTAAATACACTTTAATCCCTAACACCCAATAAAATTGCCCTAGTGGGACCAAGTCACCACCTGGGGTGACTTAGTCCCATTGGGTACAAAAATCAAAATAATTTCAAAATTCTAGTGGGATTTTATTCTCTTGACCTTAAGGTCAGCCTGTGATGTGTTATTTTTGGGAAATATTGGAAAATCAAGTATAAATAAAGGGTTTTTCTATCATTTTAACCCTGATTCATTTTCAAGCAACCTAATTCATCCAACAATTAGGAAATTAATCTCTTAATAATTCTCAAGCATCCTAAGCACTCTAAGCACTTTCAAGCATCCACTAGAGCATCTTGTTGCATATCTTTAGATTTCAACATCAAGGGTTTGATTACCAAATCAAGGTTTGACCAAGGCAAACCCCTATACTCTAACCCTTAACCCTTTTTCCCCTCTTTGCATGTCTATTTTGTAGGTGTTGTATGCAGATTTGTCAAAGATTTTGGTGTTAAAAAGTGGTCAATAATCCATCAAATTCATTCAAATCAACAAAAACCTAATTGAAGCTTAGAGATTTCTTTCAACCCATTTTCTGCAAAATCTGAACTAGACACCTGCCAAGAAAGGAGGTGTAGACTGAAAGCTACAGATTCCTATCCTGAATTTCCCAAGATTCCCAGGTGGACTAAGTCACCATCTATGGTGAATTAGTCCCATTGCTAGGCCTAGAAATTGATCTTGCCATTTTTGAGTACCCATTTCGCAGAAACCTTTTCCAGCAGAAACTCCTCGAAACATGACTAAGTCACCCAACTTGGTGTAAGTGTCCAGTCGGCTTTTTCAGTCAATTCTACAGGATTCTAGAGCCTCTCTGCATTAGACTTCAAATTATAGGTGCACCTCTTTAGTCTTGTTTAATTCTGTTATTGTTTACTTGCATTCTTAGGTGTTTTTGCATACATCACTGTGTTTTGAAACAACTTGCATTTCTTAGGTTTTGCATTAATAATCATCTTTCTTTTTTAGTTTATTGCATTTAGACATTACATTTAGGCATATTACATCCATCCTTGCACTGAATTTGAATGTATACATTTCCCATTTTGGCCCATCTTTCTCCTTTTAGGTGAAAAACCTTAGAAGTGCTAGAAAGACCTAGGGTGCCAAAATATTTGTATACAAGTTTCTTGTATTCCTATATCATATTTTATAACAATATTTATTATAATTTTTTTATATCTATTAAATATTTCTATTTATATTTCCATGTTTTATATTCTTGTTAGCATTTTAGATAACCTTATAATTTTCTTTTAGTGTTTGAGGCATACTTGGAAATTTATAATTGAAAATAACTATTCTCAAAATCAAAAAATGGCATTCTACCTTTTCTCACCATACTATAAGAATATTAGGGTTGTGGATGTTTAATATATCATTAATTTTTATTGATTCATAATATTTTTCACCTTCTTCATCAAAAATTAAGGTAGAGTCTATGGATTTAGTCTATGTATCTTTGTAATAAATTTCATCATTTTAGCCTTTCTTGCATAAACAAGTTCCCTCACTACATTTGGTGTGCCTTTGTAAATGATTGACTAACTTGTCACATGCTATCATAGGATCATCAACAAATATCTATGTAGTGTTTAGCGAGCATGCATTTTCTAGAGGAGGTCAATATGTCATGTGACTTATTTGGGATAAATCAAGAGTATTCCAAACACTAATGCATTTATCAAAGATTTTTTTCTCTATCTAGTTCAACATCATTATTCTAATTTTAATTGTGTCCATATTTGATGCATCTAGGTACCACAATAAACCATGTACTTGAGTAGAACCTTAAAGTATCCACTCATATTTGTACCAATATATTTTTCCTTTGATGATTTCACTATGACTTCTTCACAAAATACCATAAATCATTGATGCAATTATTAGAATATTGTGTGAGTTTTGATTATAATTTCCATAAATTATTTTCTTGAGTATTGTACTAGTACTGGTGTATTATTTATCCATGAGAACAAAACCTACACTCATAAGAAAGACATGTAACCATGAATTATTGATAGGCTTTTTGAAGCCATACATCTCTAGAGTACCCTATCTCCCCTTTTCTACAACATTCACTAAGTCCTTGAAACATATTTCCATCCTATTATTTATCTCACTTTTACTTTTATCCATGAAATAACCAATTTAATGGAGGATCTCATTGACTACATGCAAGAATGATCTCTAAATTTCTTTATATTTAGGTGTATATGAAACAACTTACACTCTATAGAATGTATCAAAGAACAAGAGAAAACTTAATCTTCTTACAAATATTTGTTCTAATTAAAGTCTCTTTTTCTTACCTATCTTAGGGTTCAATTCCTAAAATTTATTTTCTTCTTACCTGATGATGGAAGGATGAATGGAGATTGATCTAGATCTTTCTACCAAGTAAGATCCACCTAGATTGTCATGGGTATCCACCCCCTTTCCACTAACCTTGAATTAGTATAATTCTTATGTAAATGTAATATTTTTATAATTAAAACAAGCTAAAATAAGATTTTTAACACCATTTTTGGGATCATATTTAAAATAGAGGAAAGAGAATCAATATCATTGAAAAATTAACACATTTCAATAAAAATATTGATTAAATTTTTTAAGAATAAAGAAATATTTATGAATGTAAATTTATTCACATCAAAATTTTAGATAAATTTTAAATTAATGAAATAATTCAAAATAGGTGAAAACTTATAAAAATATTTTCAAAGTATACCAAATAATAGTTTTAAAAATTAAAGAAATAGTTATATTTTTGAAATATTTTTATATTAATTTTTAAATTACATGTACAAGATAAAGAAGTGATTCAATATAGTTTAAAATTTATACATTTATTTCTATTATTTCTAAGAACATACCAATTCATAAGTTGAAAGATTAAAACAAAAACAAAATCCAAATATATTTAAAAAAAGAATAACAAGCTAGGAAGTTATTGTGTAGCTATGAAGTGGCTTGTTAGTATTGTAGACACTTAAAAATGTCCTAAATTGTATTACACACTTAAATTCAATATATTAACATAATTTCATCTTGAAATCATCTTCTTTTCACCTATTTGATTAAATTAGCCTAGCTATTTAATTAAATGCCTCATTTTTCACCTATTAATCTAATTGACCTAATTGGGTTAATTCACCCCGTTTCACACTAACATTTCATCTTGTTTAGTTAAATAATGCAAATTATTTAATTTAAATCCTAGGTCCTCTTATTTAATTAAATAACCCTAAACTATTTAATTAAATATCATTTTGCATTCCCCTTTTCATTTAAACAAATCAGTAATTTAATGAATATCCTATTATTCTCCATCTTGCACATTTAAATTTAGTTTTAATTAACTAAATTGCTAATTATCCTCACCTTCCCACTTGAAAGGGAATATTCTTGAAATATTTCTCCTTTGCACATTCCTTCAAAAGAGAATATTCTTATGGAATATCCCTTTTTGTGTACTCATTCCTCCAAAATATCTTTTAACCTCTTCCTAATTCTTAGGAAGTATGTTTGTTGAAAGCTAATTTGGACCATTGAATAAATTAATTGATCCTTGTCAACTTTCAACCTTGACCATGGATTGGAATCCTCAATCCATGTTTCATCCTTCTTTCATTGTTGACCATTGATTGATCTTTTGAATCTAAGCCCTTGATTTCTCATTTGCTCTCTTATAAATAGATCACTATTTGGAGACAAATAGATCCATATTTTGATAGAAAAATTATACTGTTAAAACTCATACTAATTTCCATCCATGTTTCATGTTTGAAAGCATTTTAGATTAATTTTCATACATAGTTAGCTTAGGCATCCATTAATGGCTTCCACGGTAACTTAGTTTGCATCCATTTAGCATATTTTGGAATCTAGGGCTTGCATCTTTGAATCTTGTACACATTTAGCATATATTTGCATTCACTTACATCAAAAATATTAGCATTTATCATGTTAAACTAGCTTTCATCATGTTTTGTTCATCTCTCATCAATTTCATCAGTTTTTTTCAATAAAATTGATTGAAACAAGCTCATTATACAAGGGATTGGGAAAGGGTCACCATTCCACATTAATGCAACACCACTCTGCCAATAGGATAAGATTTGGAATCTAAAAGTGGGTTTCCATTTTTTTTCATGTTCTTCATGTTAGTTTAATGGGGCTCTCAAACCTCAACGTTATTCTCAAGCTACAAAATATCTTGTCAAGGAGAGGCAAGCTCCTTTTGACATTTGTGTTCCTGAATCAAAAATTTGTTCTGATTCCTCAAGTTTTTCCCATTCGTGGGCTGATGTGGCTTTTGGTCATCTTCATGGTCATAAAATTTCTCTTGCTCCCCGTTTCATTCCTATTAAACCATATTCTAACTCTTCTAGGGCTCCCTTCATTCCAAATTCATCATCTCTTTGTCCGACCACTTTTCCAAATGACATTTTTGTTGATTACCCTAAATATTTTGTGCCTCTACACCCACCTCTCACTTTTCCAAATTCTATTCCTATTATTAAGAAGGTTTTTGCAGGCTCTAATGTAAATGGTTATAGCGTTATGGGGAGGAGGGTTCATTTAAAGGCCCAAAGGCAGGATAAGGAGAAAGGTTTGGGTTCTAATGGGCAGGAATGGGTTCTAAAAAGTTTTAGGAAGAGTGATCAAGTCAATGTCACTCTTCCCCATGTCCTGCTCATGCCGCATATTGATGATCTCAAGGACGTTGCTTTAATCTGTAAGTTTTGAAATTTTCTCCCAGATCTTGATTTTTTGAAAAATTGGGTTTTTTAGACTTGGGATGGATCTAACCAAGTTTTCTTTTTAGACAAGGGAGAAGGTTTCTTTGTTGTTATATTTTTTGATGTAGATTCTAGAAATGCTATAAATAGAAAAAAATCTTGGATTTGTGAAGGAAATGGTTTATTTACAAACATTTGGATGCCAAATTTCAGCCCTTCTCATACTAGGATTCAATTTATTCCTTTTTGGGTACAATTGCAAGGGCTTCCTTTGGAATACAAAGAGTTGAGTATTATTGAGGTTCTAGGAAATTAGATAGGCATTTATCTACAACATGATTTATCTTTCTTTTCTAATCCCTCTTTACCATTCAAGCTTTGTGTGCTCATTGACGTTTCTAAGGTTCTACCGGAGGTTGTTAATATTAAGTCAAGTTATGGCTTGTGGAAACAAAAATTGGTTTTTGAGGATCCAAAGAAGTTTTGTTTCTTATGTCATTCACCTATTCATTTCCCCAAAAAATGTGTGAATTTTGAGATCTTGAGTATGAGTGGTAATATGGTTGTAGATGACGAACCTGCTAACTCATTAAATGAGAATACACTTGCGTTTTTTCCTACATCTGATAAGGAACTAGCATTTTTTTATAAGGTTTTTGATTTATGTTTTAACTGGTACCTTTCTATTAAAGGTGCATGTCCACAGTTAAATGAACAAGGTCTTCCGTCTATAGATTTACTTTACTATGGCTCACAATTGAAGTCTATAGAAGCTTTTTCTTGCAGACACCCCTCTTTGGGAGAAAATGATGGTTCTTTTTAAAGTAAATGTGATTATGAAGCTTGTTTATCTTCATATTCTTTCCATAATGAAATGTTAGTTGTTGCATGTTCTTGCTCTAAGCCCATAATTGTCTCTTTTCTTCCTGGGTTGGAAAATTTATTGCTCTCACCATTAGAAATATTTTTTTTCTTTGATTAAGATATTGGTTCCTCAGCTTAATTTTGCTACTATCTAGCAATTGAACCAATGTGCTTCAATGCTTACACTTGGTCTTACTAATCAATGTGATGAAATATTAAAGGTTTTTTATGATCATGAATTGTAAGGTGATTGTAATTTATAATCACAGTTGCCGTCTACTGATCTTAATGACCATTCTCATTTTTTACCCTCTAAGGAGGAATTTAAGAAATTTGTGGATGAGACCCTAGTATCAGTAGGGGAAAAAATGATTGATGATATTGCTTCAAAAGTTTTTGGGGAAGGGGAGGTAGCAAATGCTTTTGTATCATTAACAATTTCCCAGTCACCTTTGGCCCCTCTCTCAAGCAAAAAGTCACCTGCTAAAAGGGGTAGAAAATCCTTAGCTATCAAGCTACAAGAACAAATTGAAGTACGTGTACAGTTGACATTAGATGCCCAAATGGGGATAGTTTTGAAACAAAAAGACCAAGGAGAGCCTGTTGCTCTCCTAAGTCTCAATGAGACTAATATCATGGAATGTTAGAGGCTTGAATGCCTCTGACAAAAGGGCTCAAGTCAAGCAACAATTGGATGCTTGTGGGGTAGATTTAGTTGTTCTTCAAGAAATGAAAACCTCTGATGAATCTTTTCAAATTATTGTTAAGAAGTGGAGAAAATGGAAAGCTTCACATTCACCTTCTCAGGGAGCTTTAGGATGACTCCTCACTCTTGGGAATGCAAAAATATTTTCCATTAGCAATATCTCATTTGATCATAATTGGAAACTAATGAAGATTAATCATTTTGATTTATCCTTTTGGCTAATCAATGTATATGGGCCTAATAGTGCAGTAGGAAAAAAAATGTGGGATACTTTGAAATTGAAGCCAGATAGCTTGGATCCTGAAAAAGTTGTTCTTGTAGGGGATTTTAATGCAATTGCAAGTTCTCTTGAGAAAAAAGGTGGTATTTTCCCTCCAAAGAAAGTTATGGAGGATTATATTACTTTTATTCAAGATAATGCTTTGGTCGATGTAATTCCACAAAATGGTGGAAATACTTGGACAAATAGGAGAAATAATTTTCTTCAAATTGCGGAGAGATTAGATAGGTTCTTAATTTCTCCAAATTGGGTATTAAGTAATTATCAATTTCAATCTCAAATTTTACCTTTTGCAGCATCTGATCACTTTGCTATTTCCCTTGATTTGATTGCAAATCAAGCTAAGACAAAGTTTTAATCCTCTTTTAAATTTGAGGCGATGTGGTTTAGACATTTGGATCTTATTCTGTTGCTAAAATAGTGGTGGTTGAGTGTGCCCTTTGTTTACGGCTCTAGAATGTTTCAATTAAGCAAGAAATTGGAGTTTGTTAAACAATAATTAAAAATATAGAATCAACATGTTTTTAAAAATGTATTTGTACAAAAATAGTTGGTTTACAAAAAATTATAGTTAATGAATGAAAATATTATTACCAATGGTTTGGACAATGCATTATTTGAAGAGCAGAGTAAGTTACAAGAGGATTGGAAGGAGTTACTATTGAAAGAGGAGATCTATTGGAGACATAAGTCTAGGAATACAAAAAAAATTCATAACTCAACACAAATAAAAAAAAAAAAAAGCACTATTTTCTCAATTAAAGATAGTGTGTTAGGTGCTTTGCTCACAAAAGAGACATAGATTCAAAATGAAGGAGTTAAGTTTTTTTCTTCTTTTTTATTTACAAGTAACAATGACAATGCTCTTTTAGCAAGAGAGAGGGAAGAGCTTCTTCAAGATATTCCTAATCTAGTTTCCCAAGAAGATAATATTAGAATTAAAACACCGAGACCTGATGGTTTCACTACCATATTTTATCAAAAATATTGGGATTTCATTGGGATTGATATTCTTAATGCATTGGAGGAATCAAGAAAATCAGGTGGTATGCTAAAAAAAATTAATGTGACTAATATTGCAATTATACCAAAGATTAAAACTCTTGAGACTTTCTTTGATTTTAGGCCTATCTCTTTATGTAACACAAGTTACAAAATTTTCACAAAGGCCATTTACCTTCAGTTACACTCTCTTTTTCCTTCAATCATCTCTAAGGAATAGGGTGGTTTTCTTCCTGGGAGAGAAACGACAGAAGGAGCAATTGTTGCTCATGAAACTTTGCATACCATTGTTGAAAATAAATTGTCTACAATGATTATTAAATTTGATATGCAAAAGGCATATGATAGGGTAGATTGGGATTTCTTGAATCAGGTGTTATTAAATTTTGATTTTTCTTCTAAGTGGTGTAAATGGATAATGGCATGTTTGTTTGGTGCTAAGTTCTCAATTTTATTAAATGGCTCAGCAGTTGGTTTTTTGAAGTCTTCTCAAGGGGTTCGTCAAGGAGACCCATTATCTCCATTCCTATTCATTATACTGGTTGCAGCTTTGAGTAGTTCTTTTACCAAAGTTCACATGTGTGGTCTCATTCAAGGTGTTTCTATTCCAAATACTGCCATTTCAGTGACTCATTCTCTTTTTGCTGATGATACTTTTCTTTTTGGTAAAGCCTCTATAAGAGAAGCTTTGTAGATAAAGTCTTTATTGGAAAAGTATACTACAACTTCAAGACAAAAAGTAAACGAAGGTAAATCAAAAATTTATGTGTTCAATACCAAATATGATATTAAAAACTGAATTGTCAATATTTTTGGTTTTCATCATGCTTATTTTTCTTGTAAATATTTAGGCATTCCTTTCTTTTCTGTTCAAAATAAACCTAGCTATTAGCAAAAAAAATTTCAAACTATACAAGCTAGAATTTTGGCATGGAAAGGTAGATGGTTATCTTTATCGGGGATAATTCTATTGGTAAAATTAGTATTATCATCAGTCCCAAACTACTTTATGGAATGTTTAAAAGCACCAAAGTCCATTTCTCAAATTCAAAAGATGATCAGGAAATTTTTATGGTTTGGTAATTTGGATAACAAAAATAAAATTCCCCTTATTTCCTTGGAAACAATGTGTCTAGAGAAATTGAAAGGTGGTGTAGGCCTGCACAATCTATTAGATATAAATTTGGCTCTTGGCGCTAAAATGGTTTGGTGAATGTATGCTAAACCTACAATTAAGTGGTGTTACCTTATGTAGTGCAAATATTTAGATAATCATTGTCCTTCCAGAATTTTTACTGTTGCAAATCCACCTTTAGGGTCTGCAATGTGGAATTTTTTGATTTTATGTAGGAAAGTTATCTTGCCTCACCTAACTTGGGAAGTGGATGATGGCAATGAAGCCTTATTTTGGAAAGATTCTCGGAATGGACACGAAAATCTAGCAGTAGATTATAATTTTGGTAACACTACAATTTTTTTGTCTCAAGCTTGGGGATCAAAAGTAAAAGATTATGTTCAAAGTATAGATTCAGTGATTGGAAAAGTTAAATGGAAAGACTTTTCAAAAGAGGCAATTGATGAGATTCATAAAGTTTAGCTTTCATCTATTCTACAAGATAGGGTAGTTTACTTTTCATCTCAACCTGATAGAATAATTTTCTCTAATGCAAAATCAGGTTGCTATACTGTTATAGAGGGGTATAAATCAATCTCACAAGTATCTTGTCAAGTATCTCAACAAAGAGCTTATCAATTTTGTTGGAATTGAAAAGTCTTGCCAAAAGCAAGTTGTTTTTCTTGGCTTGCAATTCAAAATAAAATCCTTACAAGTGACAAGCTGGTGAAATTAAACATAGCTGCTCCTTTTAAATGTGTACTTTATGATCAAGAGTTTGAAAATGTAAACCACCTCTTTCTTTTGTGTCTAGTAGCGCAAGCTTGTTGGTTGTTTGTAGTGGCTAAGATGAATTGGATAACAACTATGCCTAACACCATTTGGAAATTATTCACTTCTTGGCCACAGTTGTATAATACATCATTTTTTGCAAGCATTTGGTGTATTATTCCTTCTTTAGTTTTATGGACTATTTGGTGGGCAAGGAACAAAATTATTTTTAGGAAAGAGAAATTGAACATTGATCAAATGCTAATACTTTTGGAAAGGTCAATTTCTGAAACGATAAATGCTTATGTATCTAAAGTAAAGCATGTTCACTCTCTTTTTTCTGCTTGGGATTCAAGTTTGTTGTCCTTGTGGACTTTATTATTCCTACCATTTAAAGGAAATCTCCATAAGTATGTTCCAAAGGTAAATAGAGATTCCATTGTTTGGTTTCCTCCTCCTTTAGGTGTCTTTAAGTTGAATATAGATGGACCATCTAGAGGAAATCTAGGCTAATCTGGAGCTGGGGTGGTCATATGTGATCATAAAGGTTTAGTGTTTTGATTAAGGATAGAAAATAGGTTTTGATGGGGCCTAGAACCCAAAACAAAGGTAAACAAGCTACATTTAAAATACATTATAGACTAACAACAACCCCACAAAAACCACTAACGATAACTCATGACTACACACACTCCATCATACAAACAATTAAGGGCTTAAGACCCTTAAACAATCTAGTTTTAACCAGGACCAAAAACCCTTTTAGATAATCACATATTTTTCCTACATCCACTAGGCATTAGCCTGCCTACATCCGCCAAGCATCAGCAAACCTACTGCTCATACAAGACACCCTTGAGCTAGGAAATATAATCTGCATAATGGTGTAAGACACCATCAAACCCCTAATAAAAAACAAAAATAACCACCTAATTTTTCTCAGGATCAGAAACCCATAAACTACCTGCATCAGCCAGGCAATATCAAACTAGCTGCTCTTGGAAGACACCAAAGAGCCAAGAGAGATAACCATATCAATGGTGTAGAACACCAACCAAGAGCCCAAATCAACCATGGATAGCTCCAACAACAACAACTCCTTCAAAGCCCTCTTGGTACAGGAAACCAACTCCAAAACCACCTCAAAAGGAATGAGCTCCCCTCTATAGGAGAGGATGCTACAAGAAACAAGACCACCACATCCAAAAATCACCAACACCCTCCACCTCCACCTCCATAAGAGATCTACCCACCTCAATAAGAATAGTTGAAGGAGGTCCACCTCCATAGGAATAGAGGAGAAAGTGAACATAGTTTCTGAGCACACATTCGTAGCATCCTTTGATATACATTGCACCGGAAATAAACTATGGATAGGGAAAAGAATAAAAAAAATAAACCAATGGTCCACCTTAAGAAATTACACATAAGAACTTATCTGGGTTTCACTGGACAAAAACCCAGCCATAAGCCAAACACTCACCCACTTTCGAGCCTTCACAAAAAGCCAACACAATTGAGCCAACAACAACTCAAACAAAGAGAAGACCACAAACCCCAACATCAACCACCTGGGGAACAAGAGGAAAAACAACATCCTCAGAAAAAGAGAGCCAAAGACACTTAGTCTGAGAAAACAAGGCCACAATAACAAACTAGCCAAGGAGAATAGGGCCACAGAGAGCACGTTAGCAACAAGAACCACATGCCAAAAGACCAACAAAGGCAAAATCCTAGTCTCAGAGTGAACGAGAATGCCCAACCCCCCAAAGGATCAGGGTACCCCAAATTGGAAGAAAGTCAGAAGAAGAGCCAGTAATAGAGAACACCAAGCAACCCTAATGCATCGGTTAGAGCCAGAGATAAGCCCAAACTCCCAAAAAACAACAAGAGGGAAACACCACCACACCACCAAAGGGACATAAAGGACCCAAAACACACCAAGACCAAAGGCACCCAACAAGCAGCAGGCATAAAAAAAGATTAACTGGGAGGAAACTAGAAGCAAAGCAAACAAACAAGAAAAGCCACCAAGCCTTCCTATTACACTGAATACGAATAAAGACAGTCCATTCTACAACCAGTGAACCTTAGAGAAACTTAATCTCACCCACTGCCAAGAGAGAAACCAGAGAAAATTCACTAGAAACAAGAACACCACAGTCCCAAAAAGGAACAACACACCCAACTGAGCCATAACAAGAGTCATCAAAAGAAGCTCCACCTAGAGACAAGAGAAACAAAAAACCCCAAAGGACAGAAAGGAATACATCAAAAACATCCCCCAACAGGCTGAAAGAACCCATAAGCAGCCATCGACAAAAGGGCATGAAGCAGCCATAGAGAACCACCACACCCAGAAGTTCAACCCAAGCAAAGGCCCCAGAGCACCCCGTGCAAAGAGAACAGGCACATCCCAAAGGGAGAGAATGCACTAATGAAGGCACTAGCTAAGTCCAGAGTTCCATCCAAAGAAAATAGGGGATCACCTCTACTTTACCTCTGTCACACAACACATGAAGTAGGGAGGACCCAACCACAGAGAATGCAGAGAGGCCCAACAACCCCAATGACAACATCTTCATCCTCCAATGGATCATCGTCACTGTCTTCTTCCGAGTCTTCCTCAATACCATTCAAACTACCACTCCCGCTTACAACCATTTCATCATAAAGGTTTAGTGTTATGTGCAAAGTCTTATAAATTGCTTCTAGGAACTAATAATAATGTGGAGGCTCAAGCTCTTTTGTTTGGTTTGAAGTTAGTTTTTAGCTTCAAATTACCTATGATTTAGGTAGAAGGATATTCATTGATTTTAATTAATGCATGTCAAGATCACAAGCTTCAGAATTGGAAGCTTGAATATATTGCTAAGCAAATCTAGGCATTGTTTGACAAGTTAGGTAATTATGAAATTTTGCACACATACAAAGAGGCAAATAGAGTTGCAGAAATTTCTTGGTGAATTATGGGTGTGATCAAGGAGATAATGAAGTTACTCATGTGGCTGCTCTGGGTAAGATGCATTGCCTTTTAGAGACTTTACTAGAAAAGGAAGAAAGACTTTGTTAAGTAAGGTGTAAATATATGTTAAATTTGGCATGGTTCAAATTTGAGAATTTTGAATTTCTAAGTATGCAAATTTGATTACTGTGATCACTCCTGATCTATCTCGATTTTGTCCAACAAATGAAAGGGTTAGATAGGGTTTGTTATATTCTTGAAATACAAAATCAAGCTATGTGTGTCAAATTCTCAAATAGAAATGAAATAAGCCATCATCATATATGCAACTAGTAGTTATAGATGTGTTACTTTTGTGTTAGATCCATGAAAAATGAAATAATGGATGATAATTTTATGCATATGTAATTGATAATTGCACATGTGTTACTTGCCAATACATGGGTATTTGGCAATTATAGGTGCCAAAAGATCATTGAAGAGAAAACTTAAGTATGCACAATAAAGGATCTAATAGCACATGTGTAATTGCAATTTACGTATGTGGGAGCTTTTTGGCTGGGTATATGTGACAGGTATTAAGGCATTTGACGATATCAACAAAGGGTATCAAAGTGATGCAAGCAAAGCAAGCCAAATTGGCATCACTTAATGTTTGTAATTGAATCATATTGTTCATATGTGAAAATTTGATTCCCTTCATAAGTATGTGGTTCCAGTACAAATGAGGTGGCCCCTTTTTCATTTCAAACATATAAGCATAAAGCTAAAAATCAATAAGCTTTTTTTGGGGCTGTCAGTTGTTGTACATATTCTGAAATGTGGCTAAGCTTGTTTGTATTTTTGAGTACACTGTAGTGGAATATGGAGTTGCCAAATTGCACTATTAGTATGCATGGTTATCTATATTAGTCCTTTTAGAGAGCGCCAAACCATGTGAAAGCCCTTCAGGTGCTTTCATTCCATGTTTACTTGAAATTGTTTATTCTTTTTCAAAATGATTACCATCTTAATGATAAAATTTCATATACATTGAAGGTGTGTGAAAAATACTAAGCATGTGTTGAATATCTTCATTCTTCTCGATAATTTGGTTTTGTACTCTCTAAGCCCACAATCATCATGATAGTTATGTACTCATGAAAATTCCTATTTATTTGGCCAAGTTTTCTGTTGGAAAATAGTAGCATAACCATCGCTTGAAAGGTATATTTACAAAAAATTATAAGTCTAATACTGATGGATTATCGCTTGAAGAATTATCATGCGTGGTTTCCAATGCAAAGATGGGAGAGGCCATTTTTCAGGAAGAATGGAAGAGCTTCAACTACAAACTATTTTTAAGCTCAGGTGTCCTTTTTTAGTATGTGGCGATTGAACATGCTATATTGTATAGCCCATGGTATACTGTACAACTCGAAATGTATCCTTGTTGGGGTCCGGGGCTGCGTCGGGCGTTGGGCGGGGGTTTAGGGGCGGCAGCCCCCGAGAAAAAATTTCCTCCTACTTTTTTGCGTCATCACCGAAAAAGGGAAAAATCAACGAAAAAGGAAAAATACGATTTTGTAGAACCCAAAATCTAGAAGCTTCTAAGCTTGATAAAAAGGGGTTCGGATGGGTGTTACAAAATGATGAAAAACACGATTATTCGCAAGATTGTAATAAGTTTTTGCATTGGATAATAAAATCATTGGATGGCTGCGGTTTGGTGGATGTAGCCCGGATTGGGTGAACCGCGTTAAATTCTTTGTGTTATAATTTATTTTGTTTGTTTTTAGTTTCTCTGTTTATTACTTAAATCTGCATTTAATTGTTAGATATCTTCCTTTCTAACCCTAACATCCTTGTGATTATAGGTGTCTAAAATGTGTTATTGGGAAAGAAGTTCTTCACCCAAAATCAAGGAGGTTGATTTATCCATCAAATATTCTTTCAATTTTTATATCTAACTTGTTGGATATGTTGTAGTGTTTAGATTCTGTGAACATAATTGCAGACAAAATGGTTAATTAGGTATTTCTACAGAATGAAGCTCTTGAAGAACGTGCTCAAAATTATGTCTTTGGTATGGGGGAGGGTTATGTGGGTGGAATTTTTCTGCCACATTGCTTACCCCATAATAAGGCATTTGTTAACGTCTATGATGCATTCAAGAAATCTTTGGAGCTTTCTAATCCAATTCACCTTAATAGGACTTTGGAAAGATATAGTATTCATGTGGGACTAGAAATGACTGAGTGTTTTAGAGAAAAATATCATTATGTCTCTTTTATGCTTTACCATAACTGTATTCATGCAACTTCTTTAGGTTTGCAACATCAACTGACAATGCAGAGGAGTGCTCAGAATATGTATCAGAACCGGGCAACAGTTGAAGTTCCAAACATGAATGTCGCTTTAAATTCTGAGGAAAAATAGGGTGAGCAAGGGGAAAATTCGGTGGAGCATATGCAGATTGAGGAATAAGTAAAATGCTTGGTGTTTTGTAAAATTTTGTTTCAAAATTTGGCTAGATTATATTATGGCTAAGATGTGGTTGGTGTTTACAAAAGATGGTTTTTTGACTCATATATGAATATAGGCAACTTGTGAAGGATTTTGGGTAATTGTAAAGATGAAGGCTGGAATTGTGATGTAATAGGGGGATGTTAGTTTTGAAAATATGTAATATTGCAGTATCAAAACGTCAATGAAAAAATGTGATGTATATGTATAAAAGCATAGAAGACGATATGCAAGATCAGATGGTATTTTTTTGGTTTTATACTCAAATTATGTAACTTTTTTTCTTTTAGGGAAATAACCGGAGGTTTTCTTCCAGATTCTTTCCTACCGATATGCCCTTTGAATCTGGGATATGTAAATTATTAATATAAATAATATATTATAGTGACTCGTCTGCTTTTGGTTAAAAAAAATATCTTATTGGGATCATGACTTAGGTAATTAAATAGGCTTTAAATTCATTTGAATCTAGCATATTTAGTTAACACTACAATTATGGTCACATTTTGGCACTAGAAGGAGGGAAAAATTTAATGTTTTGAGTGTTTTTTGAAGGAATTTTGCAAGTTACACCCAAAAAATTTCTTGAAACCCATCACATTTTTTAAATCACAAAAAATGGGCGAATTAAATCTTGCAAAACAGTTTTTGGGTTTTTCAGACCCTGGTCTTACCTTTCTGCAGCTTTTACGACACTCAATTTAATCAAGAATTGAAAAAGATATCACAAATTTAGTTCTACTATTTTTTAAAAAAAAATTCTGGGTTTAATCTCTTAAATGCACAATTTTCTTTCATCTCTAATAAATTCTACATGATTAATTTTGCAGAAAGGTTTCTGGGTTTTGAAGACCTCATGTTTAGCTTTCCAAAACAATTTACAATTTCAAAATTGATCAAGATTTGAGAAAGTTGTCATTATCTCAAGTTGTTGTTATAATCATCCATCATTAACACTTGAGAAAGTAAAGTGTTCATCAACATGACTTGGAATGACATCTTTTAATCTAATTTTCTAAAAGTGTTTCTCAACACTTAGTGAAAGGATAATCTCACTTGCTATTTCATTTTATGTTTTATCTAAATAATATTTCAATTGGGCTTAACATCAATAATGCAATAAATTAGCTTTCAAAGTTGGATAAAATTGAATCAAGCAAACTCACATTTGCTTTGAAAGGATAAAATTGAACAATCAAATGCTTCAATTTGGTGTTTAAAAATGAACTCATTGTGCATTTCAAGGTTAAAATGAATGAGTGCTTGCTTTTCTTGATTGTACTTGTAGTGTGTATCCACTCCCCTTGCGCTTCATGTGATCTTGGGTGAAGAGAAACACTCAAGTATAATTTTTGTTTTTGTTTTTGTTTTTGTTGCTTGTGTATACTCAAAGTACATATTGAGTTTTACACCATGTTTTACCTTTAGAGGGCTTGCCTCTCGACTTGTGAGAGGGAATGACCCAAGTGGTACTTTCATTTTTTCTTGCTATATAAATAATTGGTGTGACAAAAGTCATTAACCAGTTGGTGCGGATGCTCTATACCGACAAAAGTCTCCCCTAGTACTCATGTGATGCATAAAAACCCTTATATCTTTCTAAGGGCTGGGAGGCCTCTAATTGAGTGAATTGTCGCATGTATAGACACCAGTTTATCCTGAAAAACACTGATTACGAACCTTGTTTTTAGTAGCCAACTTTGTTCATCCAATGAGTTCTTTGAAGTGGTGCATTGGAACTTGGATTCCAAGAAGTTAATTTCCATGTCCGATCTTGGTTGAAAGTGTAGAGGTTAAGAGTTCATTTTCATCCATGTTTCATGTTTAGAAGAACTTTAGATTAATTTTCATACATAGTTAGCTTAGGCATCCATTAATGGCTTCCATGGTAACTCGGTTTGTATCCATTTAGCATATTTTGGAATCTAGGGCTTGCATCTTTGAATCTTGTACACATTTAGCATATATTTGCATTCACTTACATCAAAAGTCTTAGCATTTGTCATGTTAAACTAGCTTTCATCATGTTTTCTTCATCTCTCATCAATTTCATTAGTTTTGTTCAATAAAATTGATTGAAACAAGCTCATTATCCAAGGGATTGGGAAAGGATCGCCATTTCACATTAATGCAACACCACTCCACCAATAGGATAAGATTTGGAATCTTAAAGTGGGTTTCCTTTTTTTTTCGTGTTCTTCATGTTAGTTTAATGGGTTCTTAGTCTTTAATCAATTTTGAATATCTTATTGGGATCATGACTTAGGTAATTAAATAGACTTTAAATTCATTTGAATCTAGCAAATTTAGTTAACACTATAATTATGGTCACATTTTGGCACTAGAAGGAGGGAAAAATTTAATGTTTTGAGTGTTTTTTGGAGGAATTTTGCAGGTTACACCCAAAATTTTTCTTGAAACCCATCACATTTTTTAAATCACAAAAAATGGGCAAATTAAAGCTTGCGAAATGGTTTATGGGTTTTTTAGACCTCGGTCTTACCTTTCTGTAGCTTTTACGACACTCAATTTCATCAAGAATTGAAAAATATATCACAAATTTAGTTTTTCTATTTTTTTGAATTTTGGGTTTAATCTCTTAAATGCACAATTTTCTTTCATCGCTAATAAATTCTACATGATTGATTTTGTAGAAAGGTTTCTGGGTTTTGAAAATATCATGTTTAGCTTTCCAAAACAATTTACAATTTCAAAATTGATCAAGATTTGAGAAAGTTGTCGTTATCTCAAGTTGTTATAATCATCCATCATTAACACTTGAGAAAGTAAAGTGTTCATCAACACTTGGAATGACAACTTTTAATCTAATTTTCTAAAAGTGTTTCTCAACACTTAGTGAAAGGATAATCTCACTTGCTATTTCATTTTATGTTTTATCTAAATAATCTTTCAATTAGGCTTAAAATCAATAATGCAATGAATTAGCTTTCAAAGTTGCATAAAATTGAATCAAGCAACCTCACATTTGTTTTGAAAGGATAAAATTGAACAATCAAATGCTTCAATTTGGTTCTTAAAAATGAACTCATTGTTCTTTTCAAGGTTAAAATGAATGAGTGATTTCTTTTCTTGATTGTTCTTGCAGTGCATATCCACCCCCTTGCACTTCGTGCGATCTTGGGTGAAGAGAAACACTCAAGTATACTTTTTGTTTTTTTTTTGTTGTTTGTGTGTACTCAAAGTACATCTTTACTTTTGCACCATGTTTTACCTTTAGAGGGATTTCCTCCCAACTCGTGAGAGGGAAAAACCCAAGCGGTACTTTCATTTTTTTCCGCTATATAAATAATTGGTGTGACAAAAGTCATTAACCAGTTGGTGCGGATCCTCTATATCGACGAAAGTCTCCCCTAGTACCTGTTTGATGCGTAAAAACCATTATATCTTTCTAAGGGCTGGGAGGCCTCTTAATTGAGTTAATCATTGCATGTATAGACACCAGTTTATCCTGAAAAACACTAATTACAAACCTTATTTTTAGTAGCCAACTTTGTTCATCCAATGAGTTCTTTGAAGTGGTGCATTGGAACTTGGATTCCAAGAAGTTACTTTCCATGTCCGATCTTGGTTGAAAGTGTAGAGGTCAAGAGTTCATTCTTAACATACCTCTACACTCTTACCTAGATTGTATGTAAAATCATCTCTTCTACGATGTAGAGCATGAGGAAAGTCCATCAAAATAATGTACCATTTGAGCTAGGGTTGTAATTGCTTGTGAGTTAATTTAATACTTTGCTTCATTCCAAAACATTTTCAAACACACATCAAGTTTCTCAAAATTTCAAATCCTTTGGTTTAAGCATGGATACCCTTTGAAAAGTCTTGATATTGATGCTTGTCCTAAGGATTCTATCCTTAGAGACTTCTAAATATTTTGGCTTATATCTAAATCCATACTTTCCAAAGTTAACGTAGGTAACTATGGCCTTAACTTCATAATTTTCACATATAATGGACTTTGTGAAATGAAGGATGTTTTTGACATAGAAATTTTTAGTTTGAAACTTAAGCAAGAAAAGTGTATGTAGTAAAAATAAATTCATTAATCAAGATAAACTCACAATTGAACCCCACACATGTGCTTGTCTTCATGATCTCTTGCAAGTCCTTAAATGAAGATCCACATTCGGCCTTTTCAAAAATAGGCATCATAGTTCAAATTATATAAAGAGGTGCATCTTGAAGACTTACCACAATAGAGACATCTTGCTAAGAAATTTTTATACTCGCCCTTTAAGGAACCAACCAGACTTACATATCCAATATGACCTTAGCATTTAAACCATTGAGTTCTTAGGGTTGTATCACTTTAGAGGTATAGCATTTTTTTTAGTACCTTGGTCTAGAAACACAAAGGTTTACTCTAGGTTAACATTATTGGGTCAAAAAAATTCATCCACCCTTTATCATATTTCACCTTTCATTTCACCAAACTTTATAAACTTTTGAACACACCAACACTTTTGACTTGGACATCATCAAACCAATCCCATAACTTAGCTATGTTGTGTGTGAAGTGGATCCTTTTCCATACACTTAGTTAGGTTAGTTATCACATTCGTGGATAAATTTATCTTGAAAGTCATGAGTCTACCTTCAATATTTACAAGTTCATTAACACCTTTAATCAAAAAATCAAATCTCTTTGTCTAAAAGTGTTTTCCCAAAAGTTTACAAAGATCACTCTCCCCATAACATTCACCCATTTCATATCCCATTCACACCATTGGTCCAAAATGACTTAGAGTGGCCCTTTTACCAAAATTTGAGTCAACTAGAGAGTTTAAATGTTACAAATCCCAACATAACTCTCCCATAGGTGACCCACAATTTATGGTAACAATGAGATCACAACACAAGATAATCATGGAAAAATCCAAAGTCACATCCACCACAAGTGATACCAATCCATAAGAATTTGATCTAAGGAGTCATTCTACCCCCTCACAACAACCCCAAACTCCATTGGGACCATATGAAGCAGAAGATGTCACAAAAATCCATTTGAGCTTAATAAGGAAGAACTCCTTGAGTGTAAACAAGAATGCCAAGCCTTAGAGAAAGTGGCTCCAATTCCCCCACATTTTTCCGCACAAACCATCGCACAAGGATTGAATCCATCCATGATTCCACCAACTTCATTGCTTGGGAAAATTCAAACAAAAACTCCTAGTCTTGCTAAAGACTTTGGTCACACTCTTTCTTTGAAAAGCAACATACTTGTGGGTACTATAAACACTAATCCTCCCCAAAACACCACTTCAAAACCTAAATTTGGTGCTCCTACTATTCCCAAGCATTCCCTACATCCACATAAACCACTTGGGTATGTGCAGGATCATGATGGACCAAAAAGTGGCAATATGAAAAAAGTAGCATTTTGCATTCACCAAAAAATGCAAAAATACAGAGTTGAATTTTTTTTTTTGGGTTGGGTGTCAGTACATTTCTCCAAAGAAATTCCAAAGCCAAAGTGGTGCAAATCGGATATCCAATTTGTGTTGGGTAATATTTGACTTGAATTTTTTTTAAAAATGTATTGTAACGGTAAGATTTTAGTGTTATAAATTGGATATCCGATTTTTGCACACATAGACCCAA
>VDFB02193867.1:769405159-769474000 GCA_007258455.2 Sequoia sempervirens | reverse complement strand
TAAACCTAGTAGTTTAGAAACTACATTCAATTTTCCACAGATTCTATTCTTACATATTTTTGAAATAATATATATAACTTATTCAAATTTTTACGTCAAGTTGCCTAACTCTGATTTTTCTGAATTTTCATTGTCACTTAAGGGCCTATTTTTTCCATGATGATCCTGCACATATCCACTTACACTCCATAACTCCACAATGACCTCAAAATTTTGAGTGCAACCATTTTCATCCATCCCCATAAGTACCACAAGTGTGCCTAACATTAAGCAAGGTAGTGTGAACCACATGTCTCGAGTAGACCAATAAGGAAAATTTAACACCCTTACGCAAAATAAGCCCTTAATGCAATAAGGGACATATTCATCTAACCACCCCATTGGTGCATAAAACCCTTCAATTGCATAAAATAAATCCATCTCATCCATCACCAACCCAAATCAAAACAATACCTTGGTCACAAAACCCATAAACCAAGGTAATACCTTGGTCCCACCTCAAATGCAATAAGTGTTCCCCCTATCCATCGGTCAAGGGAACCCTTTCAATCAATTTCAAGGTCTGAATGTGCCATTTCTATTGCAATACCATATGGAACCATCGTCATCTTTACCCTTGATCCCCCACATCATGCAAAATCAAGTGGGACCTCAAACTTACATTCCTCCATCCCAATCAATGATTTTACAAGGAATGCTAAGAAAAACCCAACTACTCATCATCAACTTGCAACCATCTCAAATCAATCCACAACCCATGATCACCCAAAATCCATCCCAACATCAAAAAACTTCCACGTTGCAAGCACAACAAGCTCACACTCTAACTTTGCAACAAGTACAATAGGCTTATCAACAAGCCTTGCAAATACAACAAGCTCAAGATCAAGCCTTGCAACAACAACAAGCTCATGCTCTAGCTTTCCAACAAGCACAAGATGCCTATCAACAAGCATTGCAAGCACAACAAGCTGAAGCACAAGCATTACAACAACAAGCCCAACAACAAGCCCAACAACAAGCCCAACAACAAGCCTTGGTCTCACAACAACAACAAGCCTTAGTCACACAACAAAAATAAGCTCAAAAAATCACACAACAACAAAAAGATAAAAAAATCACACAACAACAACAAGAAGCTCAAAAATTTGCACAACAACAATAAGCATTGCTAGCCCAACAACCAGAAGTTCTTACACAACAACAACAACAGTAGCAACAAGGTTTATACTATAATCCCCAACAAAACATCATCAATCCAAATACATTAGCCTAGCATATCTACCCTTACTACCATCACCTTCACAATATTAGAATCCACCATACACACCATACAACACCCCACCATATCAAAATCCCATGTACAATCCATTTGCTATCCAATAGTACGTGACATATGTTCCTCCAACAAACCTACAAGATGATATGGCATCTTAACTCAAGGTACTAACACAACAAATGTAGGACATTCAAATGGGAAAATTGAAGAAGCCCCATAAACAACAAAACTTATGTCCATACCCATTCGATAGAAACATCGCAATGGTAACTTTCCCTCCCAGTTTTGAGGTCCCTAAATTTGATAAATACAAAGGGATGGGAAATCTTGTGGATCACATCAAATAATTCAACATCATGTGTATGGAGGTTGCCTAAAATGATTCCTAATTGATGCACCTCTTTCCACAATGTTTGATAGGCCCATCCATCTATTGGTTCTCACAATTTCCTCCAGGCATCAAAACCTTTGAAGAAATCATCGATAGATTCATAGATCACTTCTCCTTCAATCTTGACATGGATGTAAGCCTTGAGAAGAGCTATACACACTCAAGAAAAACAAAAGAGAATCCTTTTCCAATTTCTTACAAAGGTGGAGGCAAAGAGCTAGTAAGAGCAAGTGGCCCATTCCTAAAGAACAAGTAGGAATTATCATAGCAAATGTTGATCCAGATCTTCCTTCCACTTAAGATGCAATGTATCACCAAATATGATGAGCTTGTACCTAGGGACCTCAACATCGAGCGGGTCTTAATCTCATAGGGAAACATACAAGTGTATAAGGACAACCACCTATCCACTAGTTCTAATGACAAACCTCGCTTCTGGGCCAAGAGCAAGAATGTTACTAGTGATGGTCTTGTCGATGCAAAGGTGGTCTTAACCGCTCCTAGGCAAGAAAATACCCAAAACATGAACACACAACAACCATCCACACCATTGTCAAACAATCAAACAACAATCAATGCTACAAACACTCAACGTGGACAAAAAAGAACAAATAGTGCTCCTAAGTGACAATTCACTCCCTTAGGGGAACCTATGGAGGACGTGTTGAAGAGATTGATATAGTCTAACCTTATCACACTCCCAAATTTCTCAAACTATCAAGAGCCACAAGTCAAACCCTGTAGCTATAGAGACGATCATTCTTGTGAATTCACCCAATACAAAGGACATAACACACAAAACTATTTTTGACTCAAACATCTAATAGAAGATCTTATTGAACAAGGAGACATTGTTGTCGATCAAAAATCTAGGAGTGAAAATCTGAAAAATTTACACAAACCCTATTCCTGATCATACAAAAGCAAAAGATTTAGGAAAGGAATCAACCTCAAATAATGTAAACCATATGCATGATACCATAGTGGGACACATTTATGGTATTCATTTATCACAACATGAGGAATCAAACATACATCAAGATACTATTTTAAAAAAAAGTCCAAAGCCATCAATAATGTCTAGCAATATTTCATAACATAATGACATCAAGTATGTATCAAATTACAATATCTTTCCCACATATGAATCATTGATTGGGCATGTTGAAGAAGTTCCAAACAAGCCAAAAATATGCCTTGTTACACCCATACCCACAAATTGTTGCAAAGAGTCTTTTACCGATGATATATCATTCACCCAAGGATCATGTCAAGAGGAGGCTCTTGAGGATAATGAAAGTTACTCTGAATTGAAAGGAGGCCGTGTGAGTGGAAACAACTTCCTACACTAATCTAATCAGGGGAGAGTTACAAAAATTCATTTTAACACCTTATTCTATTACAATAAGAGATATATGGGGGAAACCCTTTCAGGTAAAAAACCCCACCCTCCAAAAGCATAGTACTATTGTATTACTTCAAATAGGAGTTATGATACAACCTCAAGTACAATCCTTTCTTCAACAAGTGCTTCAACACAAACACCTATTCTAGAGTGGTACTGGTAGCACTTCATTACCTGCAAACAAACTATGCATTCTATAACTCAAGGAACCCAATAAATAGAGTGATACAAGGTTCAAGAAGCATCTAGAAGGTGAGAGGCATCCAAATCCACATGGCGCAATTTGCAATGCCTTAGACCTGCATTTGGACACATGTTCAATATTACCTTACACCCCTTACACTTGTCAAACCTGCAAATATTCTTCTTCCAAGCTTGGGTGCCTAGAATATGCTAAAAATAGCTTATGAAAGATGCCTTACACATCTTACAACTATCATAGAATCTATCATAGCTGACAACACTTACAACTATAAGAGAATCTATCATAATTGATTAAAAATAGTTGATTCTCTTACATCCTATCATTACCCAACTTGGGTGCCAACTTTCACCTATGTATTCAAAGATGTATTATGCCACGTTATAAAATATTTCATATGTCATAGATTCCAAAGTGGGATGCCTATGTCCACTTGGGATGATGATGTTTCATCTAGTCACCTCCAATAGGGATGCCACCCAGCCGGTGGGTCCCAATTTCTGACATGATACCATAGGCAATTAAATAGTTCAAATGAATACATTAATTACATCAAATTAAATCAATATTAGGACTCTAAGATTGAGACACCTTAATCCCAATGTTCTCCCACTTGTCAAAGACCTACCAAGAGTCATACAAAATCATTTGCTCAAGGCCACAAGTCCCAAGGAATCAGAACACCATCTAAAATTCTTTGTGCTCATTGGTTTTATCAATGCATCTGCAACATTCACCAAAGTGTCAACCTTTTCCAGGTTCACCTTTCCATCTTCTACCATATCACAAACAAAATGATATACTGAACATCAATGTGCTTTGTTTTGGTATGGAAGGTAGGATTCTTTTCTAGACAAATTGTACTTTGACTATCATGACAAACAATAATCTATCATGCATCTAAAACAATATCAGAACATAATATCTTAATTCAAATGGCTTTCTTACAAGCATGAGTGGCTGCCATGTACTCTACCTCTATTGTGGACAACACGACTATAGCCTGCCATTTACTCATCCAACTGATAGCACCACCAAACATCATAAACACATAGCCACTGGTGGATCTTCTACTGTCAATGTCACCTTCCCAATTTGGATCCAAATATCATTGAATGCTCATAGAATGTTGAGGTCGAGTAGGATAACCATGAAAAAACAAGGCATACTCAGAAGCACCTCATAAATATCTGAACACTCTCTTTACTACATCCCAATGCACCCATTCAGGATTAGCCATAAAATAGCTAAGAAATCCCACTCCTTGGGAAATGTATGGTCTAGTACACACCATCACATACATTAGATTTCCAACTGCACTCACATATGGTACTTTGGTCATGTCCTCCATCTCAGTAGGGAATTTTGGACAATAATTCACAGAAAGATTTGTTCCTTGCATCACAGGAACAACTAACTATTTACAATCTACCATGTTAAATATCTCGAACACAGAGTTCACATACTTGATATGTATTAACCAAAGCTTTTTGTTAGCTTTGTCTCTCATGATTTCCATTCCTAAAATGTACCTAGCTGCACCTAGGTCTTTCATCTCAAACTGTACTGACAATTGAAATTTCAAATCTAAAATCATGCTTTTACCATTCCCAATAAACAACATATCATCTACGCATAGGAAAATAATGAGAATGTGACAATTATCAGTTTTAAAGTATACAAAATGGTTAGATTTAGATCTCTAAAATCCCAAAGACAACACATAGGTATCGAACTTCTAATACCACATTCTAGGAGACTATTTCAAACCATAAAGAGACTTCTCCAGTTTGCAAACCAAATTTTCTTTACCTTTTTCAATGAAATTCTTTGGTTGTGACATGTATAACTCTTCCTCCAAATCACCATGAAGGAATGTTGTATTCAAATCCATCTATTCCACTTCTAAGTCATATGTTGCTGCAAGTGACAACAAAATCCGGATAGATGTTAGCTTTGCTACAAGAGAGAATATCTCCCCATAATCAATTCCCTCCACTTGAGAAATCCCCTTAGTGACCAACCATGCCTTATAATTCTCAACACTGCCATTAGGACCACACTTTTTCTTGAAAACACAGCCAACAGGTTTACATCACATAGGAAAAGGTATCATATCCTATTGATGGTGTTTTCTACACAACAACAACTCATACAAGATACAAGTATCATATCTCTTTTGAAAGGTAAATCTCTATTAGTAAGCCTTAAGAGATAACCCCAAGGTCTCTAATGTTAGGTCTTGGAAAAGCAAAAACAACTTAGATAATATGTGAAAATGTTGGTAATCACAAGGGGACCTTACTAAAAACAAATACTGAATCCTAAGCTTATCAGATTTAGTAATTTGATGATACTTCAAGTCCTAAATCTAACCAAATGATAAATAAATAGCAAAAGATAAGGGTTTCAGAGAAATTTCTAAAGTTAACACTAATCCTAAGTTTAACAATGGAAATGAGAAAATACTTGAAATTGACCAATATCTTAGAAACTAATTCCTGCTTGACCTAGATAAATCTACAATCTTACAGAAATAGTGCAATCTTCTAAGGCATGAAAGATTTTCAGATCATGAACATTCATCCAAATAACCCTATTGCAATTGAAATGAACAAACATTCACAACTGAACTGAGCTCAATAAATATTAAAGTCCAGACTAACTTTGCAAAGCAGCTAACAATCAACTAGTTGCAAAAAGTATGGACCAGAGATTGCTGCAACACTTCAAGCATCAAATCATAAACACCATTGAATCTTCTAGCATCAAATCTAACATATATCAAATAAACTTAAGAAATTTCACAAAGATAGAATCATAGGAACCATGCCATATAAAATTAACACAAGAAGGACACCAAATCACAATGCCTTGCATTAAATAATCCAAAGTAGCAAAAATTCTAGTCTTTTGTTACAACACTTTCTTGAAAATAACCTAATTCCTAACTCCTTGCTCTAATGCTTAATTTTCTCTAATGTAAAACTATCTAGCCCTTACAAATGAGGAAGCATGCCATATTTATAGAAACTCACCAAGACATGTTGGCCTAATCAAATTTACAATAGAAAACGACCACAAAAAAGTTGGCCCAAGAAGTTCTAGTATAAAATAAAATAGAATTAAATGCTTGGGACTCATCCAGGTCGGCCTAGGTTCTCCAATGTAGTTTGGTCCACTACATGTGAAGAATGAAGAGGAAATAATGGGGAAGCACAAATTTTGATGTGATATTGTATTAAATTCCCCCACCCTTGTCTTTATCTTCTCCTATCTTGTCTTGCACAATTGAAAATACTTTCTCTAGGTCGGCCAAAGGTGAAATTACCAACACCTTAATTCTCCTCTCAATAGACTTAATATCATCCCTTGATTGCTTAATAACTTTATCCCAATCCATCCTTAGGATTTGATACTTATCCATCACTACAATGTATGTGGCTGCATCATCTAACTGGCGTTTGGTTACTAGGCCTTCATTGACTGGAGAATATACATCTCGTCACCATTTCCTGATTTTCTCTAAATTCAAATATTTTGGTGCAAAATTTTTTCCTTCCTGTCATGATCTCAAAGAAAGCGATACATTTATTGTAAATATCTGTCAGGGTGCCCTCTACTTGCTTTCCTTGTTTATGCACCTTCTTCAACACCTTCTGTCTGATTTGTAGGGCCTCATGCCATTCCTAGGGTTCTGCAACCTTTGAAGAAGGAAGGATTCCATCATTGACTAGTTTTTCCTTAGTGTACTCCATGATAGTCCTATTTTTTGCAGTAGGAGGTCTACATCTTGATCTTGAGCCAAGACACCTTTCAACCACTCCATAGATCTAATGGAATCCCCATCAGTTTAAAGAATGTCTTTAATTGCATCATCTCCCTTGGTTCCTACCCCTTGCAACTAGTTTAGTGTGGCATGAGTAGTAGTTTTCATCTTTTCCAACTCAGTTATGGTTTCCTCTAGCAAGAGATTTATTGCAGATGATGAAGAGCTGATCTGGCTGATAGACTGCAAGGGTTTTATCAAATTCTATAGATACTTCTTCAATTTCTCATTCTCTTTCTTTAACTCTTGCTTGGTCTACACTTCTTTCCTCAATCTGCTCAAAATAGCATCACTAGAGCCTTCAAATTCTTCAACCTCATGTTCCATGGAAGTAGGCCCTAAGCTGATAGTTTGCACAATGTAATATTTTCCAGTCACTTCATCCTTATCCTTATCTGATGCAGGGGTGGTAATGTGAATCACCCTATTATTTTCTTCATCTCTCTCAATCTTTGAAATAACCCTAGCCTTCTTCTTTGTTTTACCTTTCCCAATTTTGGCCAATAAGTCATCCCAATTCTGGAGAGTGTCATCCACTACAATCTGCTTACTCTTCAATTCTCTATCCAACCAAGCAGGCACAGTGGATTTTGATTGCAAATTACCTTTCTCAACCTCATCTTGTTGAACCTTAGAGAAATCCTCATTCAGATTTTGCTTTTCAGGAGTCTCTTCAGTCTTATCTTCCTTGTCACCCTCTGGATTCCCACTCTTTTCATCACCATGCTCCTTTTCTACATGTTCTGGCAAAGGAGTCTTGATTGGAACTTCCTCTCTCTATGGAGGTCTATCTTTCTCATGGTCAATGGGTGAATCCTCATAAGTCACCAAAGGGGACTGCAATATCTTTTCTATCTTTGCCTCCACATTATAGAGTTCACCCTCCTTGAATCCTTCCATTTCCTCACCTTGGTGATCCTCTGCATCCTTAGATTCACTTGGTGCATTATGAGTTTCATGAGTAGGAGGGGTATTATCATATTGTTCTATGGTAGGGGCAACTAAGGGAACACCTTTCTTTGGCACAGTATCCTTGGGAGAAGGAGTTCTTGATTTTCTTGTGTATACCTGCGTTTTCTCTTGTGAACTCTCCACATTCACTACTGGTGGGCCAGTTTCATCCTCTACCTTGGAAAATTCCTTCTTCTTTTGAGACATTCTCACTATTCTTATTTTCTTAGGCACAAAAGCACTACCTTCGTCACCCTCTTCCTCAGGTCCCTCCTTTGCGGATTTCTTTTCTTGGCAATAGGTATTATTTGCTTCTCTCCTTCTTCTATTTGAACATCCTTAATCTTTATCTTGAAAGGAGAATTCAACTTAGCCTTACCCTTAGGGTCCTGCTCAACTGAATCAGAAGTAGAATGAGACTCCAAGTCTCCCATTAGGTCATAGGTGCATTGCACACCTTCACTCTCCAATTCCCAAATCTTGTGCTTCAGCCATAAATTTGTGTATTTAATTACTAGAGCCATTGCTAGTTCTGTCTTTTCCTCTAGGAAATCTGTTTCTCCAACTAATTTATCCTTCACAGCTTCATAATCATGGCCTTGAATCACACCCCCATCATCATCTATCTGATCTGGGATGACTTTAACATTGTACAATCTAATCAAATGGACTGGAAACCTAGAGAATTTCTTCTTTCTGATCTCAAACTCATCTTTGCAGTTGGTTTAGTAGTCTTCTATGTCATCCTTGTGACTGTACTCCCTACTGGCTCTCTTTTGGACTTCACCAGTTCTATCAAATTTGGACCTTTTAGAATGAAAAGATAGGCCCAAAGTGCTCATCTCCTCCTTAGATAAATGTGTTTTATTTATGGAGGGGCAAGCCTCATTATTACCTATCCTGAGGGGAAAGTCATTTCCAAACCCTATTTTGTGCTTCTCTTTCTTGACTATGGCATCAAAGTCGCATATCTGCCTTGTAACTTCCAAGAGTATGAGGTGATCGGTAGGGTACTTGGGAAATCTATAAGGGGATCTCTGGCAACCATCTATCCTTATGTAAGAAAAGGTGGGGAACTGTATAAACCAAGCTCCATACTTCTTGATCAACTCCTTAGCCTTATCAAATATTCTAACATGCTCTACACCTTGAAGCAGCCTAGTAATGTACATGGTGAATGCATCATTCACCCTCCTATAGCTTGAGCTGTCTAGGTGTAGCTGTGGATAGACTTCATATATTATGTCCTTCCCAAAGGTTCCTTTTGTGCTTAGTCCCTTGTAAGGGTGGAACCTTCCAAGTGCATAAAATAGGTATGAAGTCATGGTGAAGCTCTTTGTCTACAACACATTGCATAATTGATCATGTATCATTGCACTGATGATGCCTGCCTATTGATAATCAATATTCTACTCCATCCTTACCATAATGAAGAAAATATAGTTCTCAAAGACTCCCGCACTTTTCAAACCCATTACCCTACTGAGGAGTGTGATAACATCATATTACTTTGGTTTGAATTTTGCCTTGAATAGTTGTTTTGCAATTTTGAGATGTGGGGCTTAGGTTTTTCCAGCCAAGAATTGATCACCTATAGAGCCTTGTTGGTATCATCCTCATAATAGTTCTTAGCCATGTCCAAATCAAAGGCCACCACATGAGACCTATCAGGCACGTCAAAAGTTTGTGCCACTAAAGGAGGGGAAAAATTTTCCAACACCCTTCCTTGAGGGCTAATAACTCTTTGTGTACCTCTGTCATAATGTCTAGCACACTCAAGCACCAACTTATAACATTGGACTATGGGAGGGAACCCAACCACATGGGCCAATCCTGAATCCAATATCCTTCTAGCCAACAGGGGAAGGTTATGTGTTGCCATTCTTGCCTTGAATTCCTCGTAATCCCATCTACCTACATTGGTATCACTAACTTCAGACCAGATGTAGGAAAGCTTAGACTCAGGAACCTCACTCTTTATGTCCATCTTTATTCTCTCTTCCTCAGAGATAAAGGATCCTTCAACACTTAGATTTTTTTGCTTGCCCATTACCTTGCTGGCTACCACTCTACTTGATTTAGCCTACACTCAACAAGAAACCACAATAAATTCTCCATTGTAATTCCTATATAAAGGTTAGCCAATCATAGACAACATAGTTATAATCAATCAACCCAAAGCTCTGATTAAATCCCCTTAAATTAACATAAGGCATAATTGCTAAGGAATCTGAGATTTTGACCCATCCGGGGAAATCAAGCTAGGGAGGGAGTAAAGGAAATTCCCTGGTAAGTGGATTTTAACGATAAAACATGGTTATCCAAAATTGATCATCACAAAATGAAGGAAAAGTAAGTAACACCCTTTTAAATGATTCAAATCAAGCACGAGATGCTAAACCCATAACATTGCATTCATTAACTTTCAAATCCTCCATATTGTGACACTATTTCAGGAAAATCTGCCCAAGAAGGAAATCCACGAGGTATTTAGAATTTCAAGCTTTTGCACACATCTGGGAAAACAAGGAGGTACAGGAGAAATCAAGAAATTCTAAGAGTGCGGGAATTCCACAAAGGTCTCAAAATCCTGAAGACTACCACCTCTCATGATTTCACCCAGAATAATCAATTGATCAAGAATATGAGGTCTCTTGGTTCGAATCTAATTTATTTTGAGTCTCTCATCAGTTGTCCATTGGTTCTCAACATTCCCAGAGGAAAATTGGTGAAGATTGGTGATGCCCTAAATTTAACCGCTGATTCTCTAAGCTCAAAACCCTAAAATTCACCATTAATGCAGGGGAGTTAGCTCATATTTAGATTGCTCGACTTATTAAACATAGAAATGGGTTGTTTGAAATAGGCCTAAGTGAGTTTCACCTAAATGGAACCAAAATCACATGTTTACACCTCACTCATGGCTGACAATCAGTCAAGCTTGAAAACCCTAAAATCAAATCAAGCTAAAGCAATCATACACACTGGGTCAGGTTCAAAGATGAAGTTGGTACTGTCAAACTTAAAAGGATTAACTAAGGGGTTCATCTTCTAGACCTCTAGAAATTATGAAAATGTTTGCGCAACCCTAGCTCTAAAATTCTCGATGCCAAACATGTAAAATCCAGACTCCACACATACTCAAGATGCCAAAGAATCATTCACATCCAACATTCGAAAGTAAGGAAACAAATACATACCATTGATGAGATGAATGCAATTATATTCAATGATTGGTAACCAAATTTGATGCCCTAGAAAATAGCAGCAACAATGATCATGCCCAGGAAATTCACCACCAAACTCATGAATGTAAAAGTCCAAACGTCAAATGAAACCCAACACTCAAGATCAAACCTCATAGATCAATAGAAGACAAATGATAAAATATCAATGACATAAGAATCCCCCAAAATTGACTAAATACATGCTGTAGAAATCATACAATCAAGCATTAATGCCATTGATAAGACAACCCAAAACGAAACCCAAGAATTCAACGAGGTGCAGGAATTTCAGAGAAATCCGGTCAACACAAAATTTTGTGAAGGACCAGAATCCCCAAATCATAGCGTAAGTTCCTCCTCGTCGGGTTTTCAAGGAAACCGAGGAATTCCACTGCAGGAGGAAAATCTCAAAATCAAAGGAAAACCTGGAAATGGCTTAAAACTTAAGATTTTCAACAAGTAACATAAAGGGATCATCGATTCAAGCAAGATAAAAATTCAAGCACATGCCGAATCAAGCAAATCCTCAAAACCAAAGGGCCAAAGCATTAGAAATTAGAGCAAAAATGGGGTCCCTACTTTTAGTGGGGCGTGTGTGCAAAAAAAAAACTACACAACAGATCCCAAGTCTTATTTTTCTTTAAAGAAGCCATCTCTTCATCCATTGCTTGCATCTAGGAATCTGAATCATTCATACCCATAGCCTCTATAACAGTCCTAGGCTCATTAGTATTAGTAATCAAGGCAAAGATATAACTAGAATCCAACAATGAATAAAAAAACCTTTCTGGTTGCCACCTAATTCGTGTAGACCTCCTCAAAGGCTAAGGTTGAGGTTATCCTTCTTCTTCAGAACTTTAAGAGCTACTGAGCTCTCCTCATCATCAAGTCCAACATGAGTACTTGGTTCTTCTTTCTTCAGAGTAGGTGGAATTTGCACTACCTCCTTATATTTCTCCTCTTTCTCTAGTTGTAGCTCAACAGAAGAGGGTTTCATCTCTCTAAAGATCACACTTCTACTACAGAGAACCTTTTGTGCTTCTGGATCACAAAGCGTGTACCCTTTCACACCAACACCATAGCTGATAAAGATACACTTAACAACCTTGTTCTCCAACTTAAACCTTTTCTCAATCAAAACATGAGAGTAATCTTCACAATCAAATACTTTGAGATGTCTCATCAAAGGATTTTTACCAGACCATGCCTCCATGGGTGTCTTACCAACAAGCATTGATGTAGATCTGTTGATCAAATAACATGCAATAACTACCACTTCAGCCCAAATTTTTTTCTTAAGGCTAGCACCACTCAACATACTCCTAGCCCTCTCCATCAATGTTCTGTTCACCCTCTCTACAACTCAATTTTGTTGTGGAGTGTAGGGAGTTGTCTTATTTCTCTCAATCTCATGCTCTTTATAGAACTTGGTAAGTTCTCTATGGAACAAAACTGACCACCATTATCAGTTCTCAAACACTTAATTTTTTTGCTAGTCTAATTTTCTACCAAGACCTTAAACTTTTTAAACTGACTAAAGACTTCAGATTTACTTTAGAGGAAATAAACGAATGTCCTACTATAATCATCTATGAAAGAAGCAAAATATACAGATTTTGATAATGAAGGAACATTCATAGGACTAAAAACATCTGAATGAACATAGCCCCAAACCCTAGAAGACTTATGAGAACTAGAGTAAAAAGAAATACAATGTTATTTTCCATATACACAATGTTTGCAAAAGTTGAACTCGAGATTACAATCATCAAGGCCTTCAAAAAGGCTCTTATTTTTTAGGGCTCTATGACCCTTCTCACCAATGTGACCAAGTCGTTGGTGCCATAACATTGTATTATCTACAAGAAGCTTCATTTCCATGGAATGATCACCCTTAAGTACCCAAAATGTATGACCATCAGATGTAGTTGCAACATGCTTCTTCTCTGTATAAGCTAATGGTGAGGATGAAGAATCCAAAGGTCTCTTCTTCAGTAAATCAAAAGAAATATTGCATTGTATAGTGCATGCATCGAGCTGAAACAAAGTGCCAATACGAACACCCTTAGCCAACACCATAGCTCCTCTTATCATCTTGCATCCTCCACTAGAGAAAACAACTTGCACTCCTGAATCATTCAGTTTACTTACAAAAAGAATGTTTCGTGCCAAACCTAAGATATGCAAGACACCATTAATCCCCTTCACTCTTCCATCATAAAATCTTATTTTGACTCTTCCACGACCAACAATATTTAGGTGAGAGTCATCACCTAGGTACACCTCTTCACCATCAAACTCCTCATACTTCGAGAACCAATCTCTATGATAAGTCATGTGAAATTATGCACCCAAATCTATCAACCACACATCGTCCAATGCATGGGTTGTCAAGGACACAATAAAATATTCTCCATCATCTTGGGATGATTTCTTGGATTCAGAATCAGAGAAAGACTTCTTTTTCTTCTTCTTCTCCTTCTTGAAATCTTTCCAAATGTGACCAATTTTTCCATAGTTCCAACATTTTTCCTTGGAATTCTTACTAACTTTGATCTCCCCGAATACTTTGAATTATAGTTCTTGTCTTTCTTTTTGCTTCTCTCTTTTGTTCTGCCACAGACTGCAAGGGCCTCCTTGGCCATCTTAGAAGACTTCCTTTGTATCTCTTTAGATAATAATGAGGCAACAACCTCATCCATCTTAAAGGTGGAAGTAGTGCTTCCAATAGCAATTATCGGGTGATCCCAAGAGTTCAGTAATGAACACAAAAGGAGCATGAAATGGTCTTGTTCATCTATTTTGTCTCCAATGGAACCCAGTTGTGCAACCAACATGTTAAATGCATTTAGATGATCTGCTACGGACCCTCCATCTTCCATTTTCAAAGAAAACATATTCTTTCTTAGGAAAAGCTTGTTTACCAAGGATTTAGCCTAGTAGATATCACCAAGCTTCTTCCACAGAGAAGTAGAAGTTTTCTCTTCATGGACATTTAGGAGGACGAAATCAGCCAAACAGAGTCTAATAAGGCCCTTGGCTTTCCTATCCATGAGATCTCAATCTTCTTGTTTCATGCTTAATGGTTTGGTTCTAGAAATAGAAGCCCATAGGTCATGGTCTACGAGCATGAATTCCATTTTGAGCTTCCACAACTCAAAATTACCACCGTTAAAATTTTCTATCTCAATCCTCCCATATGTTCCTACCATCTCTTTCTTGCAACAAGGTAATGAAACATACAATTCTTCATAACTCCCACTAAAATAGAGATTAGCTCTAAAAACCCTTCTACACAACAAAGGAACCGAGGTTGGCTAGGCTTTTATACCAACTGAAAGGAATCTAGGTGAGGGAAAACAACTTCCTACACTAATCTAATCAGGGGAGAGTTACAAAAATTCATTTTAACACCTTATTTTTTTACAATAAGAGATACACATGGAGAATAATAGAATAGAACAACAAGTACACAAATGCAATAACAATAGAAATACATGGGGAAAACCATTTTAGGTAAAAAAACCCCACCCTCCAAAAGCACAATACTATTATATTACTTCAAATAGGAGTTATGATACAACCTCAAGTACAAGCCTTTCTTCAACAAGTGCTTCCATAGGAACACCTATTTTGGAGTGATATTGGTAGCACTTCATTACCTGCAAACAAACTATGCATTTTACAATTCAAGGAACTCAATAAATAGAGTGATACAAGCTTCAAAAAGCATCTAGAAGATGAGGGGCATCCAAATCCATATGGTACAATCTCCAATGCCTTAAACATGCATTTGGACACATGTTCAATATTCCCTTACACCCCTTACACTTGTCAAACATGTAAATATTCTTCTTCCAAGCTTGGGTGCCTAGAATATGCTAAAAATAGCTTATGAAAGATGTCTTACACATCTTACACCTATCATAGAATATGTTATAGAATTTTTCATAGCTGATAACACTTACAACTGTAAGAGAATCTATCATAATTGACTAAAAATAGCCGATTCTCTTACATCATGTCATTACCCAACTTGGGCACCAACTTTCACCCATGCATTCAAAGATGCCTTATGACACATCATAGAATATGTCATATGTCATAGATTCCAAAGTGGGATACCTATGTCCACTTGGGATGGTGATGTGTCATCCAATCACCTCCAATAGGGATTCCCCTAGCTGATGGGTCCCAATTTGTGACATGACACCATAGGCAATTAAATAATATGAATGAATACATTAATTACATCAAATTAAATCAATATTAGGACTCTAAGGTTGAGATACCTTAATCCCAACACTAATTGAGTCAGGATCAAGAACCCCTATCCCTAGAGTTTCTCCAAGAGTTGAGGGAAATCTTCCAAATCATTTTGAACTCCAAAGATGTCCCCGATATTAACCCTGAGATGTTTCTTTCTAATGGAAATATAGACATTCTTCATCCAAAAAAAGTCTCCCACTCTTGATATTCCTACACAAGAGCAAACAACGGTCAAGATTCTTGATTTTTACAGTAATTGTGCATCATTGATATCTTTTGAATCAACACCAACATCTTTTGAAGCAGTATCAATAGACAATGATGCCATAGAATCAGAGTGAATAGTTCATATTCTTGAATAAAATGAATCCATAGCAATATCATGTATTCACGACAAGTCATATTTAGTAGCTATGGATCAAAGGATGCATTATTAGGGAAAAAGATTAGGTATTCTTAATACCTTCACAACGTCGGGGGTAATCTTTTCTAATGAAATCATCAACATAGGGGGCATGAAGGATCCTTATGATAAAAGTAATATCAACACTACAACTAGTCATATCATGAATCGTCATCCACCCATCATCTCATACTCAAATTGGGACCAACATAAAAGGAAATATTCTTATCAAAACAAGGAGAAGATCATCAAATAAAATGAAGCAGTAAAGCAAAAAGGAAAAAGAAAGTGCAAATGGATACCAAAGAAAAATAACACTCCATTAGTCAAAGAAACTATGGGGAAAGATAAAAAATGGAAATGTATCCATCAAAAGATCCTCAAATACAAAAGCAAGCTTCTCAAGAAAGGAATGAAGTATATCAAGTGGTTGGTGCTAATTCCATGGAAACCTTTGTTCCACCCATCATTTCTCATCTTTCCAAGTTTGGAGTTTCGAAGGTTTCAAACCATTGACCCATCCATCCCATGTTCCTTCATGCATGACACCATACACCATTCGTGATATCCAATTCTCATGTTAACCATGTGTTGACAACTAATCTTCATCATAAGGATTCTGAAGGCACTCTATCGTGATGTGCACACATAGAAAAGGTTAATTTTGGTATCCACAAGATAGATCAATGTTCTCAAAAGTTGCATTCAAGTGCTTGTATCTTAGCAAAGCAACTTCTTCAAGTAGGGTATCCTTGGCATGTTATAATAGTGGTCTCTACATCAGTACCACTAGGTGGTTCATCATGAGGGTAAAACTTGCAAAAAATCAAAAAAATCAAAAAATCAAGAAAATAGTGAAAATAAAAATTGTCCTCTAGTGAAAACCACTTTGGTGGCACTTTGGGAAAGTACTATGATGAAAAATTGGCAAACAGACATCATGAGTAGAATCAAGCATATATATGACCCTTCTTTGATAGAAGCATCTCATCCTTGTTATGATAAATCCAATGTTCCCTCCATCTATCCAATCCAACTTTATCCAAATATTCGAGTTTATCTTGATCTTGACAAAGATTTGGTGTATCCTTTAACTCTACTCATGGCAAACTTTTGGTAGGCTCTTTACCATTTTATCTCATGAAGTCCCATAGCCCATATCTAGCATGATAAAACTCTATTGAACTCTTTGCATATGCATTACCTATCTTGGTTTGTCCATTGATCTATGAAGCACTGCTAGACACTGGGGGTAGGTTATTGCACTCTTGTTTTCAAATAACTCTTGATCCATGTCTTATATCTCACAATGTGACATCAACAACGTGATATAGGTATTTTTTATCTCAAAATTTCATCGAAAATCCCAAAAAAAATCATAAAATATCATCAAAATCTAAAAACACTTGCAAAATAAAAAAATCTAAAAACATCAAAATTCTGAACAAATAAAATTCAAAAACATTCAAAAAACTATAAAGTCAAAATCCAAAACATCCAAAACACATCAAAATCCCTAAACAATTCAAAACATCGAAAATCCAAAAATAGAACCATGTCGAACTACGTTGTCTCTGAGCTTGAATGTAGGCAAGGATCATCTTTGATAAACCTCTGAGACACTTTAGGTTAGGAGTCCATCATGTAATAAATGAAAAATCCATCAACTATTCATATCTCGTCAACAATAAGTCAAGTTAGTTGAACTACATGGTCTTTGCATGTATAACATAGACAAGGATCATGTTTGAAAAACCACCGAGGCCCCTAGGATAGTCTGTTAGGTTAGGTTCTTGGTCAAAACTCAGAAAGCCCTAAAATAGTGGAAAACTTAGAAAACCCTGAACATCCTCAAATAATCAAAAACCAAAACACTCACATAAACTTTCAAAAAAACCAAAGATAGCCTCAATTTTTTTTCAAAATACCAAAAACATTGAAATATCCAAGAAAATCCAAAACCACCCATCCCATTTCGCTTGCACTCACAAAAAACCTTCATCCATAATAAATCAACCGTCACACTCACCCTTTGGTAACACAAATGGAAAACAAGTACACCAATTAGCAAAAGTAGAATCTTTAAATGAAAAAAATCAAGCTCTTGATCATTATCAAACATGTCAATTGAACCTTATATCAATGACCTTTCAAACAACTTATCAACCTGTCAACATCTGATAACACGTCCTAGGATGCATCCTTCCTACAATGGGAATTATCATTGGCAATCACTTTGGATATTTATCCTAAAAAAAAAACACCTTTGGCAAGAGATGTAGATAAATTGAATTTTTGTTTTGATCTTGTCTTATGATTTATCTTATTGAACCATTCTGAGGACCTCTTGATGATGTCTCAATGATTTAGAGAGAAAGGAATGGGGCATCGATCATTATCTTTTGTTTGTTGTGCTTGTGGGGTATTCTTGTAAAATAATCTTGGCGCATACTAGCTTAGTTGTGTGTAGGGAGGTTGTTTGGAGTAGATTGTTGACTATTACGTATGCTTTGGTCTAACGTATTCTAAACTTCCAAACTACATTCCAATGAGGTTTCTGTATGTCAAGATGTGAACACGAACTATCCTATCTGTTTGCAGAGTCAAAGTACATCACATTAGATACAATGCCATCCTAGTTTTCAATACCATGATGCATCGTGTCTATGTGTTATATCAAACATAAGGAATGACAGAGTCCCATCCCAAATATGAGAAAAATCATCAATCTCATCAACATATCTAATAAAGTCTTGAAGAATAATAGGCTTGTTGGAATTCTAAATCAATCTCAAAATCAATAGTCAATCCATCCATCTTATTATTTTTATTCTTCTATCTTTACTAAAAATTCTATCCAAGTATCAAATCTATGTGATATATCAAAATATACATGAGGCTACCCATGGCTAATGACTGTCTATACATTATCAAATTTGTCTACATTAAACATTTGTGCTTTCTAGTCCTCTTTGAGTTGAACTGGTGCTACATCTTTGTCGAGAGATCAACCCAAAATTCCATATTTTTGCCTAATCTCTTGAGGGGCATGAAACTTACTTAATTCCTTTCGCTAGGGAAATAGTGGGGCATCCAAAAATCATATTTTTTAAATTTTTTGATCTAAGTAGTAGTTTTAATCTGAAAAGCATCAGTCTTTGAACCAACATAATAGGTACCTCGCTTCAAAGAGGGGAAAAATATAGACACTTAAAAATGTCTTGAATGGTATTACACACTTAAACTCGATATATTAACATCATTTCATCCTGAAATCCATCTTCTTTTCGTCTATTTGATTAAGTTAGCCTAGCTATTTAATTAAATGCCTCATTTTTCACCTATTAATCTAATTGACCTAATTGGGTTAATTCACCTTTTCTCACACTAAAATTTCATCTTGTTTAGTTAAATAATGAAAATTATTTAATTTAAACCCTAGGTCCTCTTATTTAATTAAATACTCAAACTATTTAATTAAATATCATTTTGCATTCCCCTTTTCATTAAATAAATTAGTAATTTAATGAATATCCTATTATTCTCTATCTTGCACATTTAAATTTAGTTTTAAATTAACTAAATTGCTAATTATTCTCACCTTCCCACTTGCAAGGGAGTATTCTTGGAATATTAATCCTTTGCACATTCCTCCAAAAGAGAATATTCCTATGGAATATCCTTTTTTGTGCACTCATTCCTCCAAAATATCTCTTAACCTCTTCCTAATTCTTAGAAAGTGTGTTTGTTGAAATCTAATTTGGACCATTGATTAAATTAATTGATCCTTGTAACCTTTCAATCTTGACCATGGATTGGAATCCTCAATCCATGTTTCATCCTCCTTTAATTGTTGGCCATTAATTGATCTTTTCAATCTAAGCCCTTAATTTCTCATTTACTCTCCTATAAATTGATGCAAGAGCATCCATCGCTTAGTGGCAATCCCGTCTCACCAAAAAAAAAGATTTATTATTTTAATTAATTGCAATTTTTGGTGTGACTTGAATTTCATGTTTGTTTAATGAAATTCATAGTTTTTGTTGTGAATTTGGATGTCATTTCATGTTGCAAGTTAAATTTAAAATTTGGGTCAATTTGGATAAAGGGAGAAAGTGGAGAAAATGCTTTAAAAGAAAAAAGCTAGAAAAAACAAGTATGGGTGTGGGGTCTTGAGAGGTTTCCAATTTATTAAGTAACTCCAAATTCATAAATTCCAAGATTTCTAAAAAATAAAAGCGGGAAAAACAATTAAAGCATGCTTCCACTCACAATTGATTGTGGAATTGGAAAGGATTATTTTATTCAAATTTTTAATACATTTTAATTATTTTGGAGACATCCAAGAGTTGGGCATGGATTTTTGGGAGATTCCTTTGGAATGGAAGCAAAATTCACTAGAATTTCATTCCATTTACACTTCATGAAAGCTTGAGTTTTTTTAATTGAAAATGAATTTCATTTTTGAAGTTAATTCTTCTAGATAATAGGAGAAGGAACATGAAGGCATGGATTATCTTCAGGAAGGATTCTAAAGAGTGTTATTGCATATTGAAGGTTGTTTACAAAGGTTTGAAGAACACTAGTTGTTGCAGATTTTTGTATTGAAATTGTGCAAGAAGTTTTGCTATTGCAAGTGTTGAGAGAAATTGTTGTGTAGAACTGATTTGTTGTTGCAAATCATTTATTTTTGAATTTTTATAGATTCATGTAAGGGATTGTTGTAGCCCATTTCTCATTTGGGGCTGATTTTAGTTTCATTTTCCAGAATTAATTTAAGTTTGGAACCACTAGTTGCAAGTTGTAAACCAGAAATTTATATTTGGTGCGACAATTTATTTTCCTATGAAGTGTTTACTAGTGAGTTGTTGGAGCTTTATAAATCTGATTTCTTTGAATAATTTTATTGTTATTTATCTCTCTACATTAGTGGTATTAGAGTGACAAGATCTTGAGTTTGTAAAAAATCGCCGAAGAGAGGTAGTTGCACTAGGACTATGTTGTGGGTATTGAAAAAAAATGGATGGGAGAGGAGTCCATTGTGGTAGAGGTAGAGGAAGATGAATAGGAGATAATTTTGTCAGGAATGATAACTTTAGAGTTTTGAGAAGGAATGTTGAAACTTTTCAAAATGAGATAAGGAGAGGATCTGCAAGAATGAGAGACCTAGGAAGTGATGAAGAAGATGAAATAATAGAGAATGCTAGTTTGGATACTAAACAAAGAGAAGAAGTTGCAGCAGTTGCAAGGGATTCATTGTTGAGAGTTTTTAAAAAAATGGGAAAAAGACAAAAAATGTATGTACCTACCTTTAATGGAAGCCTAAACCTAGAAGAATTAATAGATTGGCTGAATGAGATGGAGGAGTATTTTAAATTTGAAGAGATAGAGGATCTAGAAAAAGTAAGATATGCAAAAAAAAAGCTGAAAGGACATGCCTCCTTATGGTGGAAAGAGATTCAATTAGAAAGGGGAAGAAGAGCAAAATAAAAGATTAACAGATGGAATAAAATGGTGGAAAAACTCAAAAGACAATTTATTCCTATGGATTATGAATTGGACCTGCTCAAGAAAATGCAAGGTTTGAGATAAGGCAGTAAGAGTGTGAAAGAATATACGAAAGAATTCTATAGAATCCTTATTATAATTGGACATTTAGAGGAAACCAAGGACAAGGTTGCAAGATACATAAATGGATTGAGGTCAATGCATTCAAGAAGAGATGACACTAGTTAGAGTTGTGACAATGGAAGATGCTTACCAAATAACATTGAAGATAGAAGAAAGGATGAATAAGAGGTTTGAGAATAAAAAAAAGGGAAAGGATAAAGCTTATGGGCAAAAAAAAGAGGATGAACAACAAATTAGAGACATTAAAGGCAGCAAGGATGAAAGATGTGAAAACTCAAGCAAGCCACGTGATCAAAATTTTAGAGGAAGAGAAAGATTGGGTAGGGGATTTGAAAGAGGAAATTTTAAAATAACATGTTTCAAGTGTGGAGAAGAGGGGCACAAATCATATGAGTGTCCTGGGTATATGCAGGATCATCATGGAAAAAATAGGCCCTTAAGTAGTGAAAAATTCAAAAAAATCAGAGCTAGGCAACTTGACGTAAAAATTTGAATAATTTATCTATATTATTTCAAAAATATGTAAGAATAGAATCTGTAGCAAATTGAATGTAGTTTCTAAACTACTAGGTTTATTTAAAAAAAAATCTATTTGGTGAAAATTTGAAATTTCAATGCAGTAGTACTTAAATTTCAAGGAAAAAATAAAAAGTAGGTCTTTGTCTGACCACCCTAACCACAATAAAATGATAATATTTTTTTATAAGATTTTATATATAAGTAGAGGACTCATGTCCCAATGTGATGTATATTTTTTTTGTAATTTTTTTCCATGTAAATAATTAATTATTATTTTTTTATTACAACTTTTAAAAAATATAAAAACTCGTATGCCTAACCACCTTAACTTGGTCAAAACTTCATGAAATAATTTTTTTTTAATCCTATAGTATGCGAAGCATAGAATGTGACAAATATTTTGGATTCAAAAAATGTGATACCATTTGAAAGCTATAGATGTTTTTCAATCAGCCTATCAATCAGGACTTTAGTCATAATTGAAATAGAAAATGAATAATAATTATTTATTAAATTCAAAGTAAAGTATAATTTATATTGGTGGAAAGATGAGAATATCCTTTAAAAACCCTTTTCATTTTATCAATTTTGGGTAAAAAAAAAGTTGTTAGCCACATACCCTACACATACCCATCATATCGCCACTTTTTGGCCCATCACGATCTTGCACACACCCTCCTCATGAAGAGGAAATACCAAGAAAGCGAACTGTAAATCAAAATATAACAAAAAATATAAATGGAGAAGATGCACATTCAACCCATTCTAAAGAAGCGAAAGATGGTGAAGCCTTGATGATGAGGAGAGTTTTGATGAATGAAAACAGTGAACTCGTTCAAAGGAGGAAGTTGTTTCATACAAGATGCAAATACAAAGGTAAAGTTTGTAAAGTCATTATTGATGGTGGTAGTACTGATAATAATGTTTCTACAAATATGGTTGAGAAGTTGTAGTTGGAGAGAAAGAGGCACCCACATCTGCACAGGATCTCATGGTTGCAGTCCATGATCACAAAGTGTTGGTAAATGAACAATGTGCGGTAAGATTTAAGATTGGAAGTTACTATGATGAAGTATTGTGTGATGTTATAAACATGGATGTTTTTCATTTTTTGTTGGGTAGACCATGACAGTTTGATAGGAAAGTAGTGCATAATGGATGTACGAACACTTATAGTTTGACGAATGATGGAGTTTATCATAAGTTGAAGCCATTGGGTGAGAGAGGAGGTAAGGTATGCAACAAGGTTGAAATTTGTTTGGTTAATGATTTGAAACAATTAGAGAAAAGGGATGAAAGTGAGGAGGATGATTTGCTAATGCAATTGGAAGCAATTGAAAGAGAGTGGAATAAGAAAATTTTGGCTAATGCAAAGGTTGCAACCAAAGGTAATGAGGTAATTTATGATTTTATACTTCTTATGATGAGAATAAAGATGTAGTTGCAGCAGTAGATGTGTTGGTGATAGGTGAGAGTGATGAGAAAGATGTGAATGTGAAGTTGGAGTTTACTAATGATTCCTTGTTTGAGAATGATGAAGGTGGAGATTCCATGATAGAAGAACTTGATTACTTGTTGCAGAAGGTGGATGATGAGTCACAAGATTATTGTTCTAACATTGTTTTGGGTGTATAAAATTAGTTTGCAGTAGTAGAGTGTCTTTCTAAAGGCACCAACAGAGTGAAAATTTGTATTGAAGACAAGGAAAAAGAAGAAGAAGAAGGTATAGCAGCAAGAAAGGTAATACATGACTCATGTTGTGTTGGAGAAGAAGGTATGAATACCATTGATTTGATTCATTTTGATAAAGCAAATTGGTGGGAGGTAGAGTTTGATAATTTATGTTTCATGGGGATGAGAAAAAGAGGAAAGGTGAAAGGGGATACTAATGTGAAGGTGCAGGTTGAGATGAATAGAAAATTTTGAGTCAACAAAGAACAAAGGTGGATCCAAGATAGACAAAAAGTATACAAATGCTTATGAGTTCCACCCATGAAACATTTATTTCTACCATGGGTGTCTGATGCAGGAGCATCCATGGCTTAGTGGCAATCCTGTGTCACCAAAAAAAGAGATTTATTATTTTGATTAATTGCAATTTTTGGTGTGACTTGAATTTAATGTTTGTTTAATGAAATTCATAGTTTTTTTTGTGAATTTGGATGTCATTTCATGTTGCAATTTAAATTTGAAATTTGGAGCAATTTGGATAAAGGGACAAAGTGGAGAAAACACTTGAAAAGAAAAAAACCAAAAAAAACAAGTATGGGCATGGGGTCTTGAGAGGCTTCCAATTTATTATGTAACTCCAAATTTTAAATTCCAAGATTCCTAAAAAATAGGGAACCTAGAAGTGGATGCCTAGTTTGGAAAAATCAAATATTTCCTTTATTTCATGAAAGCGAGAAAAACAATTAAAGCATGCTTCCACTCACAATTGATTGTGGAATTGGAAAAGATTATTTATTCAATATTTTAATGCATTTTAATTATTTTGGAGACATCCAAGAGTTGGGCATGGATTTTTTGGGAGATTCCTTTGGAATGGCAACAAAATTCACCGAAATGAAATTTCATTTGCACTTCATGAAAGCTTGAGTTTGTTTGATTGAAAATGAATTTCATTTTTGAAGTTAATTCTTTTAGATAATAGGCAAAGGCACAGGAAGGTGTGGATTGCCTCTAGGAAAGATTCTAGAGTGTTATTGCAGATTGGAGGTTGTTTACAGAGGTTTGAAGAACACCAGTTGTTGCAAATTTTTGTATTGAAATTGTTCAAGAAGTTTTTCTATTTCAGGTGTTGAGAGAAATTGTTGTGTAGAATTGAATTACTACTGAAAATAATTTATTTTTGTATTTTCCCGGAGTCATGTAAGGGCTTGTTACATCCCATTGCTCATTTGTGACTGATTGTAGTTTCATTTTCTAGAATTAATTTGAGTTTGGAACCACTGGTTGCAAGTTGCAAACCAAAAATTTATATTTGGTGTGAGGATTTATTTTCCTATGAATTTTTTACCAGTGAGTTGTGAGAGCTTTGTAAATCTAATTTCTTCAAGAATAATTTTATTGTTATTTAGCTCTCTACATTATAAATAGATCACTATTTGGAGACAAATGGATCCATCTTTTGATATCAAACTTATGCTATTAAAACTCATACTCATTTGCATCCATGTTTCATGTTTAAAAGTATTTTAGATGAATTTTCATGCATAGTTAGCTTAGGCATCCATTAATGGCTTCCATGGTAATTTAGTTTGCATCCATTTAGCATATTTTTGAACCTAGGGATTGAATCTTTGAATCTTGTACATATTTAGCATAGGTTTGCATTCACTTACATCAAACATCTTAACATTTATCATGTTAAACTAGCTTTCATCATATTTTATTCATCTTTCATCAATTTCATCAGTTTTGTTCAATAAAATTGATTGAAACAAGCTCATTATCCAAAGGATTGGGAAATGGTCACCATTCCACATCAATGCGACACCACTCTCCAAATAGGATAAGATTCAGAGTCTTAAAGTAGGTTTCCATTTTTTTTTTGTGTTCTTCATGTTAGTTTAATGGGTTCTTAGTCTTTAATCAATTTCAAATATCTTATTGGAATAATGACTTAGGTAATTAAATAGGCTTTAAATTCATTTAAATCTAGCATATTTAGTTAACATTATGATTAATATGGTCACAAGTATTAACTTAATAATATGGTATGAGCAAGCTCAAAGCAATTAAAAATTAAGTAAAATTTTGATGTTTGAGTTATGTACATTGAAGGATCTTTAGTAAATATTGGATCTATATTTATTATGTTTTAAATCAGAAAAGTAATAAATATTATGAAATAATTTTAAATTATTAAAATTTAAAGATATTTTATAATAAAAATAAAAGATGAAGTGTAATGGTGTGAGCTTTAAGATTTTTTTAATTTTTAATTTTTAATTTAAAAGTCATTTAAATACATATCAAAATATTAATATTTAATCATAAAATATAAATAATTTGAAATTAAACTATAATTTTTAGATAGATATATAGATACTATTTATTATTTAAAAATAAAATAATTAAAAAGAAAGAACATAAATAAAATTTACAATTTAAAGTTAGTCTATTATTTCATTAATTAATATTTAGGAACAAATAATAAAAAAAATAATAATTAGTAGACACTTAGAATAATCAATTCTTAAAAAAAAAAATGAATGAATTATTTTTATTTGTTATATTTTTTCTATTGAATTTTTTAAATATAATAATTTTAAAAAAATATAATTATTTGCAAATGTACGACTTTCTAAATATAAAAGTAAAAGTAAAAAAAATGTATTATTAAAAAATAAACTAAACAATATGTAGATATAATACAATTTATGTGTTTTTAAATAAAATTTTACAAAATAAAATAGTTTTAATTTGTTTTTTCAATTTAAAGGTTATGTTGTTTTTATTGAAATGTTGTTATTAATTGTTTATATTGAGGACGAGGTCCCTTTTTTGTGATCTCGTTGATTCAATAATTTTAAATAAAAAAGTTTACCCCTAATTAAAAAAACATATTGAAGATATCTATAAATAATTAATTCCAAATCTAGAACTTGTTTGAGACAATTCTCAAATACTCTTATATTGTATTATTCACATTGGAATAAGTTCTGAATTATTCTCAATTAAAGTTGAAGTTATACCCAACAAGTGCCACGTAGTGGCTAGTACTTCCCTTAATAGTATTGTAATGATTGTTTTAAAGATTTTGTAAGACCCCGCCTTGTATGTACTTAATACCATCCTCAATTGTTATATACTTTTCTTGAATTAATGATTAGATATATGGCAAATGATAAATATGGTGATCTTTGGGCAATATTCTTGCATTTATTTTTGACATTATGTTTTATCGTCACTACTAGGAAGGTGGAATGCACTTGTATATTGTGGAATACAAATTGAAATTTTAAATGGACTATTTTGTAGTTAATGCTTATAATATTTAGCTAATAGATTAATGTGATATACAATTGTTACTTATGATCGTGTTGGTAATGTGCAAGAAGGTAACCATGTTAGCATGAGAAGGGAGAACCATCGAGAGAAAATCAAAAGATTTCTTTTGATGATATAAAACTGGCCCAATGTGGGGCCTAGAAACAAGTATGGTTAATGTATTGAAGATTAAGGTGGTGAGGGCTGTTTTAGAATGGCTAATTTATTTAAGGCATGTGAGGGTATTTAATTGTGTCTCATGTGAGACACAAGTTTGGGTTAAGGTTTAGAAACCCTTATCCAAGTTTGAATTTCGGATGGGTCCCTAAATAGGCCTTTAAAGAGGGTTGTTGGTCAATTTCCCTGGTTGGGATGCTAAAATAAACCTCCTAGGGTATATACCATAGTAGTAGGGGTCAAGTGAGCATATAATAGTGCCCCAAGGACATGATTTGACCCCTGAAAAGTCCTCATAATGGTGAATGACGAGATTTGAGGAGAGGATGGGATGAAAAGATAGAGTGGTTGTCCAAGTGCATGTTTCCTCTTTAATAAGGAAAAGACTCTCATTGATGGAGGTAGATACACTCTACACCTCCCCATCCATGGGTTGCAAGTTGAAACTCATCTATTTTGGAGAGGAAGAATGAGTGGGGTGTTACCCATTTCTCCTTTTGGAGAACTTGAGTGGAGATGATAGAAATAATGAGGAGAGGAGGAGTCCTTATTGGGAGACAGTGATCAAAATGGCTTGGTTTGGAGAGAAAAGAAGGATGAAAGAGTTTAATTATCTCACCTAAATAAAAGAGATAAGTTCTCCTTAACTTCCATTTTCCCCTTTTTGTTTATTTTCTATAAGAAAGTGGTATGTTGCATGGATCATGGTTGGGACAAAGAGTAGAGAACCTAGGTACATGAAATTTTGGTGCTGCATTATTCTTATTCCTTTGTAAAAATGTGAAAAGACTCCGTGCATCATCTTGGAGCTAAGATAATTCCTTCCTCGAGGGTATGGCTAGAGCCCATGAGGCTCCATGATGCCATTATAGTAGGGTGGAGAGCAAACCCATATTCATTGGCATGAGAACATACTTACCTCTTTAACAGTAGTTATAACTTTGTAAGTTTAAGATACGAGTTTCATATTCGTCATTGTATTATAAAGTATATTGCAAAGGAGTGTGTGCATGGTAGATGTTCTGATTATGTATGACTACTAATTATGTAATTCTCAATAATCTCATTGAAGGGTCCGTGGGCTACCTTGTCACATACAAATCACTGCTTTCCACTTAACAATAAATGAAGAAATATAGAAAGTGTATTTATTTTGAAGGCCTCCTCCATTTTATATTTTAGCATGGGTAAAAGTAATGAAAATGAGTTTAGTTTGTTTGATCCTTTTTGTGGTTATGCTTTCAAATGATATTATTGTTAAACTTATTGTTGTTGCAATATGATAAGCATATATCAAGTAGGTTTTATAAGTTTTAGAATTTTCTTGTTGAGGATTCCATTATAAATAGGCCTACAAGTTATTCTAGTGTGAACTATATAAATAAGAAATTATATATAAGGAATACAAGAAGTGTAAATAGGCAGCATAAAACCACTATGATATTACTTGAAACTTGCTTATTCAAGGATGATTTAGTTCACCATCTAATGTTGTTCTTATGTAAACTGGAGAACTTGTTTTTCTTTAGAAAAAGCAAAAGAAAGGAGATAAATATATAAATATTTTAAATAAATGGGTCAAGGGATCAAAACCCCTAGTCTGCACCCATGCCTTGTTCAATTGAGCATTGAGGTTTTCATGGCTTTCATAGCCTTCTTAAGCATCTAGTTGGTTTCGATCTCAAACTATAATTTAAATCTAACAAAAATAAAAAAAAATATAGGAATCGAGCAAAATCGTGTTAGTTGAGAAATTTACTCAACCTATACCTCTAGTCAGACCTCCTTACTGCATCATGAAAATCTTTCTTTAAACCTAGTTATTACTTCAAAGCAAATAATTTATATATATAACATAATACAAAAAAAAAGCTAAAATACTACGTTGTAATTGAAATCGCAACATACATAAGAGATAATCTCCCAAACACCCATGGCTAGCTTGTACAATCTTTTGGCAGTGAAGTGAGTTATTAGGTCACCATCTAATAAGAAATCTAACCAAAAAAAAAAAGACAACAATGTTGATACAACATTTTTACGACCTCCTCTATTGATTTTCATCAATGCACGGGAATATGCAACTCCATGCATATGTTTAAACATAAAGTTCGAGGGTTGGGTTAGTCGTTGTCGGTTAATTTATCAAGGGACCTCACATTTGTATTGAATGAGAGTCGATTGCTCCTTATTGATATTTCTTTCATTAAATTCTTTGTCTAGTGATTTTTTCTTCTATTGACGATAATTAACTTCCACTACAAGGTCAAACTTCAATAGAACTTAATTCTAAACCAAAACAAAAATCTTCTAAGTCCACTACTTTGATTTGTACAATACACAACCTTAGTACACAATTGGAAAAGTTAACTTAAACCTCACGTCTACTTTTAGTGCGATCGACCATACCGTGTCAAGTAATCTACCTCAAGATTTTGTGCATCCAAGAGCATAGCTGTGTAGCAATTGTAGTAGTTATTATTATAAATGTCACTTCTTACATTAATTAAAAAGTAGATAGGAGCATATTGGACTTCCAAAGTTATTCTATTCTTAATCTCAAGCTTTGATAATTGTAAGGAAAGCAACGGTACGGAAACAACTTTCCTAACGTCAAATCCACAGGGAAGTAAGCAGACAATACTTTTAATTTTTCCTAATTACAATTCAATTAAGATACACATGAAAGATTTGCAGAAACAGAGAAGATACTCAAAGAAAATGAACAACAGATTTAAGTGGGAAACCCTTTCGGGAAAAAACCCACCACACCAAGTTGAATCTCTTTGTATTACAGTAACAAAAATTACATACAATCAAAGATACAACTCTCTGGTAATTCATAGTAGCTACAACATTCACTGTTCAATCTCTCTCAAAAAAGATCTCAACCAATTCGATAAAACTCATCATCATTTCAAATCAAAATCGATTTGCTTTTATTCTATTCACATTCTGATTTTGTCTTCTGTGCATCCTTATTCGCCATTTCCAATCATAGACAGTTTCCATCGAGCAGATGATTTTTCCTTGCATGCAGTTTTTTCCAGCGTTGCAACAGTTACAAAAAATCCAACCGTCATCCGTTTGAAAACTGCTTCCTCTGATTGGTCCAGCATGATGCCACATAGGATGGTCACATAGTCAAATGACATTCAAACTTTGTTGGCATATCGGTGAGACACTAACAGTGTCTCCCCGATGCCACAAAGTATTCGCTATCGATATCGGTTCCCCAACAGTCGGCAAGAGAATTCTCATTTGACAAGACTCATACCAAAAACCATAGGTCATATCGAACTCAGAGAGACCATCGGCAAGACATACCAATCTTGCCAAGACCTCATATCGAAGTCTTCAAGTTATCCGTCATGTGTTTTCCTTTTGGCGTGACAATTGCTTTTCAGTGAGACTCATATTGAAGTCACAAGTCATAGCGATAAGTTATACTATCGGCAAGACATACCGATCTCGCCAAGACTTTCCATCAACCACTTCATGCTACACCGAAGCCTTACTACTATAGGCAAGACCCCACAGTTTTGATGAGACGTCATACTGAAAGACAAAGCTTCCATCGAATGACACATACTATCAGCAAGACTCATGTCTTTCGTCATGACCTTTCTCCGAGCGCCCCACGTCTTACCGAAGACCATCAATGTGACTTATCCAAGTCGCCAAGACTTCTCAATGAAGTCTTTTGTTACCGCGAAGACACCACAAGAATACTCCTGTTGGCATGACCTAGCATCATCGTTGAGACATCTCCCCGTGACCTTTATGTTACCCCGATAGCTGAACATTATTGGTAAGACAATTCATACTCGTGGAGACATCTTACTGAAACTCTTGTTTCACCAAAAGAGCCAGCTACCATCGGTGAGACATTCCAAGTTGATGAGACCACATACTAACAATAGACCCTTCGACCAAGTCTCCCCGATGCCTGATAAGATCACACTATCGCTCGAAGTTTTCCATTTGCCAAAAGGTCATAGCAAACACACAAGGTCATAGCGATAGACTTGTCGGCAAGACATCAACCCTGTCACAATGATATGAACATTTTAAGAGATTCAGAACAGTTAGTCGGCTAGAAATCCATGATGTCACACTGACTTTTCCTTCAAGGAGTTTCATGTTAGTAAGGATTGAGGCACATATTCCAACAAGCTCCCACTTGATGAAGATCTTACTGACACCTCCAGAGCATAATAAAAACACTGAAATTCATGGTCCAAGAGGCCCATCGAACTGGCACACCACTTGAACTTGTCTATGCTCATAGGCTTCGTCAATGCATCTACAACATTCTCTAGAGTATCCACTTTCTCCAAAGAGACATTTCCATCCTCCACCATATCTCGTACAAAGTGATACTGTACATCTATATGTTTCATCCTGGCATGGAAAGTAGGATTCTTTGCCAAACATATAGCACTCTGGTTGTCATAGTAGATAGTAATCTTTTCTGCATCAAATCCAATGTTAGAACAAAAATATTTTAACCAAATTGCTTCTTTACAGGCATGTGTGGCTGCCATGTATTCTACTTCTGTAGTGGACAAAGCGACAACAGCCCGCTGCTTGCTCATCCAACTCATTGCACCACCATTCATCATGAAAACATATCCACTAGTGGATCTTCTGTTGTCAATGTCCCCTGCCCAATCAAAATCCACATAACCTTGAATGTTGAGAGTCTTTTGTGATTCAACCAAGTTACCATGGTAACACAAAGCATAGTCTGAAGTACCCTTCAAATATATAAACACTCTCTTCACAGCATCCCAATGTGTCCTTCCAGGATTTGCCATAAACTGACTAAGAACTCCCACTGCTTGGGCAATGTTTGGCCTTGTACAGACCATAGCATACATGAGGCTGCCAACTGCACTTGCATAAGGTACACTGGTCATGTCCCCCATCTCAGTAGGAGATTTTGGACAATCCTCAATAGATAACTTCGTTCCCTGCATAACTGGAACAACTAGCTGTTTGCAATCAGTCATACAAAATCTCTCTAGAATAGTCTTGACATACTTACTCTGACTGAGCCAAAGCTTTCTATTCTTCCTGTCCCTGGTTATTTCCATTCCCAGAATGTACCCTGCTACACCAAGATCTTTCATCTTGAACTTTGTAGACAACTGAGACTTAAGATCAGAAATCATTAGCTTACTATTGCCTATGAACAACACATCATCAACATAGAGTGCAATAATAAGGACTTGATCACTTTCAGCTTTGTAATACATACAGTGATCACATTTTGATCTTACAAATCCCAATGACAAAACAAACATGTCAAACTTTTGGTACCACATTCTAGGGGACTGTTTTAAACCATACAGAGATTTCTTTAACTTGTAAACCAGTCTTTCTTTACCTTTCTCCACAAAGTGCTCCGGCTAGGACATATAAATTTCTTCTTCAAGATCACCATGAAGAAATGTTGTCTTCACATCCATCTGCTCAATCTCTAAGTCATATGCTGATGCAAGTGACAAAAGAAATCTAATAGATGTCAGCTTAGCTATAGGAGAAAATATTTCTCCATAGTCGATTCCCTCTACCTGGAAATAACCTTTTGCAACCAGCCTCGCTTTATATTTTTCTACACTGCCATCTAGACCAATTTTCTTTTTGAATATCCATTTGCAGCCTACAGATTTTTTGCCTTTAGGCAATGGAACCAAACTCCAGGTTTCATTCTTTTCTAATGATGCCATTTCTTCATTCATGGCTTCCAACCAAGAGTTTGAATCAGACATTTTAAATGCCTCTTTCACAGTCCTAGGTTCATCAGTGCTAGAAATTAAAGCATAGGCACAAGTAGACTCTATCAAAGAAAACCCATACCTTTCAGGTTGTTTTCTTTCACGAGTTGACCTCCTCACAGGCTGAGGCTGAGGTGGTTCTTCATCTTCTTCAGAACTTTTAGAACTACTTGAGCTCTCCTCGGTATTAGGTACATTTTGATTTTTCAATTCCTCTTTATCTAGTGTTGGAGGAATTTCTGCTACATCCTTTTCATTTTCTGATTTCTTCTCTGACTACAGATCCAATGTAGAAGATTTCAGCTCATGAAAGATAACACTTCTGCTGTGCAAAACCTTCTCAGTCTCAGGGTTCCAAAGCTTGTATCCTTTTATGCCAGCACTATAGCCAATAAAAATACACTTTACAACTTTGTTTTCCAACTTGGATCTTTTTTCAAATGGCACATATGCATATGCCTCATAGCCAAAGACACGAATATGTCTAAGAGAGGGCTTCTTTCCAGACCATGCTTCCAAAGGTGTATTCTCAACAAGAGCAGAGTTAGGAGAGCAATTTACCAAGTAACATGCAGTAGAGACTGCTTCAGCCCAGAACTTCTCCTCCAAGCCAGCACTGCTCAACATACTTCATGCTCTTTCCATTATTGTCTTGTTGAACCTTTCAGCAACTCCATTTTGTTGTGGAGTGTAAGGTGTAGTCTTGTGTCTTTTGATCCCATGATCTTTATAGTACCTTTCAAATTCATTTGAATAGAACTCACCGCCATTGTCAATCCTCAAGCATATTATTTTCCTACTTGTCTGATTTTCAACAAGGTTTTTAAATTCCTTAAACCGACTGAACACTTCTAATTTACTTTTTAGAAAATATACAAATGTTCTTAACTAATCATCAATAAACGGCACATAATATCTTGATTTAGACAAAGAAGGAACATTAACTGGAACAAACACATCAGAATGTATATAATCAAGCAAAGTAGAAGTTTTGTGAGGACTGGAATAAAATGAAACACGGTGTTGCTTTCCATATATGCAATGTTCGCAAAAATCAAACTCAAGGTTACAATCTTCAAGCCCTTCTACCAGGTTTTTATTTTTCAAGGTTTTTAAACCTTTCTCACCAATGTGGCCAAGCCTATGATGCCAGAGCATAGTCTTTTCTGCTGGAAGTTTAACCTCCATGGCGTTTACACTATCAGGAACGTTTTCCTTCTTTTCTTTGTGAGCAGCCTTAAGTGACTTTGTAGAGACACTGTTGTATTGGATAGCCAGTGCATCTAGCTTGTACAGAGTACCAATTCGAGCACCCCTAGCTAGCACCATAGAGCCTCTAGTCATCTTGCAACCATTTCCAGAGAATGTGACCTGCACTCCGATATCATTCAACTTACTTATAGAAAGTAGATTTCGAGCTAGACCTGGTATATCCATCAGGGAATTGAATTCTGACTCTTCCACGACCAACAATTTCCAAAGATGAATCATTTTCCAAATACACCTTTCCACCATTGTATTCTTCATACTTCGTGAACCATTCTCTATGAGATGTCATGTGGAAAGATGCTTCAGAATCAATCAGCCAGACATCATCTGATGCCCGTGTAGCCAAAACTGCAATGAAGGCATCTGCATCACTATGAGAAGAATCATTTCTAGAAGAGTTCTTCTTCTTCTTTTTCTCCTCCTTGCAATCCTTTTGGACATGACCAGGTTGCGCATAGTTCTAGCACTTCACCTTTGACTTCTTACCAAGAGACTTTGATCTCCCTTCTGATTTCGATCTGGACTTCTTGTCCTTCTTCTTTCCTTTCTCCTTTGGTTTACCTCTGATAGCCAGAGCCTCCTTTGCCATCTCAGAATATTTTCTTCTCATTTCTTCTGATAACAAAGAAGCAACATCTTCCATCTTGAATGTGGATGTTGTACTTCCAATGGCCATCACTAGATGATCCCAAGAATCAAGCAGGGAACACAGCAACAACATGCAATGATCTTCATCTTCAATCTTCACACCAATAGATGTCAACTGAGCAATCGGCATGTTGAAAGCATTTAAGTGATCAGCAATGACCCTCCTTCCTGCATTCTCAAAGAGTACAACTTCTTCCTCAAGAACAACTTGTTCACCAAGGACTTGCCTTGATAAATAGATGCTAATCTTTTCCACAAGGAAGATGCAGTCTTTTCTTCATGCACATTCAGAAGAATAGAGTCTGCTAAATAGAGCTTTATCAGCCCCTTAGACTTTCTATCTGCAAGGTCCCAATCCTCTTGCTTCATGCCTTGAGGCATTTGTTCCAGAAACAACAGTCCAAAGATCTCGGTCTACTAACAGATCTTCCATTTTGAGTTTCCACAGCTCAAAATTGCTACCATTGAATTTCTCTATATCCATCCTTTCGGATGTGCTTGCCATCTTAATTTGTAATTAAACTAACAAAACTCTACAAAAATCCCACTGGAAAAGGATTGACACAAAAAACCCAACCCACTCACAAGGACAACACAACTGGCCAGGCTCTGATACCACTTGTAAGGAAAGCAATGGTACATAAACAAATTTCCTAATGTCAAATCCATAGGGAAGTAAGCAGACAATACTTTTAATTTTTCCTAATTACAATTCAATTAAGATACACATGAAAGATTTGCAGAAATAGAGAAGATACTCAAAGACAATGAACAACAGATTTAAGTGGGAAACCCTTTCAGGAAAAAACCCACCACACCAAGTTGAATCTCTTTGTATTACAGTAACAACAATTACATACAATCAGAGATACAACTCTCTAGTAATTCATAGTAGCTACAACATTCACTGTTCAATCTCTCTCAAAAAAGCTCTCAACCAATTCGATAAAACTCATCATCATTTCAAATAAAAATCGATCTTCTTTTATTTTATTCACATTCTGATTTTGTCTTCTATGCATCCTTATCGGCCATTTCCAATCATAGACAGTTTCCATTGAGTAGATGATTTTTCCTTGCATGCAATTTTTTCCAGCGTTGCAATAGTTACAAAAAATCCAACTGTCATCTGTTTGAAAACTGCTTCCTCTAATTGGTCCAGCATGATGCCACATAGGATGGTCACATGGTCAAACAACATTCAAACTTTGTTGGCATATTGGTGAGACACTAACAGTGTCTCCCCGATGCCACAAAGTATTCGCTATTGATATCAGTTCCCCAACAGTCGGCAAGAGAATTCTCATTCGACAAGACTCATACCAAAAACCATAAGTCATATCAAACTCAGAGAGACCATCAGCAAGACATACCGATCTCACCAAGACCTCATATCGAAGTCTTCAAGTTATGTCGTTGTGTGTTTTCCTTTCGGCATGACAATCGCTTTTCGGTGAGACTCATATCGAAGTCACAAGTCACAATGATGAGTTATACTATCAACAAGACATACCGATCTCACCAAGACTTTCCATCAACCACCTTATGCTACACTGAAGCCTTTCTACTATCAGCAAGACCCCACAGTTTTGGTGAGACATCATACCGAAAGACAAAGCTTCCACCGAATGACACATACTGTCGGCAAGACTCATGTCTTTCGCTGTGACCTTTCTCCGAGTGCCCCACATCTTACCGAAGACCATCGGTGTGACTTACCCAAGTCGCCAAGACTTCTCAATGAAGTCTTTTGTTACCGCAAAGACACCACGAGAATGCTCCTGTCGGCATGACCTAGCATCATTGTTGAGACCTCTCCCCACGACCTTTATGTTACCCTGATAGCTGAACATTATCAGTAAGAAAATTCATACTCGCGGAGACATCTTACTGAAACCCTTGTTTCATCGAAAGAGCCAGCTACCATCGGTGAGACATTCCAAGTCGGTGAGACCAAATACCAACAATAGACCCTTCAGCCAAGTCTCCCTGATGCTTGATAAGATCACACTATCGCCCAAAGTTTTCCATTCACCAAAAGGTCACAGCGAACACACAAGGTCATAGCGATAGACTTGTCAGAAAGACATCAACCCTGTCACAGTGATATGAACATTTTAAGAGATTCAGAATAGATAGTCAGCCTGAAATCCATGATGTCACATCGACTTTTCCTTCAAGGAGTTTCATGTCAGTAAGGATTGAGGCACATATTCCAACAATAATCACAATGCTTTTGTTGATTTTCTTTTGAGAACAACAAATTAATCTTTATCCGTAGCAACCTCCTACTGACTTGTCATTTCAACTTAAAATATAGCTGACTTTAATCCCTTGATCTGTGTTTGATGATTCTTCAACTACAAACATTCACATGATCCTTTTCTCGAATACCTAGAAACCCCCTCAAATAACTTAGAAAGTTTTCTTTTCCTTGTAGAAGTAGAGGAACGAACTCTAGAAGTGTTGTCACCCATACCCTCTATGCTGCACGAACCACCCACACAATTCACTCTTTTCCTCAGACCCATGCAAATCTCCTTGTTGATTGAAGCATCGTGATTTGGTTGTATTGCTTAGCATGTGAGTACATGAGGCTAGCTTATTCTTTTAGATAGGATTACTACTTCACCATTAATAGAGAACCCAATGTTCAGATTATAAAAGAAGACAACTTTTATGCAAGTTTTGAATGGAAAAGAAATAGGGCGTAGAAATTGGTTTGTCCTTCACCCAAGTATAATAATTGTAGGATATGGTCTGTGGTCAGGAGTTAGGTGAGGAAATATCTGACATAAGACTAGTACCAGTAATAATAGTACATAATTGGTCTAGAGTTGGCTTTAGTCTCTGCCAAGTAGGATCTTGGTAATCTTTGCAGAATAGTGACCCTATTGATTTAATTGCAAGCACAACATAAATTTGGGAGTGACCCAATATCCAAAAATTAGGTGGAAATATATTAGTGGCTCCATCCTTAATTAGTATGCTAGTAAATATGTTTGCATAATGTCAGTTCAGCTAGGTGTGACATTGCTTTGTGAGGAATTTACAAAATGGCAAGTTGATGCTTTCCCACCCAACTGTATAAGTGCTTGCTGCACAAACATCAAGCTTATAGCTGGCCTCAGATATTAATCTTAATTATGTTTCAGCTTATATCATATTATGTTCTGACCCAATTTGTGCTCTGTGAACCCCTAGCTCACATTATTATGCACTGGGAGTAAGTCACAAAAAAATTATGAAAGAGGGCACTTTTTAGTGTTCAACAAAATAAGTTGGAGAAAACTAACTCCTGGACAAAAAGTATCTATGTATATAACATATTATATGCCCCCATAGCGCATGGCCCGTGGTGGACAAAAGAACTGAGACATAAAAGGTGGCTGGATGGAAGGAAAGACTTGATGGCTGGACGTTAACTCCATCATGATGTTTCTTATCCTGTCGCCAGGAAAATGTGTCAGCATTGGCGAGTTTTCAAAATAGTTGATTGGCGTGGATGGACAAAAATTCAAAACATGGCATTCGAAACCATTATTAGCAAATATCAAAAATCCTAGACGAGGTCCCATTTTCTCCATTTTTGGATAGCGACGTTTTGGTGGATAGAAATGGGAAGAGTTGCAGGGGTTTGGAGCTCCTTAAGGTATGTATATCTGCTCTGTGTATGTGCCATTTTTTTATTATTCCATGAACACTGAAGAAACGAACGACTATTCATTGCAGGGTTTTCGTTTTGTGATTTTCTGTTGAGGGTTTTTAAATTTTGTTTCCTTCCGTCTACTGGTTTTGAAAATTTGCAGTTGTTGAATGAAATAGATGACAACCCATCATGGAAATATGAGTGAAATAACTGAATAGGGAAAACTTTAAGAAACCTCCACTCATAAAAGGTGTAAAATCCTAGCGAATCTTGTATACTTCCCAATAAAAATATTAATTTTAGTGGCAAATTTTTTTGGTTTTCATGAAAAAAAAAATAATGTCCATTGGCGAATCTTTTCTAATCGCTAGAAGTCAGTGGAAAATCCTGGCGAAATGCAATTTTTTTTAAAACCTCTAATTTTTTTCCATTGGTGATTAAAATCTATTTTCAAACCAATAAAATATTTTGATTGGCGAATTAAACTTGTTTTCAAACTAGAAAAAATAAAATTCATTGGCGAATTAAACCTATTTTCAAATGATTAAGAAAAACACATTGGAAAATTAAACATACTATGAAACTAATAAAAAAATGCATTGGTGAAGTGTTGGTGCAAATTTTCCTAACCTTAGTTGCAAGTCTTTCTTGGTCATCTTTGTAGTTGGTGGGTCGGAGGTTTCAAAAACCTTGAAACTTCAGACTTTGGTTCTAAGGTTCCAAGTTTCAGCAACCATGCGACATTATGGACCATGACCGTTCGATGAATTTTTGATGGATGACTGTAGTTGTATTCTAGAAGTATATCTCTCAAGCACTAGAATTGCGAATTGAAACTTGCAGAATTACACTAGAACCGTTAGATTTCCAGAAATCAATGGTTGAGATTTTATTAATTATTTAGGTATGTCATAATCTTGCTCTTGTTCACCGTTTAATATTTCCTAAGTTAGACCAAAATATTTTATGACAAAGTCTTAAATCTTAACTCTTTAATCCTGAGGGTCGAGTCTCATCAACCTAGCGATGTCCCCATTTTAAATTATGCACGTGCATAAATTTTGTTTTAAAAGAGGGACCGTTTGATGATTTTTTGATGGACGACTATAGATGCATTCCAAAAGTATATCTCTCAAGCACTAGAATTGCGAATTGAAACCTGTGGAATTACACTAGAACCATTAGATTTCCAAAAATCAATGGTTGAGATTTTATTAATTATTTAGGTCTGTCGGTCATCCTGCTCTTGTTTACGGTTTAATATTGCCTAAGTCAGACCAAAATATTTTATGACAAAGCCTTAAATCTTAACTCTTTAATCTTGAGGGTCGGGTCTCGTCAACCTAGCGATGTTCCCATTTTAAATTATGTACGTGCATAAAGTTTGTTTTAAAAGAGGGACCATTCGATGAATTTTTGATGGATGGTTGTAGTTGCATTTTGGAAGTATATCTCTCTAGCACTAGAATTGTGAATTGAAACCTGTAGAATTACACTAGAACTATTAGATTTCTATAAATCAATGGTTGAGATTTTATTAATTATTTAGGTCTGTCGGTCATCCTGCTCTTGTTTATGGTTTAATATTTCCTAAGTTAGACCAAAATATTTTATGACAAAGCCTTAAATCTTAACTCTTTAATCTTGAGGGTCAAGTCTCATCAACCTAGTGATGTCCCCATTTTAAATTATGCACTGCATAAAATTTGTTTTAAAAGAGGGTCCATTCGATGAATTTTCGATGGACGGCTATAGATGCATTCCGGAAGTAAATCCTTGAAGCACTAGACTTGTGAACTGAAACTTCCAGAATAACACTAGAACCATTAGATTTTTAGAAATCAGTGGTTGAGACATTTAATTCTCTTTTTTCAATGCATCGAAGTACTCTACCTTTCATTTATTCTACTGAAATTCTCAATTTGGCTATGGTACTGGGCGGTGGCGTGGATTAATACCATATGAATAGCTAGAAAAAAATATTAGTGAATTAAACAATTTTTAGTAAGCGAAGGAGGCGTGGAAGTTTCCGTAGAAAGTGAACTAGAGAAACAATGGAGGCAGTTTCACCTTGACATCGTAGAGGAAGCTAGACCCTTTCATTGGAAAAGCGTCTGTGAAGCAGTTGTGAGGTTTATTTCTCTTCAAGGATGTGTAGGTGGCACAAGCAGTTCAATTTATTTTGGGTAATGGCTTTGAAAAAGTAAAGCACAGATACATGACCAAAATGGATATTTATTCATTGGTCATGGCTTGGGGTTTGGACTTAGGAGAATCGGTGGATGTAGTGAGGAAAGTCATGAAAACTCTAGTTCACAAAGATTTTTTAGAGGATATGGAAGGAATTATAGAATGAGTGATACTAGGAGTGGGGCTTGTTAAGGTTGAAGTCATGGATGGTGGAGGCCTGGAGCTCGCGGATTTAAATCATCTCTTTATCAGGTGGCCAAAAGGACACACCAAAGATTTATGGCGAGAAGGTGCGGAGCGCAGGTGGCAAGCACTCAAAATATGCATCAAGCTAATGGAGGTTGAGGAGGTCATAAAGAATCTCAAAGAAATCTCTAGAGCAGAGATGTGTGAAAAGAAGGGTTTGCGTTTGAGGAAGAAGATGAAGACGGGTAATTCATCGAAGGCATTTGAGTAGTACAAGTTTTAAAAAAAAATTAGATTACTGTACTAAATCTTGTCTGTGATTTTATTTTTTGGGGGTTATGCTTGGATTTTAGGTAGGTAGATTAGGGATAATTTGATATGTTGGAAATGGAAACTGTGTTGGTTAATCGTCTTTTTTGGTAGTTGATGGTCCGATGGATGAACATAAATCTAAAGCATATTTTATAGCATTATTTTAAAATTGGAATAATTTTGGTAGTTGATGGATGAAGATAAATCTAAAGTATATAATAACATTTTTTTTACAGTGATTCTCAACTTTTATTTTTTTCAAGATAATACAACATTTGGTAACTTGGTTTTATTGGTGAGCATGTTGAAATTTTATTTGCCTTTTACAAATCATTTATGTTTTTAGATAGATGAATTTAAGGATTAAACTATAAAAAAAATTGAACAACATTTATTTTATAGCATTTATTTAATATGTATGATTAATAAAATCAATAATATTTTAATATAAAAGATTTTATATAAAAAATTATAAATTAAATATTTTTTGATAGTTAATTTTTTTCATAAAACATAAAGTGATAGGCATTTAAATGAATAAAAATGTCACAAAATTTTCATATGATAGGTAGGGTTGGCCGTCAAATTCCAGGCTTGGCCTAGAGATAATAATTTTCCAAACTCCACATGTACTGATCTTAATTAACCATTGATCCTCCACCTCCAATCATGTCCACTTGCTAAAATCCACTCGCAATCTTCACTTCATAAATGCACCGTCCTTGCCACCTTTCCTATCTTAATTCACCAAAGTCGAGGTTTTGGTGCTTTTCCTAACCTTAGTTGCAAGTCTTTCTTGGTCATCTATGTAGTCGGTGGGTTAGAAGTTTTGACAACTTCGAAACTACAGACTTTGGTTCTAAGGTTCTAAGTTTCAATGACCACATGACATTATGGACCACTACTGTTCAATGAATTTGTGATGGATGAATATAGTTGCTATAGCTTTAATGAAACAATATTTGTAATGATTTCATATCGTTTGAGTGGCACTGGTAGTGCTAACTAGAGTCTGGTGATTTTGACAATTTGTTAGATTGAGGTACAATTTGCATGTAGCTAGACGTCAATCAAATTAAACATTTTAATTTTTAATTGTACATGTAATGCTTAAGATACACGAATTGACTAAGTTGGTTTTTTGGTTTGCACCAATCAGGCTGTTAGTGGCACTAATGGCCCAAAAGCTATTAAATAGGGTAGGTAATAGTTATAGTAATAATGTGACATTGTAATTAAGTTGTAATAAAATAAATGGTTATAAATTTACAGTAAAGAGTTATTCAAATCAGTTTTTTTTTCCTTTGAGAAATTAAGTATTAATTGCATGCAAAGGTGGAGTAAGTAGGCATTTATCACATTCCATTTGCAAAATTTGAAGTAGTGGTAGAAAATTCCAGAAAGGCAAGTTGTGGGCGAGGAGTAAAATGGAAATGCCGCATGCGTTGGATACAAAGAAGCAACTGCAGGCCTGCAAAGGGGAAATAACCGATAAGCGACTGTAGGGGCTGATGAATTCAACCCATCCACTCATTCTCTGGGCAACCAAGTAGATGGTTGGGCCAGAATTTCTGAAGGATTATCATAGAGCCAGAATAAATACAGAGATTCTGGCAATGTTCTTAGCAGTCCTTTTGCATATGAGAGTCTCGAAAGAGATAAGCAAAAAATTGACCCAAATGGTCTTCATGCATGAATTGCTGGGTGACATTGACATGACGCTAGATAATGTGGATGAGAATAGGAAAATCACCATGCCACAGAACTACTACATGATGCAGATGAGAGGGAGAGAGGTAATGCAGTTTCCTTTGGTCTGAACCATCAACTCAAAAGGATTTGAAAAATTGTGGGCAGAAAGGGACCGTAGCATTTTCTTTCTCCTTAGGGTAGCAAAGCTAACGACCAATCTCCCACGTGGGTGGGCAATGAGATACACAGAGGATGAAGGTCTAGTAGAAGAAATTATAGTGGGTGATGATGATGATTGGGACCTTGGAGATGGGGAAGAATGGCTTGTGAATGATCCTAGGGACCTGAAGGAAAAGGTCAAAAGCCCAACATACTAGAAATGTGGACTAGACTATCCGGTGATTGCAAATTGCAAGGCATACCTGAAACGCATAGAGTCAAAGGATGATGATGAATGATAAAGTCTGGTTGGGTATAATTTTTGCTTTTCATTTTTTAATATAAATAGTAACAGTAATAGGGTAATTGAGTCAGTCCTGAGTCTTGGAGTGCATGTGCTTAAATTTAGGCCAATTTTGTAATGAATTATGTAATGCAGGAAAATCTAGGTGGGCTAGCTGATCAGGGAAGGTCACTTGACAGAAAAGGCCTTTAGGGTGGTTTTTTGAAAAATAGATACTCATGTAATCCTTTTTTGATAATAAATACAGGGTGTTGCCCCTAACAATGTTTAACTTAGCAAAAAAAATAAATTCCTGCAGATTTAATAAAGTAAATGGTTGTGCTAGTAATTTGGCATTGTAATTCCTTTTATTAAGTCCTTTGCAACGTTAAGTGTTACTATGCTATTAATGGTTGTGCTATTATTATATTAATGTGACATTGTAATTCCTTTTATTAAGTCCTTTGCAATTGCAATGTTAAGTGTTATTGTGCTTAGTGCTATTAATGGTTAAAAGTAAAAAAAATTTAAAACACATGTTTAATATTTATATCATAAATTACTCAACAGTTCGATAGAACATTTGATGTATCATTGTAGAATCAACTTAAAGGGAGCAAAGCAAGCTTAGTCGCTAGGCCTCCGAGTTTTATAACCATTTGACATGTCGCATTGTCACGGAGTTCTAAATTTTCATAACTACCCGATTGCCCAACTTGGCTCACTTTGAAAAGTAACTGAAGTTCATGCATACGTAACCTTTGAGTTACAGTGTGTGGATTTAGTCGAATTCAATGGGTCGGAGGTTTCAAAAACATTGAAACTTGAGACTTTGTTTTTGAGGTTCCAAGTTTCAATGACCGTGCGACATGATGGACTTATCTTGCCTGACATCTCAGTGAATGCTATGTACAGAATGAACTTGAGTTGTCTTTTTAGGAATTTCCAAAAGCATACAAGTTTAAAGGCTATATTTTCGAGGTATGAAATTGATTGCCGCATTTAAAGAACGTCCTATCACCAATAATGGCATACATGTGTGGTGTAGTTTTTTTCTGATTTTCTCAGACATTTAGCTTGCATTCTCGTTTTACTCCACATTGATTGCACATCTTGTCATTTTATATGGCTTGGCCTTGAAGGTGGCATATTTTTTCTCATACATTACCTTTCAAAGGCATCGTCGTGTGACATCTCATTAAATGCTATGTACAGAATGAACTTGAGTTGTCTTTTCAAGAATTTCCAAAAGCATGCAGGTTTAAAGGCTATCTTTTCGAGGTATGAAATTGAATGATGCATTTAAAGCATGTCCTATAAAAAATAACGACATACGTGGGTGGCGTAGTTTTTCTTAGACATTCAAGCATACCTGCTACTATTATTTCTTCAGGAATTCAAGCATCTCATTAGGCACAGTGAGCTCATGCAGGTTGAAATTGAAAATTGTTGGCTCCGTGTGAGGGATATGGAGCTAGGGCTTTTTAAATTGGAAGAATTTTGGGCATGTCTGGAGATTTAAAGAAAAATATACTATAGATGTGAAGGTGTTCAAAAGTGGACTAGCTTAGGCTAGAGGTTTTCCAGAAGTAGTGCTGAGTGTTGACCTAATTGTTACATGTGCGAGAAGGTACATTCCTAAAACCCGGGAAATCAAGGCTGCAAACGAAACCATTGTAGCTAAAAAATTTCCTGAGGTCATTTCTCAAGCATTGGGAATTCTAGAGAAGGCACCCATAAAGGAGATGTTTGTTGTAACAACTAATGAATATTTCATGACTAATGAAACTTGGTATAAAAATTTTATGGCCAAAGGGTGGTTAAATTCAGAGAAGAAAGGTAAGTCTCAATTGCCCAATAAACTTAAGAGGACACATTTTAAAGCAGAAATTGTTGATGTTATTGCTTTACTTCATTGTATCATCGGGAATGCACAAGTTGAATTATTTGAAGACTGGATGTGTCAGTTCATTTTAGTTATCTATGATGGTAATATGTTTATCAATTGGGCCAATATAATTTTCTTTCACTTGCATGAGCAATTAGTTAACTTTTAGAAGATTGCTACCATTCATCTGTGTTCTTGTTTGATATATATCATTGCTAGTCAAAGAGTTTATTGGCCAAGGTTGAAACCACAAGTTCCACCAAGTCCTAGCATGCCTGTGTATAAGTGTTATGCACAATTTTCCAGGTAGGTTGGGATGGGAGAATATTGTCTTGTTAATGATTCCTTTTTAATGGAAGCTGCGAGAAAGTTGGATGGAAACCCTGAAATGCATTTTTCCCCTAAATCAAAATCTCTGGTGTTGAAGTTTGGAAGTTTTTGTATTCAGTTTGATAGTTTTTCTTATTTGAGAACTGGAGGTTACGAGAAGGCTCCACTTAAATTTCCTAAGTACCCTAAGGATTTATTGGTATTTTTTGAGGTTTGCAGACAAATGGCAATTGTAAATATAAAATACATGAATATGGGAAAGCGAGGGTATACCTTCCCGTTAGTTACTTGTTATTTCTCTTGCAAAAGTAATCAAATGGCTAGGAATGTTGAAAGGATTCTCAAAGAATACAATCTTCAGTACTTATTTGTAAGAACTAATTTTGACAGCAAGGGCTTTGTGAGAAATTTTTTTTATGCCTCCGGCTTGTATCAACACCAACCTTCAATTGAAGATTTCTTAGAAGATTGTGCTGATGAAAATGAAGTTTTCAGAAGGGACCATATGAGGTAATGAAGAGCACAAAAGATTTACTAAGAGGGGGGGTGAATCAGTAAATCAATACAATTTTTTTCACCTTTTTAACTTTCTACACAAACTTACATCAACTTAATGATATGAACCAATTTACACAATTTGATACAACTTTATTGAAATATATATATATATATATATATTTTGATAAAGTAGGCACCAACCTACTCGATTTACAAAAGAGATGATTTAGTAGACTGAAATCTACAAGGTACACCCAAACCTCTATAATTTTAGTAGGCACCAATGTACAAAGAGCACCAACCCCTAATGCAAGGCACCAAACCTTGACTTGATGATTGCAAGATGATGCCTTCAATCTGACCTGCACTATCCCAATCCTCCAATCTTCCTTGGTGATGAATGATCTCACACTTAGCCCACATAAGAAGATGGGACTTCAGATTTTGATTGCTCACTTATACAACCACAACTTCAAATCAAAAAAGGTTTGCAAATATATATACTTTGATTCAAAAAAAAATTGTGCTTTTTGGTGAAAGGTCATAACTCTTTCTTTTCAACTTTTATTCACACCATTTCATTAAGACAAATTTTTGCCTTAAGAGTCTTTGCTTTTGTTTGTAATAATACCTCCTTTTTTATTAAACTGATCAACTAAACCATATTCTTCATGAACAACATCAAATGATAAACAAATGAATGAAGGTCGAATGATGAAGAAACATGTCTTTTGAAGAGATGTAAGCTTCTAATCTATTGGATACGTATTCTATGAACACATCTTTTGGATTTTGAAAAGATGTGAATTCCATAGAAATGTCTTTTGGAATGGCATTCTGTAGATACGTCTTTTTGGTAGATGTCTTTAGGAAGAGTTGCGATCCCTTTACAAAAATAACACAACCATTTGAATCATTGTGTTGAAGAGACGTATACAAATTCTTTTGATGATACGTCTTTCTAAAAGAATCACACACCCTTTGAATGAATAAATCGCTTGATTTTTCAATCGATGTTTGACTAATTTGTAAATTTGAAGATAACTAATCTGCTTTTAACACAGCCGCACAAACAAAAAAATTCTAGATTTTAACGTCTTATATTTCAATCTGTATGTTATGATATACGTTTTGATCTATAGCTATCACCTCATATTTCGATCTGTATGCAATTTCACACCAATTTTGATCTGGAAATAATGTAAATATATCTTCATTGAAAGATTTTCTTTAACGTCTTTTTTAATTAGATGTAAATTTTCATCAAACTTATCAGTCTTATATATCTTTAATGGTCTGATTGTCTTGACATCAATGAAAATTCTTCTAACAATCTCCCCCTTTATCATTGATGGAAACCTCTTCAGAGGAAACTTTTGATCTTCTTCTTATTGCTCCCCCTGACTCCAATTTCTCCCCCTTTGACATCAATGGAAAGGGGTCTTTTAACAATGTTTTTCCTCTTTTTTTTCCATGGAGCTATAAGATACTATGCATAGCTCCTTGTGAATGTATGCTTCCACCAATTAATTTGATGGATGTGGGACAACTCCCATTTTGTCCCTTAGATACTCAAATGTATCCCTTGGTAGTGGTTTGGTGAATATATCAGCAATTTGTTCTTTTGTAGTTATGTATTCCAAACACACTTGTCCTTCTGCTATTTGCTCTCTCAAGAAGTGATACTTAATAGGAATATGCTTGGTCCTTGAGTGCATCACTGGATTCTTGGAGATGTTGATTGCACTAGAATTTTCACAATAGATAGTGCAAGGATGATTGTATTCTACCTTGATATCTTTTAAAGTTTGCCTCATCCACAAAAGTTGAGTGTAACATGTTGCTGCTGCTATATATTCAGCTTCTTTCATAGATAGAGGGATTGATTCTTGCTTTTTGCTTATCCAAGATACTAAGTTCCCTCCAAGAAAGAAGGCTCCTCCACTTGTACTTTTTCTATCATCCACATTGCCTACCCAATTAGCATCTATGAAATCTTCAAGAGTGAAATCATTGCTGCTAGGGTACCATAGACCATACTCCATAGTGCCCTTCAAATACTTGAATATACGTTTCACTGCATGAACATGTGTTTCTTTTGGTGCTGCTTGAAATCTTTCCACCACTCCAATAGCTTGCATTATGTCTGGTCTTATAACAATTAGGTACAACAAACTCCCAATCATTGATCTATAAAGAGTTTGATTCACTTCTTGGGATTCATCATCTTTGCTTAACTTGCAACCTGTAATCATGGGAGTATTTACAGGATTGAAATCTTCCATCCTAAACTTCTTTAACATTTCCTTCACATATTTAGCTTGGGAGATGAAAATTCCTTTGCTTGATTGTGAAATTTGCAGCCCAAGGAAGAAAGATAATTCTCCCAACATTGACATCTCAAACTCCTTTTGCATACATGAGGAAAATTCTTTGCACATTTTTTCCTTATCTCCACCAAAAATGATGTCATCTACATACACCACCACAATCAATAGGTGTCCATCCTCTTCTTTGATGTATATATTGTTGTCTACATCTCCTCTTTTGAAACCTTGCTCTTTGAGATACTTTTCAAGTCGAGAATACCAAGCTCTTGGGGCTTGTTTGAGCCCATAGAGAGCTTTCTTCAATTTGTACACATAATCCTTGTCTTCTGATAGTAGGAAACCTTCAAGTTGTTCAATATAAACTTCCTCTTCTAGATTTCCATTGAGAAAATCAGATTTGACATCCATTTGATATACCTCAAATTTCTTGTGACTTGCATAGGCTAGAAACATCCTAATTGCTTCAATCCTTGCAACTGGTGCGAATGTTTCTTCAAAGACCACTCCTTCAACTTGTGCATAGCCTTTGCACACTAATCTTTCCTTGTTCCTTGCGACTTGACCATATTCATTCGGCTTGTTCCTAAAAACCCATTTTGTGCCAATTACATTTTTATCTTTTGGTCTTGGGATAAGTTCCCAAGTTTCATTTTTCTCTATTTGATCCAATTCATCATTCATTGCACCAATCCAACATTTTTCTTTGCTTGCTTCTTCAAAGGTTTTGGGCTCAACTTGAGATAGAAATGCTACATGACAATCTTCATTATAATTTACCATTTTCCTTGTAGATCTACATCTATCTTGAAGGATCAACTCTTCAGGGTGGTTCTTTTGCACAAACTTGGAAGATGTCTTTGGTGTCTTCATGGGAGTATTTTGTGGAGATTCTTCTTCTTTTGTTTATTCCTCCTTTTCTTCCTCTTTTGAGTTCTCATCTTCTTTTTCTTCATCACTCATGGTTTGAACATAATGATAGCTTTGTCCAACTTCTTTGAATTTATTTCCTTCATCAACTCTTATGTTAGCACTTTCAACAATTTTGTGGGTTCTTTTGTTATAGCATTTGTATGCCTTACTCTTTGATGAGTAGCCAAGAAAGATTCCCTCATCTGCTCTTGTGTTAAATTTTCTCAAATCTTCTTCATCCCTTCTAATGTAGCAAGTGCTTCCAAAAATCTTGAAATATTTGACAATTGTTGGTCTACCTTTCCAAAGTTCATAGGGTTTCTTATCATTGTTCACTCTTATTTGTGCACGATTCAAGATGTATATTGCTATATGAATTACTTCCTTCCAAAAGGAATATGCTATCTTTGACTCATTTAACATTGCTCTATCCATTTCTTGGACCGTTCTATTCTTTCTTTCCACAACCCCATTTTGTTGAGGGGTTCTTGCTGCAGAAAATTGCCTTTTAATTCCATGCTCTATGCAGAAATTTAAAAATTCATTTGATGTGAACTCTCCTCCTCAATCTGATCGAAGACATTTTATCTTGGTGTTTGCTTCATTTTCAGCCAACTCTTTGAAAGCTTTGAATTTCTCAAAGGCTTCAGATTTTTCTTTCAAAAATGCAACCCAAGTCATTCTTGAGAAGTCATCAATCAGCAACATAAAATATCTTTCTCCATTCATGCTTTTAGATTTGGTTGGCCCACAAAGATTAGTATGTATGAGTTCCAATGGCTTTGATGAAGAGTGCTCCTTAGGCTTGAAACTTGACCTTGTTTGCTTTCCAAGTTGACACTCTCTACAAATGAAACTAGAAGGTTTTGTTATCCTTGGCATATCTCTCACAACATTTGATTTACTAACTTTGACAATATTATCAAAGTTGAGGTGGCCTAGCCTTTTGTGCCACAACCAGCTTTCATCCTCTTGTACTAAGTTGCAAATTTCAAAACTTATCTCCTTTAAAACATACAAATTATGTTTTCTTTCAGTTTGAGCAATTAGTTTTCCATCTTTCTTGATTTCACATGTTTTAGAATAGAATGTGATACTATGCCCTTGATCACAAAGTTGGATAACACTTAGAATATTTTCTTTTAGGTGCTTAACATACAAAAATTTTTTTGTTTTAGTTTTCCCATTATCTAGACTAAGTATTCCTTTTCTTTTTATCTCTTTTCTTGTATTATCACCAAATATTACCGTTCCTTCATCAATTGGTTCAAGAGATGAATTTGCTCTTGTCACCTGTCATGTGCTTTGAGCACCCACTGTCAATGTACCATCTATCCTTCTTACTTTCAGCATGTAAGGCTATTTGAATGAACATGGATTTCTCCTTCTTCCTCCACACTTTGATAGGAATTTCTTTCCTTTTAATGGATTTATCTTCTTTCTTGTTTTGCTTTGGAGAATCATTAAAAATTGTCCTACAAGCTTGAGCTTTGTGCCCAAAGTTATTACAATTGTAGCATAAGCTATTAAAGTCCATTAAGGGTGTGAAAGGATTATAATCTCTCCTAATGTAGCTAGGAATATTCTTTGCTTTACTTTTACAATTTAAGGCCTTGTGGCCAAATTTGTTACATAGAAAACAATAGCCATTAAATGCATAGAAGTGACTAGTATTCAGTCTTCTTTTAGGATCAGCACATATCCATTCTTCTTCACCTTGCTTTGATAAGGTCTTAGATTCTTCTTTGGAGTTAGCAACATTCTTGGATTGTTCTTCAAAACTACCCCATGTTTTGTTTTGAAGGAAATTTTGAGCCTTCATTAGCTCAATCAACTTGTTGGATTCTTCATCAACCTTTGTGTGTTGTTCCTTTGTCTACTCCAATTCTATCTTTAGCATTGCTATTTTTTGCTCCAGCTTGTCACATTCCATCTCCTTTGTGTTGAGTTTAATCTTCATTTCTCCTTCATTTCTTTCAGCTTCCATGATTAGAGCTCTCAAATATTCAATAGTTTTGCTTGATTTCTCCAAGTCTTTTGTCATTTCTTTGATCTTCATTTTGTACTTGGCAGCCTTTTTCTTCAAATCTTCATTTTTATTGTATGCATAGTGCAATTCTTCTTCAAGATCCACTTCCTCTTCTTCATTGCAATCTTGATCAATCTCCTCTTCTTCATCACATTCTTGATCAGCGTTTTGTTCTTCACATTCAGCCATAAACAATATTTCCTCTTCACCATTGCTTGAGAAATCTTCACTTTGTTCTTTGAAGATGCTGCTATCTTTCTTTGAATAGAAACTCTTATGTTTTTGAGACTTCTTCTTTGAGTTGTTTTTGAAATTCTTCTTTCCCCTTTTCTCATTGCTGATTTCTTTTTCTTCTTCACTAGAGCTGTTGTCATCTTGAGGACACTTTGAGGCATAATGTCCAACTTTTCCACAATTGAAGCACTTGAAGGGAAATTTTCCTTTTCCTTTCTTAAGTTTTCCCATGAAGTAAGCTTCAGATTCATTGCTTGATTTTTCATCTTTTTCTTCATGCTTGTTTTTTCCCTTTTTGGATGCTTTGAATGAGACTTCCTTTTGTGGTGATCTTCCTTCAATCCTCATCTCATAGGCAGCAAGGATCCCATGTAATTCATCTTTTGATAGCTGATCCAAGTTTGATAATTCTTCCAATGCTGCAACCTTGGCCTCAAACTTTGTAGAAAGAGATCTTAGAATCTTGTCAACAATAAAGGCATCATCAATCTCTTCACCAAGTCCTCTCATGATATTCACTGTTTCATCAACACGAAGAAAATATGAAGCAATATCTTCATCATCCTCCATCTTGAGTGTTTCTAATTTCCTTCTATGAGTTTGTAACTTTTCCTTATTTACTTTTGCATCTCCTTCATAGATGTTTTGAAGCTTGTCCCAAATTTATTTTGTTGATTTACACCTCATGACCTTTGTAAATTCAAAATCTGTTAGGCTGCAAAGAAGAGCATGCTTAGCTTTTGCATTGTTTTCACTTCTCTTTTTCCCTACTTGATCCATTGGAGGGGTAGCTGGAGGTGTATACCCATCAACAACAGATTGACACACATCAAACCCAAGTGCATTCAAATATGCTTCCATCTTGATACTCCAAAATGCATAATTAGTCCCATCAAAGATGGGTGCTTTCACTGTATTGTTGTAATCTGCCATAAGTGCTCTTTAAGGATCTCCTTCAAGCGGTTAATCCTTTAAGAAGGACCTTGCTTTGATACCAATTGAAGAGCACAAAAGATTTACTGAGAGGGGGGGGTGAATCAGTAAATCAATACAATTTTTTTCACCTTTTTAAATTTCTACACAAACTTACATCAACTTAATGATATGAACCAATTTACACAAGTTGATACAACTTTATTGAAATATATATATATATATATATATTTGATAAAGTAGGCACCAACCTACAAGGAGCACCAACCCCTAATGCAAGGCACCAAACCTTGACTTGATGATTGCACGATGATGCCTTCAATCTGACCTGCACTATCCCAATCCTCCAATCTACCTTGGTGATGAATGATCTCACACTTAGCCCACACAAGAAGATGGGACTTTAGATTTTGACTGCTCACTTATACAACCACAACTTCAAATCAAAAAAGGTTTGAAAATATATATACTTTGATTCAAAAAAAATTGTGCCTTTTGGTGAAAGGTCATAACTCTTTCTTTTCAACTTTTATTCACACCATTTCATTAAGACAAATTTCTACCTTAAGAGTCTTTTCTTCTATTTGTAATAATACCTCTTTTTTTATTAAACTGGTCAACTAAACCATATTCTTCATGAACAACATTGAATAATAAACAAATGAATGAAGGTTGAATGATGAAGAAACACATCTTTTGAAGAGATGTAAGCTTCTGATATGTTGGATACGTATTCTATGAACACATATTTTGGATTTTGAAAAGATGCGAATGCCATAGAAATGTCTTTTGGAATGGCATTTTGTAGATATGTCTTTTTGGTAGATGTCTTTAGGAAGAGTTGCGAGCCCTTTACAAAAATAACACAACCCTTTGAATCATTGTGTTGAAGAGATGTATACAAATTCTTTTGATGATACGTCTTTCTAAAAGAATCACACACCCTTTGAATGAATAAATCGCTTGATTTGTCAATCGATGTTTAACTAATTTGTAAATCTGAAGATAACTAATCCACTTTTAACACAGCCGCACAAACAAATTTTTTTTGGATTTTAACATATTATATTTCAATCTGTATGTTATGATATACGTTTTGATCTATAGCTATCGCCTCATATTCCGATCTGTATGCAATTTCACACCAATTTCCATCTGGAAATAATGTAAATATATCTTCATCAAAATCTTTTCTTTAACGTCTTTTTTAATTAGATGTAAACTTTCATCAAAATTATCAGTCTTATATATCTTTAATGGTTTGATTGTCTTGACATCAATGACAATTCTTCTAATAGTTAACCCTTGAGTAGATACAAATTTTCAGTTTCTCTTTCCAAATTCCTAAAAATGTGTCTGAAGATTCGATGGTTCCTGATCCTGAATATGAGAAGTTTCCTGATAAATCACATCCCAAAGTTGACTAGGATAAAGATGAAGTTTTATATATGAGTAAACGGGCCGAACCAGTACTCAAAAGAAATTGGGATTGGTTGGAGGAAAAATGGTGTAGGTGTTGGTGTAATTAATATTTAATTACACTTTACATAAGTTTACTTAGGCATTATTTAATTCCTAAGTTATAGGTTTTATCCTTATCTTGTTGAGCTATCTTGTTGCTCAAGATAAGATTAGGTTTATGCATCTTTGCTTTTTGCAAATCTCTGCTTTTTTGTTTTTCTCTTCTGTGGAAGGTGATTTTTCTGGTTTGCAATCAGATCTTAGTTTCTAACATGGTATCAGAGCGTCGATTTGCAGCCCCTTCTCAGCTTTTTTGGAGGAATACATTGCAGAGCTCGTTCGGGGTCCCTCGAGGGTTTCATTCCTTGAGCATCTTTATGCAGCGTCTTGGATCAGATTGGGGTTTTCCGTTGGATTCAGAGCGCAGGAAAAAGTCAAAAATGGCTTTTATTTCATTCATTTTGGTCACTGTTTGCCAAATCTATGAGGGTTTCAAGCTCGGTGATTTTTTTGATAGATCTAGGGGTCGCCTGATTTTCGGAGCACTTTGGGCCAAAACGGACCTCGCCGTTCGATTTGTAGCACCCAAAAACCCCTATTTTGATATAAAATTTGTCTGATTTGGACACAGTCAACTAGGGAGGCAAAAAATTTGTCTGAGGGCTATACGACCCCCAGGCACAGTTTTTGAGGCACCATTTTAAAGAAAAATTCAAAAAAAAAAATTTAAAATCAAATTTTTTGATTAAAATCCTACACCACCCGTATAAAATCCCAACGCTGCCCTCGCACCATCAGGCGGCCATTGGGTCGCCACCTTCGTCGGTGGCTCCTCTGCACCGCCGGTTTGCCTAGTTAAGTCCCTTTGGGCTTTTTCAGCCTTGGTCGTGGTTCTATTGTGAACCGAGAGCTCTTGGCCAGCCCTCGACCCTCCTCTACCTAGCCCATGGTTGCATTGGAGTTCAAGTGCCTCGTCCACCACGCCACGCCGCTAGTCTAAGCCCCCGTCATGGTTCTATTGAGAACCAGGGGCTCCACCGTAGGGTCCAGCCACTAGCCCCTTGGTCTGCCCATGCGACCAGGGGCCAAATTTTTTTAGCACCTGAGGGCTGCAGAGGGCCAAATTGGACCTTTTTGGAGCACTTTCATGGAAACAGGTGTAACTTGGGCATACGATGTCCATTTTTTGTAAACAAGATATCGTCAAAAAGCTGTTTTGAAGCTCTACGCAATGGTGTAGGTGTGATTTTCTGGTTTTTCTTTTTTGATGTCTTTTTCGGCCTTAGAAGTCAGATGTTGTTTTCACTCTGGGAGACATATCTTTGGACTTGCTTATCCATTTTTCACGATTTTCACGGCATTGGAAAGCTGGATTCGGCCTCTATGCAGATATGAGGTCATTTATAGAAGATATGTACCTTAATTTATGCATGCATTCATTTTTGTTTCATGCACTAGGTTTTCATTTTCGCTTATGTTTCTGTAGTTTTTCATTCTCTCCTTTTGCAATCATTGGGTATTGTAATAATGAACTGATATAAAGTTCCATTAAGGGGGGTTCTTGCATCCATTCTTCGTATTGGTGACAACTCGCATGAGTTTTTTTGGTTTCCTGTTGTTTCCTTTAGCTTCTTTCTTGCTTAGCTAGACACATCATTGGTTTGCTTCGGTTCACATTTCACATTGGGATTTTATGGTTCTTGATCCGCATTGGTTCAGATCTTTCTTAGTTTGAAGGCCATGTTTTTATGGTTAATGTTCCAGAATCTTGATGGTACTCATCTTGTGGACAGTTTTAGTTTCAATTTGGCATTGGCTTTGAGAGAAACAACTTCTAGATTTTCTCATCATTATGGGCTTCATTCATCCTTTCATCCATTGTTGCTTACAGATTCTAGGGTTGATCCAGTATGTGAGTTTCCAATTTTCCTTGGCATCGGGTCTGCTGTTGCATTTGTGATTCCGATATGGTATTTTGCAAACAAAAGTATCTTTCCTTGCTTGCTGGATTTGGGGTTCCAGTGTTGCTTCATCAGAGTTCTTCCAGGGATTCCTTGCAGTAGTTCATCTCATTGAGGGGGGGTTTTTCCCACTGGGTTTTCTCTCTCTTTGCATTTGTAAATGGGTACCTGATCAAGCCTTGTTGCTGGGACTCATCTTTGCATAATAATTTGCTTCTCCCTAAGTTGCACTTATGGGGGGGTGTTGGTGTAATTAATATTTAATTACACTTTACATAAGTTTACTTAGGCATTATTTAATTCCTAAGTTATAGGTTTTATCCTTATCTTGTTGAGCTATCTTTTTGCTCAAGATAAGATTAGGTTTATGCATCTTTTCTTTTATAAAGAAAATTATCTCTTGTAATTATTGGTACTTCGAATATATCAATTTGCACATCTTTATGCAATCTCTTCTTTTTTGTTTTTCTCTTCTATGGAAGGTGATTTTCTGGCTTGCATTTCAGATCTTGGTTTCTAATAGTAGGGTTGCTAGTTCTGTTCATGAACCAAAATCATCCTATAAAAATGAGAAAGGATCTAGCCAAGTAGTCCCTAGAGGTACATCATCAGCGAGGATAGTCATCAAGTCTTCTAGCACCAATTCACAATCTGGGGTTGATGGTGAAAAGCCAGAGAAATAAATTAAATCAAAATCAATATGTAAACAAGACAACCCATCCACCCCTTCTCTTGAAAAGAAAAACGTCCAAACAAAACCCATGTCAGAAGATTCAGAGAGCATATTTAAGCATATTATTTAAGATAGTACTTTCCCACCCTTGTCTAAAGAATCTTCTCAATCTCCTCCTATAGAAAGCATATCAATTATTCCTAACGAGTCTAGAGAGGTTGTTCAAAGTGATAAAGCCCCCAGTCTAATAGAAAAATCTCTAGTATGGTTGAGGAAAGTGGTAGAAAAGAAGAGGAAATACACTCCTACGACATTTGTTGGGGCTAGAGTACAGATATAGTGACAAAATTACTCCAATCTTCCTTAGGGCCCAAGAAAGCCCAAAAAATGTCAAGAATTCTGAATGATGTTGTCTCTGGTAATCAGGTGTTAGAAATTGTAGAACCTTTAAAAGATGTAGATAATGATAAGATAACCACGAATGATTATAAAATCATACATGTTGACATGGGTCCCCAGACACTTGAAGGTGATGTATATCATGCCAATTACTCAGTCAATGCTTTAGCCAAGCAGGTAAAAGAAGAAAGAAAAGAAAGGGTAAAATTTCAATCTCAAATTTTGGATTTCAAAAACTTTATCTCTTCCATTATTTCTCCCTTTTTGTATACTGGGGCTTCTAGTTCCCAAGAAATAGTTATTGATGAGTCTGCGATGTAGTTGATTAAGGAAAATCTAAATTATTCCAAGGCTACTAGTGAGTGTCCAATTGAAGAATTGTCTTAGGAAGCTATATTTTTTATTAGTAAATATGTGATTTCCTACACTGACATTGTTGATAAAAGAAAAGGATTAATAGCATAACTGCAGTAGGTTAGAAATGATCAAACCAAGCTGTATGTAGTTTCAGAAGAAATGAAAGAGTTAATTTCCATGGATCAATTGAAGTTGGTAAATGAACAAATTGTTAGTGATCTAAAGAAATTAGATCTTTCATGGTTTGATTCACTTAAATGGAAACTAAACATATATGATGACCTAGTAAAGGAAATCATAGAAGTGCTAGAGAAGTATTTGGATATGTTAGGAGAAATCAAGGGGAACTTTCATGATCTGCAAGTGAAGATAATGGATGATTTTGATGAGAAAATTTCAGACACAAAAGAAATCTACTCAAATTTTAGAGAAGTCTTCAACATAGAAGTAGCACATCCTGCTACGATGACTAAAGAATATTTCTCAAAGCTTGGGAGGCTGGAGTTTTATCTCAAAAATTTTAAAGATGAAGCAGAAAGGAGGTCTAACACACTGAATGAGTCCAAATTTTCTCTCAAAAAATGGAGAATTGGGCTTCAGATCACATTGACACCAGGCAGCAGGGAGATTTTTTGAAATCATTACCAGGTACATGGAATATAAAGCCAGAGTGAAGATGCAAGAGAATTTGTTGCAACAAGGAGAGAATGAGGAGCCAAAAGCTAATGAAGTTGAAGCAGCTAGGAATGATGCATAGTTTATTTTTAACATTTTCATATACTTTCTTTAAAGTTGGCACTTTTAAGTTAATGACTTCTTTTAATTTTCGGTACGATTACTTTCAAGAAACCGTTACCAAAGACATTGGCTATGTTTAAATATTGGTTTGACTGATGTGATTAGGCTCTTTTGAGAAAAAAATTATTTACTCATTAGGGAAAACTCTATTATTTTGGCTATTATCTATTTTTTTGATATAGAAGACATTGGTGGAGTTTATGCATGCATCATCTTTAAGTTATGGTGTATAGATTTATTATGTTTATACTAAATGTTTGCTAGTGTGATATCTATTATTGGGATGACAGATGATATAATTTTTCTATATTGCTATGGTGTTATTATCTGTGAATAAAATTTCTATAGAGTGCAGTGATATTGGTTTAGTTGTTATCTTTATTTCAAAAGTTCTATTTCTATTTACATGAGATTGATAGATTTTTGGATAGTTTCATTGTTGTGGAATGTTTATCTGTGAATAAAGATTTTATGGTGATGGATGAGTAAGTATTTCTCAGTATAATTTAGGTGATTTGATAGTTTAAACTTTTATTGTTTAAGTTGGGTGGACACTAGATGCCTTTATAAGTTATTTATGTTGAATTTTTAGCTTCTATTAGCTTACAACTTATAAGTTATGGATGTTGAACTATTAGCTTCTATTCAAGGAATGGATTAATAGTATTCCTTTCAGTTATTTATCAAAGATTGCATGAATGGAAATGCAATAGGAATTTATAAGTAGTGTGATAAGTGTTGTTCTTTAAAAATGATGCAAAATCACATATCAAATTCAATACCATGGAATACAATATATTTTTTTTGGCTTTTCCTCACGTTAGTCGCTAGTCCTCAAAGTTTTATAACTTTGTCGTGGAGTTCTAAATTTTCATAACTTATCAGTTCTAAATTTTTGATGGTTCAATTTGTTGAGTTGCAAGTCTTTCCTGGCCATCTTTCTACTCGGTGGGTCAGAGGTTTCAAAATTTTAGAGTTTGGTTCTAAGGTTCACTTTGTTGAAGCAAGAATGGAAAAGAGAGAAAGAAAACTTATTATTATGACTAATAACACTATGAAGAAATGATCACTCACCTTTTCTACTCGGTGGGTCGAAGGTTTCAAAAACTTTGAAACTTCAGAGTTTGGTTCTAAGGTTCACTTTGTTGAAGCAAGAATGGAAAAGAGATAAAGAAAACGTATTATTGTAACTAATAACACTATGAAGAAATGATCACTCACCTTTTAAGTCTACATTTTCGGCTTTGTAGTTCGTTGACTTCCAGTTCTGAATGGAGAAGTAGAACCTTAGAACCAAACAAAATGTGTAAGAAATTAAGAATAAATGTGTAAGAAATGGGTCATGATACAATGTTTTTTTAATAGTATTGGCGAATATGTAGGTGTTTTATTAAATTCTTTCAGGATTCCAGGTGAAAATATTAGTCGGTCCAATTGAAACACATAGTTTGACAATGGAAAATTTGTTGCTTAAATATGCCTCATAAAAAAACTCATTGGCGAATGGACTTGCATTGGACCTATACTTCGTAAAATCTGAGTGATTTGGACACCTTATTGGGCGCGAGAATTCGCCAATTGGCAAAGATTCAACACTAAAGTTTTCCTTGTAACTGAATAAGGTTTACAGAGACCAGAAACCATTGTGAAAATCAAAATAACTGAATAAGGTTTATAGAAACCACAAACTATTGTGAAAATCACATAAAGCCCAGAATGTCGCCATTGTTCACATTCTTATTTTGAATGTTGCAGGGTTTTCATTGGGAAAAGGGCTATTTAGTTGAAATGAAGGTCTGATAATGTTTTTTTGTGTTGAGGGTTTTAAAATTTTTGTTTCGTTTCCTCCTTGTATGCTAATTTTTGAATTTTTCCATTTCTGAATGAAATAAGTGACAACCCATTGTGGAAATATGAGTGAAATTAATGAATAATGTTTATAGAAAGTAGAATTTGTGGGTTTTGCAATGAAATGCTATATTTTGAAAACCACAAAACCCAAAATGTTGCCATTGTTCACATTGTTATTCAAAATGGATAAAAAAGCACAAAATCTGGCATTCAAAATCATAATTCGCAAATAGCAAAAAGCCCACACAGCATCCCATTTTTGCCACCATTTTATACATTGTCATTTTGGAAAACACACTGTCTCCTAAAAATTAGATTGTTGTAAAACCCTTTATAAGTAACAACCCAATTGGTTACTCACCCTTGACCTCAATTTGGTATGTTTTGTGATTGTGTGGAGAACCGTTTGTGATTTTGATAGTAGGAATGTAATGAAATTGGAAAACAACAGGTATTATGAAACCTGCAAGGCACGGTGTTATACATTGTTTGTTGTGTTGGAAAAACACACTCTCCTATGTTTTCCATAGTTCACATTGTTACTCAAAATGGAGAAAAAAGAGAAAAATGTGGTGTTCGAAATAATAATTTTGGGTGATCCCACAATAGTGGTTTACAATTTTTGGCCAAACTAGACACTAAAATATTTTTTCTAACTAAATCATCACTTTCGGGCACCTATAGCGGCTAAACCGTGAGGAATTTGAAGATGATGCAAACTAGAGTTTCGTGACATTTTTTCTGTAGATTCTAAATATGTTTTTAAAATTTTTTTTGGAATAAGATTGCACTTCTTTTTCCATCTCCCTTGAAAACTAGTTTTTTTTAGAAAACAACATTTTTAGAAAGTGATGCTCACCGTATAATGCATAACTATTTATCCATGAAAGATAAAATTATAATTCTTTCAAATTTAGATTTGTAACTCTAATATCTAGTGATTCCACTTGGTTAGATAGTGTTTTATTGAATATTTTTTACTCAATCAAGTTTCAAAGTCAAACCAATTACAATTCAGACATAGGTGGACCGTATAACGCTTAACATTTTTTGTATGTATCGAAATTCAATTTTTTCTTTTTTTTAGATCAAGGACTTCAATATCTAGTGAACTCATATTTAAATTTTTTTTTTTTTTATAATCTTACTTTTTTCCACATGTGCATAACAAAGAGTTTGATTTTTTGTGAAAAACCTACATTCACAAGAAATAAAAAATAAATATAATAATTAAATTAAATTTATTTAAAATTATACATTTTGGGAAGCTTATAATAAGGACTACATACTTACAAAAAATAAATTTTAAATGAATTCATTTGATCCCCCAAAAGGTAAATCAAAAGTGGTTTTTTTATCAACATTTTGATAGGTGTAAAAGAGACTCCATTATAGGTATGGTTTAAAACTAGCGATGTTATATCCAAGGGGGTTTGATTAAAGGTAGTTTGATCAAACTCTCTTCAATTGGAATGCTTTAAATAGAAATTTTTAAGGTTTAAATCATTATATTTTCTAAAAATATGTGATTTCAACAAAAAATAGAATCTCCCAGAAATTGTAAACCAACTTTGTTGGATCACCCTTTTCAAATAGCAAAAAGCCCAAATGACATCCCATTTTTGCCGCCATTTTATATATTGTCGTTTTGGAAAATACAGTGTTTCGTAAAACTGTGAGTGTTGTAAGGGCATTTAGAAGTAACAACCCAATTGGTTACTCACTCCTGAACTCAATTTGGTATGTTTTCTTATTGTGTGGAGAACCTTTTGTGATTTTGATATTAGGAATGTAATGAAATTTGAAAACAACAGGTATTAGGAAACCTGCAAGGCACAGTGTTATACATTGTTTTTTGTGTTAGAAAACACCCTGTCCTATGTCAGTTAACTATTACTACCTTTTCTAGATGTTTGGTCCTATCTTCTGGTATAGTCTAAGTGTCATTTCAATTTGTTCACCTAATTGGAACAAAACACCTCGACGAAAAAGAAGGTCGGATGGATAAATTGCACTGATGGAAAGTCTTGATGGTTGGATGTTAACTTTGACCTACTGTGGCCTATCCCATTGCCAGGAAAACGTGTTAGGACATGTAATGAAATTGGAAAATATTAGGTATTATGATACTTGCAAGGCACATCATTGTTATAGATGGTTTGTAGTGTTGGAAAAAACACTATCCCATTTCAGTTAGTTCATTATGAAGAGTTTTATTTTGTTACTCCAAGAATGTAATGCAGTCCGCTTTCAAATTATGGAACAACTCTTTGATACAGTCCAAATGTCATTTCAGTTTCTTTATCTAATTCGAACAAATAAAATGCTTGCATTATTTGTAGTGTTGGAAAACACACTGTCTCTTCTCACTTGCATAGGGTTTTAGAACAGTATATGCATTGCTTATTTCATAACACCTAGGGTATTCCAACATGCATTCTTACTAAACAGAAACAATGTTTTCAAGAGCTTTTGTAATATAGACAGTCTCAATGTATTCAAAAACCCTTTCAAAATTTATAAGGACTTTTAATTTGGGTGAAAATTGCATTTAAACTTTTGATGACTGAAAAAAAAGTATAGAAAATAATTGCAATTTCAAAAACACAATGTTGGGTTTCAATTATTTCAGTGTTGGGTATGTGCAGGATCATCATGGAAAAAACAAGCCCTTAAATGGCAAAAAATTCAAAAAAATCAGAGTTAGGAAACTTGATGTAAAAATTTGAATAAATTATCTATATTATTTCAAAAATATGTAAGAATAGAATCTGTAGAAAATTGAATGTAGTTTCTAAACTACTAGGTTTATTAAAAAAAATCTATTTGGTGAAATTGTTAAAAATTTCAATCACGATGGTACTTAAGTTTGGGGGAAAAATAAGTAGGTGTCTATCTGACCACCCTAACCACAATAAAATGATAATATTTTCTTATAATATTTTAGATATAAGTAGAGGACTCATGTCCCAATGTGATGTGTATTTTTTTGTAATTTTTTTCCAAGTAAATAATTAATTATGAATTTTTTATTACAAATTTTAAAAAATATAAAAACTCATATGTCTGACCACCTTTTTTTTTTCGGTTGAACCAGAGGTTTCCCCTATCCTTGCGACAAGTGCTTAGATCCTTTGTGACACCACCCAATGTACTCCACCACCCCTTGCCCTGGTCTTAACTTGGTCAAAACTTCATGAAATTCAATTTTTATTTTTTTAATCTTATAGTATGTGAAGAATAGAATGTGACACATGTTTTGGATCCCAAAAATGTGATACTGTTTGAAAGCTATAGATGTTTTTCAATCATCCTATCAATCAGGACTTTAGATGTAATTCAAATAGAAAATGAATAATAATTATTTATTAAATTCAAAGTAAATAATAATTTATATTGGTGGAAAGTTGAGAATCTCCTTTAAAAACTCTTTTTGTTTCATCAATTTTGGGTAAAAAAAAATTTGTCAGCCACATACCCTACACATACCCATCATATCGCCACTTTTTGGCCCATCATGATCCTGCACATACCCTATTGTATTTTATCAAATATCACATCTCTCATTTAAGGGGGACTCTATTAATCCTCGACACATAGTGTGATTCATAGTATGCACTTCATTCTGTTTTGCAACAATTCATGTTGGAAAACCCTAGGTGTTAAGAAACAAGCAACCCAAATAGTGTTGTAAAACCCTCTACAACACTATTGGATAGTACCTGTCACCTCAATTTGGTCAGCTTTCTCCTCCAACTTGTCCACGTGCACTCAAACCTTCAACTTTCCCTTTCAACATGCAAACTAGAAACAAATAGTATTTTCACCCTTCTTTTTGCAAACAGAGAAGGTCCAATACCTGCAACCATCACCAAGAAAATGTATCATCATTGACAGGCTTTCAAAATAATTTTTTGGCATGGAAAAAAATCCAAAACGTGGCATTCAAAACCATTATTTGCAAATATCAAAAAGCCCAGACAAGGTCCCATTTTCTCCATTTTTGGACAGCAACGTTTTGGTGGATTGCAACGGGAAGAGTTGTAGGTGTTCGGAGCTCCCTAAGGTATGTATATGCATTTTGTGTATGTGCCATTTTTCTATTCTACCATGAACACTAAAGAAATGAACGACTATTCGTTGCTAGAAAACAATATTTTTAGCTTTCTTTCTTGAAACAGAAAAGGCACAATACAATACCACGAAACAAATAGTATTTTCACCTTTCTTTCTCGAAACAAAAAAGGCCCACGTCATTCCCTTCCACTTTTCTTGTGCCAAACAAAAGAAACTTGTCGACAAAGCTAAGCCACCTACCTGATGACGTCGTTAACTCCTACCTAACCATCGCTTGATGTTTGCTCCCGTTTGTCGCTTTACTCAGTGATCGCCCATTTGGCGAGCCCCGCACTACAACGTCTCCTCATGTTATGTATGTTTCCATGTATGTTGTTATGTATGTTTTTCATGCATTTTTGTATGTACATAGGTGCTTTTTGTCTAGTAGTTAGCTAGCTTCTATGCTCCAAGAATGTAATGAAGTTCAGTTTCAAATTTTTGAACAACTCTTTGCTATAGTCCGAATGTCATTTCATTTTCTTTATCTATTTGGAACAAATAAATAAATTGCATTATTTTTTGAGTTGGAAAACACACTGTCTCCTCTCAATTGTAGAGGGTTTTAGAACACTATATGGGTTGCTTGTTTCTTAACACCTTATATGGAGACAGTGTGTTTTCCAATACTACAAATAATGTGAGCACTTATTTGGTCAAATTAGATGAGGAAAATGAAAATTCCATTTTGATGCCATGTTACATACATATGTGCTTTTTGTTTATGATTTAGCTTTGTCCTGATTGGAACAAACAAATTGCTTGCATCATTTGCACAGTTGGAAAACACATTGTCTCCTCTCAGTTGTAGAGGGTTTTACAACACTATATATGGAGACAGTGTATTTTCCAACTCTACAAATAATGTGACCATTTATTTGGTCCAATCATATGAGGAAATTGAAATTCCATTTTAATGTCATGTTACATACATAGGTACTTTTTGTTCTAAAGTCAACAAGCTAGAGAAAATGCACCTAACATTGCCATTTTCCACATTTTTCATTTCTCGAGTATGGTGGGTGGGAGGGATGCTCTAGTGAGGAAAATGGAATTGCAAGTGGCTAAACCACTAGAAACCCCTCAAACACATTGCTCGCTACAGTGCATAAGCATTTTCCACATTTTGATTTTGCAGTTTGCTGGCTGGGGAGGGACTTGCAGTCAAGGATGGAGATAGTGTGTTTTCCAACACTGCAAAAAATGTGAGCATTTATTTGGTTGAATCAGATGATTGCACAATTGGAAAACACACTATCCCCTCTCAGTTGCAGAGGGTTTTACAACACTATAAGGGTTGATTGTTTCTTAACACCTTATATGGAGACAATGTGTTTTCCAACATTGTAAATAATGTGAGCATTTATCTCGTCGAATCGGATGAGAAAATGAAATGCCACTTTGGTCTCATGTTACATACATAGGTGATTTTTGTTTACGAGTTAGCTTTCTCTTGATTGGAACAAATGAATTGCTCACATTATTTGCACAGTTGGAAAACACACTGTCTCATCTTAGTTGTAGAGGGTTTTACAACACTATATGGGTTGCTTGTTTCTTAACACCTTATATGGAGATAGTGCGTTTTCCAAATGTGTAGATAATGTGAGCATTTATTTGGTTGAATCAGATGATGAAAATGAAATTCCATTTTGATCTCATGTTACATAAATAGGTGCTTTTTGTTTATGAGTTAGCTTTCTCCTAATTGGAACAAATGAATTGCTCACATTATTTGCATAGTTGGAAAACACATGTCTCCTCTCAATTGCAAAGGGTTTTACAACACTATATGGGTTGCTTGTTTCTTAACACCTTATATGGAGACAATGTGTTTTCCAATTGTACAAATAATGTGAGCATTTATTTAGTAAAATCATATGAGGAAAATGAAATTCCATTTTGATCTCATGTTACATACATAGGTGTTTTTTGTTTACGAGTTAGCTTTCTCCTAATTAAAACAAATGAATTGCTTGCATTATTTGCAAATTTGGAAAACACACTGTCTCCTCTTTGTTGCAGAGGGTTTTACAACACTATATGGGTTGCTTGTTTCTTAACACCTTATATGGAGACAATGCGTTTTCCAACTATGTAGATAATGTGAGCATTTATTTAGTCAAATCAAATGAGGAAAATGAACTGCCAATTTGATCTCATGTTACATAAATAGGTGTTTTTTATTTGAGTTAGATTTCTCTTGATTGGAACAAATGAATTGCTCGCATTATTTGCATAGTTGGAAAACACACTATCTCCTCTCAGTTGCAGAGGGTTTTACAACACTATAAGGATTGCTTGTTTCTAAACACCTTATATGGAGACAGTGTGTTTTCCAACACTGCAAATAATGTGAGCATTTATTTCATTGAATCAGATGGGGAAAATGAAATGCCATTTTGGTCTCATGTTACATATATAGGTGCTTTTTGTTTATGAGTTAGCTTTCTACTGATTGGAACAAATGAATTGCTCCAGCAGAATGAATGTTCATTGCTTCACAGTTCCAGCAGAATGGAAAAATGGCAGATATGATTGCTGATATATATACTAGTGTTAGAGATAGGTTAAATTGGAAATTAAATTTCCAATGTATAGTTTAATATGTTTGTTTATTGTCTATGCAAGCTGACATTTTGCACTTAGCAGAACAAATAAATTGTATATTGGTGAAATTTGGAATTAAAAAATTATGTCTAGCACCAAATGTCTTTAATTTTCCAATTTAATCTATCACTAACACTTGTATTTTTTCTAGGTGGTTGATATAGGCAAGGAAAGAAAATTGAACAAAATAAGGGTAGGTGGATTGAGAAGGATGCTTCAGGAGATGTGAACCTTCTACAGTAAATCCAGGTGATTCTGGCTCCCATAGCTTGAATCACAAGTGTAGTGGACATTAAAATTTCCAAAATTTATTATGCGTTTAGAAGTTTTGATTTGTTTGAAATTATGAAATGTTGGGGTTTTCAATCAGCTATCATTTTCATGGGATTCTTAAGTGTTTTGTGCTAATTTAAAATATTTCACCAACAAAGTTTATATGTGGACATGTATGTATGTGAAATTACTTACAAACAACATTCAAAGTGAAGAACCCAGTTGAAGGGAAATGCATGTACAAATTTTGAGTTTGGACCATATTCGTGGTTGCCTAAAATTGTATTAGTATCTAGACAAGTTGTAATAACATTTTCTTCACTTGAATTGGGTTCTTCACTTTGCAATGTGAGCATCAACATAAGCTTTTGTGAGTATTTCCTATTTTATGAAATGCTGAAAATACATCCTCTTGAGAGTCCATCCTATGATCCTGTCCTAATTTAAATCTCTTTTTTGTCTCTCAAGTAGAATATTTCTCCATATTTAAAAGTTCTATTTAATGTTAGTTTTCCATCATCTGTCATTTTTGTGTGGTTCTTGAGTGTTTTCATAATATTTCTTTTTACAATTTCCCTATTTGTCTAGAATATTTACTAAGTTATAAATGGTTTGCTTTTAACAACATCTGATGGAAATTTTGTAGAATTCTATTTCTATTCTTTTTCAATATGTTTCGATTTGACCACCACACCACAAAAGATGTGCAAATATAACAAGTCATTACTTGAAATAGTTGTATGCACTGTATTAAATAGAACTTGTAAAGCCAATGGGTAGCAATAACCTGTGCGAAATGGGTATAACGCTATAGACTGAATTGAAAATTCAGCCTACATTACTTGGCACTAAATATTATAGAAAAATAGACAAATAGACAAATTGTAAAAGAGCTATTAGAATAATAACATACATGGAAAGAAAAAGTGATGAAATTGGTAGATGGGAGCAAACGTCTGATGATGGTTAGGTAGGAGTTAATGACGTTGTCAGTTAGGTTTTCCTGCCTATTTCTAAGGGAAAAAGGTGGGTGGATAAGCTTTCTCAACAAGTTTCTTTTGTATGGCATAGGAAAAGTGGAAAGGAATGAATGATGTGGGCCTGCCTTTTTAGAGCCTTTTCTGTTTCGAGAAAGAAAGGTGAAAATACTATTTGTTTACAGTTTGCACGTTGAAAGGGAAAACTGAAGGTCTAAGTGCACGTGGATGACTTGGAGGAGAATACCGACCAAATCAAGGTGACAGGTACTATCCAATAGTGTTGCAGAGGATTTGACAACACTATTTGGGTTGCTTGTTTCTTAACATCTAGGGTTTTCCAACATGAATTGTTGCAAAACAGAATGAAGTGTGTACTATGAGTCACACTATGTGTTGAGGATTAATAGAGTCCTCCTTAAATGATAGATGTGCTATTTGATAAAATACAACACCATCTATATGTTTGTATATTTGCATTACAAGACAAAGGTTGGGTATAAGTAAAGGTAGACTTAAAAACACATTGTGTTTTCCAACATGCACTACACAATGCACATCACTTTCAACGAGTTTATTCATTATTGCCAATAATGACAAGAAATTGGTGTTCTTGCTTTTTGTAATGCACACCTACATATACTGGTTTAAAAACCAGAAAGGGCTTGGGTGTGTTGTGATGTGGAGGTTGAAAAATGCAGTGTGTTATGAAGCATGCAATTTGTTATATACTTGAAACTTAAACACAACAATGGAAGGTGTGAT
>VDFB02193867.1:769094517-769405059 GCA_007258455.2 Sequoia sempervirens | reverse complement strand
GAACACTTATTTATATTAGAAAAGAAACTAACTACCTAACTCTAACAGAGAAATACGTGGACATAAATGCATCCTGAAACTCAGGAACAGACTTCTCATAAATGAAGGCATATCTGTTCAACACGATTCAAAGAGAATTTAGTATTCCACTCTTCCTAGATTAATGATCATTTAGATTTCCTCCCAACGACCCGGTCAGAGAGTCTTTTTTGGAACAAATTCCTCGATGTCGTGCTGGAAATGGACTTTATTGCAGGGCTGAGATTTGTTGCGCTTTGACTTGTTCATGCGTCCTTCAACAACCTGCGATGCACATGGCGACAAAAGCAAAAGAAAGCACGTGTGGAAAATAACATGATACACATTCATTAATCACATATTAAATCCATTTCATTATCAAAAAACCACATGCATTATATCAGTCATTCGGGAGGTCAAACAGAGCAATTAATATAGACACATAGAGATGTTAAGCTGCAGGAATATAGGAATGTATTGCTACAAGATACTACCCGATTTTAGATAAAAAGCCTTTAATCAAAGAGTTAAAACAACCATCAGCAAGAAGAGTAAGGGTATTAAAAATACATCATAATATTCAAATTATGAGCATATTTCAAGCTCATCATTTTCCCTCTACTTATCCTAATGATGGTCCTCCAGCATTAAGCTTTCTAGTTGTTTCTCTGAAATCAGTAGGAGTAGTATGGCCCTGTAATGAAGTTCCAAATTTATAGTAGAAACCTCTGAAACTTTGCCATCTCTCATATCTGCGGATTTCTGCATCCTCATTAACATTTGTAGCCCAATAAGGGTAAAGTGGCCACATCAAAATTGGAGGTCAAAATGTTAATGGTAACCATAACTCAAACCTTCTCTGGAGACCAAGCTGCATATATTTCTCTGTCCTTTTGATGGCTGCCTTAAAGTTCAAAGGGCTATGAGGCTTAGATTTCCTCAGACCAACAGTCAGTTTTTCCCATCTTGTTTCAATTCTAGAAGATGAAAGCTTCCAAAACAGATATGTTTGGTCTTTGAACTCATCATACACCTACTTCTTGATATCAAATATTTTCATTCTTTTTGTCTGATCATTGAATCCATACACAATAGTAAGCCAAGTTCTCAGAATTGTGTGGGGAGCTGAGCTTTCAGGTCACAGTGGAATAGGTTCATTCCTTTCAGCCTCTTCATAAGCCTCTAATTGTCTTCCATAGTTAGTTTCATTGGCCGCCCAAGACATGAGTGACCTCAGATGAATGTCACCAATGTAGAGAAGTGGATTCCACTCTGTTTCAGAGGGAATTAGTAAACCATGCAAATAAAACTCACATAAATAATTTTTCAGTCAACTAGGTGCTACTTGATATGTATCATAAAATTCATTAGCTATGTGAATGACAGGGTCTAAATTTCTTGAAATTCTCATCAATTGGAACCAAAGAAATTTATCTTTAAGGCACATAGCATATACCCTAGGTGGTGGTCTACATTCCATAATTTTACCAGTTATCTTCACCATTTCATCCATTTTCTCTTTCATTTCTTGAATTTCATATTTTTGTCTTTCAATTTCCCTTTTCAATTTCTTCTTTTCTTCTTCCCAAAGACTTTGTTGAATTTCAGTTCTAGCTAAATGGTGGAAACTCAAAGTTTGAAATGTAACAGGCCTCCATGTAGTCCTAAGATATTCCAAATATTCAATCAACAATGTCCTTTTATAAACAACCAATGCTCGACAAGTTTCAGGGGGTAATGGGTTTCATTAGACACTTCAAATTGTTCAAGTTGTTCTTCCTCTTACTGCAGGATGGACTCCTATTTCTGCTCAGGAGGAGATTGTGTTTCTTCTGAAACTTGCATAACTGCTTTAGCCAAGTCATCAAGACTTGGCATCCCCCTTTCATTACCACTACCATGTTGTGCTTCCTCAACTTCCACTGTCTTAGTTTGCACTTCCCCAGGAATAATAGATGGAATTTGTGGAACATTCTCAGATACATTCTAAGAAACATCATGACTGAATTCTTCATATTCCTCAGGAATTACTATAATTTCAAGTTGAATGTAGGTTGAGGTAACTTTACGTTGTTTCCTTGATGAAACTCTTTTTGAAAATATTTCTAAAGTAATAGCTGCAGGACACACTTTTGTGGCTTTCCTCTTTCTAACTTGCCTAGAGGATTCAGACTCAACAAGAGAAGATGATAGTGAAACTGCAGTGGCAACAAGTGTTGCTGCAGGAGAAACTACTATAGGGGAAGATGGTGCAGGAAAGAGTGGAGTAGAACGTTTTCACTTTTGAACATGAGGGTCAGATTCTGGGGTTTGTTCTACCCTAGATGATTCTCCTACCTTCATTTTCCCTTTTTCTTTTCTACCAGAAGACCTGGTTTGTACTTGGGCAGAGGGCTATAGTGTGGAGGCTACATGACTAAGTGCTGCAAGAGCAGATGATTCTTGCTCTACTTCCCTACTTGTAGATTCTACTCTCTTTTTCTTTTTCTTGTGTTGTGCAGGGAGTGCTCTAGGAGGCTCTGGAGGTTGTAGACCCTTCTGGGCAAAAAATTCTTTCCAAGAAAGGGGTGATACATCCCTTAGGGAATGCTCGATCAAGAATTTAATGAGGGCATAATGGGCGATGGAGTTGTCCCTACCCCTCTGGGTTTCATGGGAATAATGTTTCAAAAGGTTTAACAAAAAATTTGGAACATTGACAGCTAAATCGTGCCTCATATGACTCAATAGTTTAAAATGATAGGAATGCAAATAGGAAAATTGTCCCTCACAAGTCAAGTACCTGATAATGAAGGTGGCATATTCTGAGTATGGAGGAGGTAGTGACACTTGTTTGCATCCTTATTTGGAAACCTCCAAGGGTCCTTCTGTTGGTATTGTGAATTCTACTGTAGCAGAGACAACATCTCTCTCTAAAGAAAAAATTTCTCCTATCGCCAGAAGCCCAGTTACTTCTGCAATCCACTCTTCTGTAACGGCTACTATCAAACCCCACACTGTAGCTTCTCCCTCTGAAAGAGTTCTCAAAAAATCACCTACAACTTCCTCATTATAGGAATCTATCCTTAGAAAATAATTCATCCAACCACAATTGTCGAATGCTTGAACTACTTGAGGATTTTGCGTCAAGGGTTCATGAGCTATAGGCTCATGTCTTACTAACTGGCCACCCATATTCACAAATAATCCCTGTTGAGATTCCTAAAACTCAAACTTCTTTTGAAAATTTGAAAAAATTCTTCTGCTCTGCTTCTTTTTTCCCTACTATCACTTTTCTTTACTTTTCCAAGAATGACAAAAAGGATAATTGCATGAAATGATTGTTAAAAACTACTCAAATCAAGTAGTTAATTATTGTTTAGGATGAAAGCACGCAGTCATACTTGGTAAGTATAAGAAAATAAAAATGTCTTAACAGTTGTGACAGTGGCATAAGAAAAAGTTGAAATGGATTATCCCCGCCCCCTACTAAAAATTTGGCATGTGTCCACACATGTGCGAAAGGATAGGTGAAGAACAGGAAATAATGACTGATATGTACATAGCAATTAATGAATAAATGAAATAAATAAATGATGTGACAATAAAAGATATTGCGTACCTTATAATAAGTGTTTGTACATGCTAGGAAAGATCACAGCTCAACATGAAATGACGGCTGGAATTGAAACCATAAATGAGGGCGGTACGGCAAGATGGATGACATGGATGGGTGACATGGAAGAAGAGGAAATGAATGGTGGTGATGGATAAAAAATGGAGAAAGTGGCTTCCTTAAAAAAGAAACCTTTATTATGGGCATGCAACATAGAATTTTAAAGAGATGTTGCAGGAGAAAGGCCGAAGCCTTTTGCTACAGGAAGATCAGTGGCCACATCTGAAACAAACTGCTTCATAAATTCTTCTTTGGACGTTGGCTTATGATACAACCTAAGACGATGTCCATTAACTAGTAGCTTGAATCAGACATGATCTATTGTAGCTAACTAAATTGAACCATTATCAAACACATTTTCTATTTCATAAGTACCAAGACATCTTGTGGTGAGTTTACCTTGATTTTCCTTATACCTGGAGTCATAGAGCAACGCCCAATCACCGCAGAGAATTGCTTAGTTCTGATATGGTGGTCATGCCATTTTTTTCTTTGATGTTGGATAGCTTCAGTATGTTGCAAGGTAGCTTTCCTTATCTCATCCAATGCATTCAGCTGCAGGAGGCATTCCTTTTGGGCTTCTGAAATATCAATGTTAAGCTGGAGAGCAGTTCTTAAGGTCTTATGCTCAAACTCTATTGGCAACATGGTAGTTTTGTCATAGAGTAACTCAAAAGAAGTGAACCCTGTAGTTGTTTTCCATGTTTTGCTATAAGCCCAGATTGCTTTAGGAAGGCAACTTCTCTAATCCTTCTTGTGTAATTGTACTGTCTTAGTAAGGATTGCCTCAATTTCTCTGTTGGTAACCTCTGCCTGACCATTGGGTTGAGGGTGATAGGGGCTAGAATTTTTGTGTCTGATCTTGTAATCATTCATCAATGTAGTGATTAAGTTTGATGTAAACTGAGCTCCTTGATCAATAACAAGTTCCCTTGGGACTCCAAACCGAGTAAAAATATGCTTATATAGGAACTCAACAACTTTATTGTCATGGGAATGTGTCATTGCTTTCACTTCCACCCACTTGGTTACATAATCAATGCAAACCAAAATGTATGATTTCCCATTGAATGGAGGATCAATAGGCCCAACAAAATCCATGCCCCAATTGTCAAAGGGACTGACTACCACTTGAGGATACAAGGACATTTCATCAGACCTTGTTGGTCTCCCCATGCATTGACATCTGTCACATTTTTTGGTGTAGGTTGTAGCATCTTTGTGTAGTGTGGGCCAATAGTATCATGTAGCAAGCACTTTCATAGATGTTCTTTTGGCTGCAAAGTGCCCACCACATGGCTCATCATGACAAGCATGCAAAATTCCATAGGTTTCATCTTCCCTAACACACCTTCTCATGACTTGGTCAGGTCCTGTGTAAAATAAACAGTCTGCAGTCCATTAAAAGTTTAAACTTTTCTCTACCAACAATTGCATTTCCTTTGGTGAGAAGTGGGCTGGGATCTTATTGGCTGCTAAATAATTTTCAATATTTGCATACCATGAAGTTTGAGAAGCAATAGAAAACAAAAGTTCATCGGGAAAGCTATCATCAATTACCTCAGAGGTGGCAGGTGTAGTTGTTTGAAGTCTTGACAAGAAATCAGCCACCACATTAGCCCGACCTGGCTTATCAATAACTGTGATATCAAATTCTTGCAACAATAGGAGCCATCTTGCTAATCTGCTATATATGGCAGGCTTATTCATGAGGTACCTTATTGCTGCATGATCTGCATGGACAAATATTTGGTAACCAGTGACATAATGTCAAAACTTGTTCAGGGAATACACAACTGATAGCAATTATTTCTCTATGACAGTATAGTTTAATTCAGGGCCTTGAAGGTTTTTGCTAATGAAATATATGGCATGCTTTATGGAATTCTCTTTCTATCCTAAAACTACCCCTATGGCATAATCAGAAGCATCTATGTGTTTATGAAAGGGCAGACTCCACTTCGGTCCTTGAAGAATAGGTGCCTGAGCAAGTGAGTGCTTAAGCTACATGAAATATTTGTCACAGGCCTCAGTCCAGTTAAATTCAGAATCCTTAGTCAATAAGGCATATAATGGACTGGCTATTTTGTTGAAATATTTGATAAATCTTTTATAATATCTAGCATGTCCTAGGAAGCTTCTAACATCCTTTTGTTTCATAGGTGTTTGCAAAGTTAGAATGACTTCTATTTTTGCAGGATCAACTTGAATTCCTACTTGAGAGATATGATGGCCTAAAATATTTCCCACTTGCATCATCATAAAGCACTTCTCACTATTCAAAGACAAATTTTGCTCCTTACATATTTTCAACACTTTCTCCAAATTTGCTAATGCTTCTTTATAAGTAACTCCATAAGTGGTGAAGTCATCCATGTAGATCTCCAGAGAATCATGAGAAATGTCAGCAAAAATATTGATCACTGTCGTTTGAAATGTTACAAGTGCATTACATAGGCCAAAAGGTAAGACAGAGTAGGAAAAAGTGCCCCATGGACTGGTAAAAGTTGTTTTGTCTTGATCCTCAGGGGCAATTCTAATTTGATTATACCCACTATATCCATCCAAAAAAGAGAAATACTTTTTACCATACAATGATTCTAGCACTTGGTCAACAAATGGCAGTGAAAAGTGATCCTTTTTAGTTGTTGTGTTCAACTCCCTGTATTCTACACAAACTCTCCATTTTCCACCTTTTTTAGGAACAATCACCAATGGAGATACCCATTGACTATCTGAAATGGGGTAGATAAAACCAGCATCAAGCAATTTTTGGAGCTCTTTTTTAACTATTTCCCTGAGTGCTGGGTTTATCCTTCTTTGAGGCTGCCTAACAGGTGAACAATCTTCCTTAATGTAGATCCTATGAGTACAGAGTTGAGGATCTATTCCCTTCATATCCCCATAGTCCCATGCAAAAGCTCTGTGTTGATCTTGCAGCATTGTGACAAGGGCAGTTTGTTGAGATTGATGCAACTTATTATTGATGTTCAGATAGCGGCCTAGAGACACTTCTACTTGCTTGGTAAGATCATTCATGGAGGCTACTGATAAAGGTGGTGTTTGTATTTCATGTGGAAGAAAATTGTGATAAACTATAGGAAATTTAGGTGGCAGGCTCTCAGGATTCAGTTGTTGCAAGAAACACTGCTGAAGATAGCTATTTGGAACAGATGGGCTACTTAGATCAGAGTTGGACTACAAAATGTGTAAAAGCAAGCCATCCTCACTTTGAAGCTAGGAAAATAGATTAGTTTGCAACATCATTAGCTGAGCCAATGAATTGACTTCTTCAGTTTCCTCCCCTAAATCTGGCCAAATTGGTTGAGACAAGTCTGGTTGAGGCTGGGCAGGTGGGTATAAAGCCAATTTCTTTCTTGACTGACCATCAGAAATTGTCATGTCTCCTGAATGACATCCTATAAAAGCATCAACTATGGCTAACCATGGTCTACCTAGGATGATAGAATATCCTCCCAAAGTTTCCTTAGTGGACAATATGGTGAAATTTATTGGGTATTCCCAAGACTCAAGGATGACAATGACATCTTCTACCTCTCCATCAGGTGTTACTGTGGAACTATCAGCAAGCTGCAGGATAGTAGGTGTAGACCGAATGGTTAGGATATTCAAATACTCCATTGTATGCTTGGTCATTACATTGATGGTTGCACCAAGGTCAATCGAAACATTTTTTACTATCTGACCATTAATATTTATTTTTACCATAGGACTCCCAGGGTCAATATATTTTGGAATGACTACCTTCCCTAACATAATATTTGTCAACTGTCCTAGAACATGGATAGTTTGGGGATCCTTTTTCTTTCTTCCTGGTTTCTTTAAACATGCCTCCTTAATGACTTTTCCATAAATTGGGACATCTTTAATGGCTTCAAAAAGGGGAATTTGAATGTGTACATTCTTTAGCTGATCCAAAATATCAAAGGTAGGCTCTTCCATAGACTTGGATGTAGTAATTTGCAATCTCTGAGGAAAAGGAAATTTGGCCTGATGTTGTAGGACAGGCTCCTTAGAGACATTATCTAATACAGGTATATGTTCTACAGAATCAGTAGGTTGTTTAGAGGCAGAGTCTAGAATCTCTGTACTTACAGGCGGTTGTGGAGTAGGGAGAGTGGTTCCAGACCTAAGATGGATATCATTAATATTCAGGGCATAAGCTGGATATTGATTGACTTCTGCAAAATACATAGGTTGTTGTTGTTGTTGCTTATTATTAGGATTTGGCAATGGTTGAGCAAGCATAGATGTTTGTTTTGGAGGGCTAATATTTGTTGCAGGTGCTGCAGGAGGTGGCATGAGGGCTGGAGGTTGTGGCTGTTGAAGCTGCAGGGATCCAGGGGATTGGTTCTGCCATTGCTGAGAACCTCGCCATTGAGGATTCTACTGCCAATTACCTTGGGGTGGAGTCCATTGTCCTTGTGGTTGTTGCCAACCTCTTTGAGAAGATTGCCATTAAGGACTCTGATAGTTAGGCCAGTTGTTGGAAAATATGTCTCAATCTCACAGACTGAGACCTCTAAGGGAGGCAAGTCGGTGTGACATGCTTTGGGTATGGCCGACTAGTAGCTTTGGATCTTGTGGTTTGTACAGGTTGCCGAGACAATGATTAAGTCATGCCAAAGGAGCTTATCGTTGTGACTTGTGACAGTCATTGTAACCCTATGTCGAGTTGAGATCTCTGGCCAACAGGCCATGCATATCATATATTGGGGAGACCCTTGGCCAAAAGGCTTACTTCGATGTGAGGTCCCAACGACGAACGAAGTCTCACCGACAACATTTCTTTTGAAGCCTTCGGGGAGAGTCTAGGGTGTTTAGTAAGAATTCTTACCAATAGGAATGTCTCATCGACAGTATTCACTCAAGGTAACTCAAAGGTCTCGGGAAGAACTCTCGGTGACTAAGTGAAGTCTTGTTGAAGGTGGAGGCTTCGGTATGAAGTCTCAGCAATTGATGATGGTCTCACCGATGAGGATACACTTGGAGTCTTCGCGGTGACACAAAGACTTTGGTATGAAGTCTTAGTGATGGACAGAAGTTTTTCGACTATTGTTTGGTGCTCGATATGACTTAAGACTTTAGAGTAACATCTCAGTGATAGCGATATGTCTTGGCAATAGATGAGCACTTTGGCGTAACTTTGAACCTCGGTATGATCTCTTAGCAAAAGACGATAGTCTCGCCGATGTAAATTCTATTGTCTATGTGACTTTGGAGCTTTGGTATGATGTCTCACCAAAAGTGATAAGTCTTGCCGACTGTTGAATATCTCGGTATAACATAAAGGTTCGGTATGAGGTCTTAGCGATAGCTCTTTGGACTCGATGTAACATCTTGGGGATAAGGATGACTCTTGGCGACATCGATGGTTAAGTCTTGTGGCATCGGGGAGACAAAGTTAGTGTCTCACCGACATGCCAACACAAGTTGATCGCTTTGACCGAGAGAAGACCATCCTACATGGTGAGTCAATGGCCAATCAGAGGAGCCAAATGGGAACCGCTAGTAGTTGGACTGTTGCAGCCATTACTGAGAGGGAGCTCAACAGACAAGGGCAGCATGGATTTACTCTGAAGTTGTAGATGATGTCTGATTCGATGAATCGATGGATTGTTGTGTGATTGTATGATCAGTAGATGAATTCTATTATGTGAAGACTGTAACGTGAATGTTCTATAACAAGGTTGTTCATGGTGAATGTTGCTATAAACTGACATCAGAAGGATAAGTCAGATCTCTATATGTAATCTTTATTATTTTAATACAAAGTGACTTCTCTTGGTGTGGTGGGTTTTTCTCCCGTAAGGGTTTTCCCACGTATATCTGGTGTTCATTTGTGTTTGTCTATTTCTCTTTTTTTGTTATCTCTTTCAAGTGCATCTTAATTGGATTGTAATTGTAAAATTTAAAAGGTATCTCTGCATTCTTCCCTGACGTTTTGACGTTAGGAGAGTTTTTTCCGCATCTAGCTTTCCTTACACCACTGTGGTTGAGAAGTATTTCAAGGTGGTGATGGGCCATATGTAGGTTGCCATTAGTTATTGTAATTAGAATAAGGATTACCAAAAGTCAAAGGGTCTTGAGGCATACCTTGTCTTTGAGCCAATGGTCACCTTTGTGCAACGAAGAATACTTGATCATCATCACCCTCTACTATCTTAAAATCAATAGGTAATTGCTTAGCCTCTAGGTTAGCCACCATCTTACATTTGCAATCATGTTTCTTCTATCTGCAATGTGGACAAAACTCAGCCAAGATTGCTTTATCTTCCTCATGTTTCTTCCGAGATTGCATAGTATCCAACTGTGTAGCCATGTTGTTTATGATATCCTGCTTGAAATCGGACAACAAATGTGTGATCTCCATCCGTGAAACTCCATTAGTAGAAGATTTTCCCACTGTGGCTTGATGACCTCTACCCTTCTTAACAATTTCTCGAGAGTAGTTGTGACATATATTCTTGATATCATCCCAAGGCACTTGGGTTATATCTCCTCCTCCCATAAGATCCAGGGCATCTATACAGGTGTCACTGATTCCCCTTAGAAAAAGTAGTTTATAAGATTCTTCATTGAGAGTATGGTCTGAATTCTTTTTTAGGGAAAACAAGAATCTTGAGATATAGTCTTCCAGGCTTTCATCCTCCTTTTTTTGAACTCTGAATATATCACCACCCTTACTACCACTCTTACAATATTCCTTGTATTTCTCAAGAAATTTTGTTTGCATAGCTACCCAACTATCAACAACATCCCTTCCCAAATTCATAAACCATCTAAGAGCTCCCTCCTTCAAAGTAGCAGGAAACAACTTCAGCCTGTGAGCATCTGAAGTGTAATCATAGCTACGACAAAGGATGTCAAACTCAAACAAGAAAGTGTTTGGGTCCTCTGTAACTAGTCCATAGAACTTGGGAAGTAATGAAGAAGGAATATTTTTAAGGTTATCATTATCTTGCTAAGCAATGATGGGGAATTCAAAAGCAGGAGGTTGATTAGGTGGATTACGTGCCATATTTGCTTGATGGAGTATCAAAGCAAATGGATTTTCTTGAGGTTCTTCATCAACTGGGGCAAATGGAAATTTAGCAAGTAGGTTTTCAACAAATGGATTGATATCTTGGTCTCCTCCTTCCTCAAATAGATTATAAGCTAGTTCAGAATTGTTATCAATGAATGGAAGGTTAGGGAGGAATCTTCCCAGAGCGTCTCTTCTTCTATGCATGCAATAGAATTAACCGTAAATTGAAGGAATTTGAAAATGATTGAATAAACACACTAAACTACTACTAACAATGACTATGATAGGTTCTTAGCTTGACACCATCCCTGGCAATGACGCCAAAAATGGTCAATTCCACAAAAGGATATAAAAGTCATGGAAAATCCTAACCTGGGAATTGGACATTCTAGCAGGTGACTAACATCTTCTTATGGTCGTTCATTTACATTGTCAAACCAAGGAACACATACTTGAAATGGAGCGACACTGTATGTGCACTAAGAACCAGTTTCAATCACAATTTACCAGAAATAAATACTTGGAAGGATTTCTACTTATGCTGCAGGAATGTAATGTAAAGTCTTCTTAACTTAAGCATAACTTAATCAAAGTAGAAATCATGACAACTATTACTAAGAAACAAACTATGAACTAGTCTTATGTTGCATGAACAAACACAGGGATGGATTCCCGATGCTGCAAGAACAATATAAGACTGAGTTTGCACTGAAACCTTCAAGAATGAAATCTAACTTATAATCAACAAGAGATAAATAACTAACTAAAGATACTCACTAAGTGGGCCCCCTTAGCAAGCATCAACCAATTTATGCAAGAATTGAACTCAAAACCTCATCAGCTTTTATTCATAAACTTGGAATCATATACATTGATTGTTCTGCTTATAATAAAACTAACACAAAACATCATTTCTCATTATAATACTAACTTTAACACACTCTGTTGCTCACTCACTTAGGAGGAACACTTATTTATATTAGAAAATAAACTAACTACCTAACTCTAACAGAGAAAGATGTGGACATAAATGCATCCTCAAATTGAGGAACAAACTTCTCATAAATGAAGGCATATCTATTCAACAAGATTCATAGAGAATTTAGTATTCCACTCTTCCTAGATTAATGATCATTTAGATTTCCTCCCAATAACCCGGTCAGAGAGTCTTTGCTAGAACAACTTCCTCAATGTCGTGCTAGAAATGGACTTTATTGTAGGGTTGAGATCTGGTGCGCTTTGACTCATTCATGCTTCCTTCAACAACCTGTGATGCACATGGCGACAGAAGCGAAAGAAAGCACGCATGGAAAATAACATGATACACATTCATTAATCACATATTAAATCCATTTCATTATCCAAAAACCACATGCATTATATCAGTCATTCGGGAGGTCAAAAAGAGCAATTAATACAGACACATAGAGATGTTAAGCTACAGGAATATAGGAATGTGTTGCTACAGGATACTACCCGATTTTGGATAAAAGCCTTTAATCAAAGAGTTAAAACAACCATTAGAAATAAGAGTAAGGGTATTAAAAATACATCATAATATTCAAATTATGAGCATATTTTGAGCTCATCAAGTATCAGGAGAGGGATTAGTGGATATGATAGGATCTGGACTTGTGGTAGTGGGCTCATGTGATGGAGATGGAGATGGAGTGGTGGAATCTTGAATGACAAGGGGATCATGGGATGGAATGGATGGGGGACTGTGATCTTGAGGTGGACTAGATGGTATGGTAGGATCTTGATCTAGAGAATGGGATATGTTGGCATGCTTTGGATTAGGCTCTTGGCATGACTCATCATGTGTGGTTGGCATGCTAATGGAGTCTTGGTGGGACTCTTCAAGTGGGGAAGATGGAGGGATGGAGGATTCAAAAAATTCATGGGAATGGATTTTAGTGACACTAGGAGTGGAAGAAGTGGATCAGATTTGGGTGTTGTTGATGGGTTCGACGACTCTTAGAGTAGGAAGTGGGTGTTCGATGGATTCAGTAGATTGGATGGTAGGAGATGGGGGCTTAGTGGATTCAGAGGATGTGATGGTAGGAGATGGGGGCTCAGTGAATTCAGAGGATGTGATGGTTTCAATGGTTTGAGTGGTACGAGGGGTGGTATCATCAATGATAGGTGTTGGGTGGAGAAGGGTCTCGTCACTAATGACCGTGGATGATGGGTTGGGATGGCATGATTCCACAACTTTGAGGTGTGGAGTGGGAGATGTCTTCTTTGTAATGAGTCCTTGGAGAACTTCTGGAGTGAGAAACTTGAATAAGGTAGAAGTGGATGAAGGATTAGGGATTGGTAGGGGATTAGGACTAGGGATTGGTGGACTAGGATTAAATGGGGGAATGGGATTGGATGCAGGACTGGGAATAGATGGGAGATTAAGATTAGATGAAGGGTTAAGACAAGGGTATTGGAATGGTTAATTAGCACATGAGGATGCAGGTGGTGGATTGTAGTAAGAGTATTGGGATGGTGGATTAGAATGGGAAGATTGAGATGATGGATTGAGATAGGGAAATGTGGATGTTAGATTAGGATAAGAAGATGTGGATGTTAGATTAGGATAGGTTGATGTGGATGCTGAACTAGGATAGGAAGGTGTGAATGTAGGATTAAGGTGAGGAGATTGGTAGGGAAGATTAGGGTAGGGGGTATATGCGGATGAAGGATTAAGATAGGAGGATGTGGACGGGGGATTAGGATAGGGGTATTGTGATGGCAGACTAGGATAAGAGGATGATGTAGATGAAGGATATGATGGATATCCCTTGTCAAAGGTAGCATAAGGAGCATGATTAGGCATGGATGAAGATGTAACAGGATAACTCAAAGGGGTGATTGGATTTGGGAAAGCGGGTGGAGAAAGCTTACTAGCAATGATAGTGTCAAGGGGATCTATGTCATATTCTTCTTTATCAACAAGACTTTCGTTATCGTTGTCAATATAATTAGGGTTTCCCTTGACTACTATTGGTGGAGGATAAGGATTCATGGTGATAAAAGGATAAAGAGGATGGTTTAAAGACTTTGGATGGGAACGGGATAAAGCTCAAATTGAGATTTAGGGTAAGCTTAAATCAGGATTGGATTAAAGCTCAGATTAGGATGATTGGATGATTCGATGGGATTGATTCTAACAATTAGATTTGATTATCAAAGAATGATTATGACACCGAATCTACTTCAAGATGGAAGTAGATTGATTGGGTCAAAGGTGATTGGATAAGGATGCGATTGGATTGGATTGGATAAGATTGATCGATGATTGATAAGATCTACTGATGGATCAGATAGGATGATGGAAGGGATTCTAAACCTCATTAAGAGATTATACTAGGTGACTTTGATTGATCAGATTAAAGGATAAAAGGACGATTGTGGCACCAAATCCACTTTGAGATTGAAAATGGATTGATTGGGCTGATGATAATGATTAACTTAGGACGGATGACAATCCTAAGCGGATGTTGATGATGACGATCAGATCAGACACTTAGGTCAACTCAGATAATAACCAAAGATGAAGTTTAGGGAATTTGAATGGGGAAAATGATGATTTGATCAGAGAAATGGATGATGAAAATGGATGAACAAATACTCAAAATGAGTAAACAATTGATCAGGATTGTTGAATGAGAGTTCGAAATGATTGAAGGAGGTTTGAAATGGATGGATGTTTGCTCATAATGAGTAAACAGATGATCGAAACGATAGAAGAAGAGTTCGAAATGATGAAAGGAGGTTTGAAATGGATGAACGTTTACTCGAAACGGGTAAACGAATGATCAGAATGATAGAAAAAGAGTTCAAAATGATGAAAGGAGGTTAGAAATGGATGAATGTTTACTCGAAACGGGTAAATGAATAATCAGAACGACAAAAAAAAGTTTGAAATGATTAAAGGAGGTTTGAAATGGATGAACGTTTACTTGGAATGGGTAAATGAAAGATCATACCGATAGAACAAGAATTCAAAATGATGAAGGGGGGTTTGAAATGGAAGAACGTTTATGTGGAATGAGTAAATGAATGACCAAGATGGCAGGATGGAAATTTGGAATGGATGGATGAAAGGTCAAAACGAGTGGAAGATTACTCGGAACGAGTAAACAAATGATCAAGAGGGATGAACAACTACTCAAAATGAGTAAACGACTGCTAGAAATAGATGAATGACTCTCAGAACAAGAATACAAACACTCATAATGAATGATAGATTACTTAGAATGAGTAGATGATTAATCGAAATAGGTGAACAAGAGCTTGAAATGATAGAAGAAGGTTCAGAATGGATGGACGTTTACTCGAAACGAGTCAATCGAGTGATCAAAACGATGAAAAGAGCACACGAAATGATGAAACAGATGAAAATTTTGATCAGTCAAGGGTCAGGTCTGCCCCTGTGGAGGGAAGGTCGACCCAAGGAACAAAAGATGGTCAAATTTTGTCAAAACAGGCCTGCAAGGGGTGGGTCAAAGGTCAGGTCTACCTGCGGAGGGAAAATTTTCCTGTCTAGAGGGCAAGTTCACCTGTTGGTAGGGTAGGTCCACCTATGGAGCAAAACTTGGTCAAAAATGGCTAAAATAGGCTCCAAAGGACTAGTTTATAGGTCAGGTCCACCCCTCGATGGGTCAGGTCTACTCCTAGAGGGAAGGTCCGCCTGTCAGGAGGGGAGGTCCGCCTATGGAGAAAAAGTTGGTCAAAATTGGCTAAAAGAAGTTGGAAAAGGTCAAGTTCGCCCCTGGGTGGGTCAGGTTCGCCTATTTAGAGGTCAAGTTCACCCCTAGACAGGTTTAAACTTGAATTTTAACAAGATGACTAAGGCAAAGGACTCAAAACATAACAAACATCAATCAAAAGGATATGGCTGAGTCAATTAATCAGACAATCACTAGTTTCACACAAAGAAGACAATTCAGACAACACAAACCTAAGTCTAGTAGAGAGGGTATGGCCGACAATGTCTTCTATTCTAGGATGAACATGGTTGCTAAGGAGTCCTCGATATACACCCGGTACATGAGGCTCAAACTGTGAACACCAACCCATTACAAGTGTGAGTCGGGAAGCTTAAAGGCTTAGACCAACTCTTCACGTCATCCCAACGCTTTGCCAATTACAACGTGGTTGGATTGAGGTATAAATTTTGCTCTCCCTCCTTTATATACCCCATCGGTATGCGTGGTTGGAATTGTCCCTTAGGGTGATGAAATCCCCAAGCACGTCCCACTAAAAAGAGAAAAAGAGGTGACTCAAAGGACTTGGTAAGCTATAATTTCTCGTCACCCATGATCACCAAATGGTGCAAGGGGATTGGATACGTCAAATAGCTTACCAACAAACATGCCATATAAGATTAATTGACACCCCTAGTTAAACTATGTGCCTAAAAACCCTTAAAATAGTCAAAAGGAGTGCTAAAAACTAAAATTATACCTTTTGGAGAAAGCTGTCTAGAGAAAATCCACCTGTCTAGAGGTCAGGTCTGCCTATCTAGAGGGCAGGTTCGCCTGTCCAGAGGGCAGGTCCGCCTGTCTATAGGTCAGGTCCGCCCCTCCATGAATTTTTTTCCAAAACACTTTTTGGAGTTCGTGGAAGGCAGGTCTGCCCCTAGGTAAGGTTGGGTCCACCTGTGGAGGGCAGGTCCACCTGTCTATCAGGTCAGCTCAGCTCCTTGAGGTTGGATCCACCCCAGGAAGGTAAAGTCTATCCCTCTATAGGTTGGATCCACCTCTCTACAACCTGCACCTGCAAAAATCAAAAAATAACAAACGTGAAAACAAAAGACCCATTTGTAGGTCCCACCAGGTGTTCCAGAAATGCGATAGGGTGAATTTACTTGTTAGAATATGAGTAGCAAACAAAAGAGAGAAAATAACAACTAAAAACACCCTACACCTCAAGATTAGCCTAATGATTAACTTAGTAAAGCAAAATAAGATATTTCACCTTGTTAGGTTGTCCATTGGTTGGCCCTTCGATCTTCGATGTTTGTATGCTTCTTAGATGGCAAGATGCAAGCTATAAGATGGGATGAGGATGGAGAGATGAGTGAAAATGGATGCAAGTATGAAAAATTGGCTAAGTATGGCTCAAAGAAAAGTTTGCAAGAGTTTGGCTAGCATGAATGATCTCTTTCAAAATGAGAGAAAAGAGGGGGTATTTATAGAGAATTTGGAGTTCTCTAGGGAAATAGATGGTCAAGATTGAGCCACCAAGATCAAGATGTAGGGCCAAGGTGAGTTGAGAACTCACAAGCCCTCACATCTTGACATGTGGCATGTGAAGTGGCTTGAAAAGGATGATGTGTACATGAGGTGGAAGGATAGTACATGACATGGAGGTAGTACATAGTACTTTGGGATTTGACAAGGTCTCCTCATGAAGGAGGTCCTTGTCCCCATGTGGGTGAGAGAACATGTAAGGAATTAAAAAATCCTCAAATATCCACATGGGGATGAGAAAAAGGATTTTAAATTCCAAGGAATGCATTGGGGGATTAAATGTGAATGAAAAATTCACATGGGGAATGAAGTGCCTTTTCCAAAAAGAAAAAGCATTTAATAGGGTTGACTTAGGACAAATGACATGGAGATTAGGTTGAGCTAATTAGGTGATTAAAGTTGTGTAAGTATTTGATTAGACTAATTAATGACACATTAGAGGCAAGTAGGGGATTAAGAAGAGTTCACATGTGACTTGATGTGACAAGTTAAAGATCACATGGGGAAGAGAAAAATGAATTTAATATTCCTTGGAAGGATAAAATGAATTAAAAATTCTTTGAGAGGTTGATTAGGCTAGTTAATGTATGATTAGAGGAGGGTTAGGTGGCTAAGAGAGATTAGAGGCCAACTTGCAAAAGTTGGAGGATGTGACACATACTAATCAAGCATTAAGCATGTGCACTTCCCTAATGATGAGATTAGAAGATGGATTAGGATTAGATAAAAATAATGGAGGATGTGACATATGAGGAATTAAATAAATTTCCTATTTATTTAATTCATTTGATGAAAGGGGGAAGGTATTTAATTATTTAACTATATACCTTAGGGATTAAAGGAACTTTAGAGGTATTAATTAAATAATAGTGATATTACTTAATTAATGTGGATAAGGGAATGTTTAGATGAAAGAGAATAAATTTGGATAAATTAAGTGTCCAAATATAGGTTTCTACAGTAACATTCCATGTTGCAAAACTATAGGTGTTAAGAAGAAACCAACCCACCATGATACAACCCTTGATATTTCAACTAGGAGATTCAAATAACTGAAACCCAACACTTTGTTTTCCGAATTACAATGATTTTGTGCACTTTTTTTTCAATCATGCAAAATCTTAAACACAATAATGGAATGAGTGATTTTGAAGACATTCATACTATCTTGTAACATTCCATGTTGCAAAACCGTGGGTATTAAGAAGCAAGCAACCCACCATGAAACAACCATTTACATTTAAACAAGGAGATTCAAATAACTAAAACCCAACACTGTGTTTTCCAAATCACAATTATTTTTTGCACTTGATTTTTTCAATCATGCGAAAGTTTAACACAACAATTGAATATGTGATTTGGAAGATATTCATATTGTCTTGTAACATTCCATGTTGCAAAACCCTAGGTGTTAAGAATCAAGCCACCCACCATGAGACAACCCCTTACATTTAAACAGGGAGATTCAAATAACTGAAACCCAACACTGTGTTTCCCATTTACAATTATTTTGTGCACTTTTTTTTTCAATTGACTGAAATTAAAACAGAACAATGGAATATGTGAATTTGAAGACATTCATACTATTTTGTAACATTCCATGTTGCAAAACTATGGGCGTTAAGAAGCAAGCAACCCACCATGAGACAACCCTTTACATTTAAATAAGGAGATTCAAATAACTGAAACCCAACACTGTGTTTCCCATTCACAATTATTTTGTGCACTTTTTTTTTCAATCAACTAAAACTTAAACACAACAATGAAATGTGTGAATTTGAAGACATTCATACTGTTTTGTAACATTACATGTTGCAAAACTGTGGGTGTTAAGAAGTAAGCAACCCACCATGAGACAACCCTTTACATTTAAACAAGGAGATTCAAATAACTAAAACCCAGCACTGTGTTTCCCATTCACAATTATTTTGTGCACTTTTTTTTTCAATCAATAAACTTTAAACACAACAATGGAATGTGTGAATTTGAAGACATTCATACTATTTTATAACATGCCATGTTGACAAACCATGGCTATTATGAAGCAAGAAAACCACCATGAGACAACCCTTTACATTTGAATAGGGAGATTCAAATAACTAAAACTCAACACTGTGTTTTCTCAATTACAATTATTTTGTGCACTTTTTTTTCAATCAACTGAAATTTAAACACAACAATGGAATGTGTGATTTGGAAGACATTCATACTATCTTGTAACATTCCATGTTGCAAAACCGTGGGTGTTAAGAATCAAACAACCCACCATGAGACAACCCTTTACATTTAAACAGGGAGATTCAAATAACTGAAACCTAGCACTGTGTTTCCCATTTACAATTACTTTGTGCACTTTTTTTTTCAATTGAGTGAAATTTAAACACAACAATGGAATGTGTGATTTGGAAGAAATTCATACGGTCTTCTAACATTCCATGTCGCAAAACCATGGGTGTTAAGAAGCAAGCAACCCACCATGAGACAACCATTTACATTTAAACAACTTGATTCAAATAACTGAAACCCGACACTGTATTTTCCAAATCATAATTATTTTTTGCACTTAATTTTTTCAATCATGTGAAAGTTCAACACAACATTGGAATGTGTGATTTCGAAGACATTCATACTATCTTGTAACATTCCATATTGCAAAACCATAGGTGTTAAGAGTCAAACAACCTACCATGAGACAACCCTTTACATTTGAATAGGGAGATTCAAATAATTGAAACACAACACTGTGTTTTCCCAGTTGCAATTATTTTGTGCACTTTTTTCTTTCAATGGTGCAAAATTTAAACACAACAATGGAATGTGTGATTTTGAAGACATTCATATTGTCTTGTAACATTCCATGTTGCAAAACCATGGGTGTTAAGAATGAATCAGCCAACTATGAGACAACCTTTTACATTTAAACAGGGAGATTCAAATAACTAAAACCCAACACTGTGTTTCTCATTTACAATTATTTTTGGCACATTTTTTCTTCAATGGTGAGAAATTTAAATACAACAATGGAATATGTGATTTCGAAGACATTCATACTGTCTTGTAACATTCCATGTTGCAAAACCGTGGGTGTTAAAAATCAAGCATCCCACCATGAGACAACCCTTTACATTTAAACAAGGAGATTCAAGTAACTAAAACCCAACATTGTGTTTTCCCAATTATAATTATTTTCTGCACTTTTTTTTCAATTATGCAAAATTTAAACACAACAATGGAATATGTGATTTTTAACACATTTATAGTGTTTTGGAACATGCCATGTTGCAAAACCATGGGTTTTAAGAATCAAACAACCCAACATGAGACAACCTTTAAGGAGATTCAAATAACTGAAACCCAACACCGTGTTTTCTCAATTACAATTATTTTTTGCACATTTTTTTTCAATGGTCCAAAATTTAAACACAACAATGGATAGACAATGGTATATGTGATTTTGAACACATTTATAGTGTTTTATAACATGCCATGTTGCAAAACCGTGGGTTTTAAGAAGCAAGAAACCCACCATGAGAGAACCTTTACATTTAAATAGGGAGATTCAAATAACTGAAAACCAACATTGTGTTTTCCCAATTGCAATTATTTTGTGCACTTTTTTTTTTCAATGGTCTAAAATTTAAACACAACAATGGAAGGTGTGATTTCAAAGATATTCATATTGTTTTGTAACATTCCATGTTGCAAAACCATGGGTGTTAAGAAGCAAGAAAAACCATGAGACAACCCTTTACATTTAAACAAGGAGATTCAAATAATTGTGTTTCCCATTTACAATTATTTTGTGCACTTCTTTTTTCAATTGATTGAAATTAAAAAACAACAATGGAATGTGTGAATTTGAAGACATTCATACTGTTTTGCAACATTCCATGTTGCAAAACCATGGGTGTTAAGAAGTAAGAAACCCACCATGAGACAACCCTTTACATTTAAACAAGGAGATTCAAATAATTGAAACCTAACACTGTGTTTCCCATTCACAATTATTTTGTGCACTTTTTTTTTCAATCAACTGAAATTTAAACACAACAATGGAATGTGTGAATTTGAAGACATTCATATTGTTTTGTAACATTCCATGTTGCAAAACTGTGAGTTTTAAGAAGCAAGAAACCCACCATGAGACAACCATTTGCATTTAAACAAGGAGATTCAAATAACTAAAACCAAACACTGTGTTTCCTATTCACAATTATTTTGTGCACTTTTTCTTTCAATCAACTAAAATTTAAACACAACAACGAAATGTGTGAATTTGAAGACATTCATACTATTTTGTAACATTCCATGTTGCAAAACCGTGGGTGTTAAGAAGAAAGTAACCCACCATGAGACAACCCTTTACATTTAAATAGGGAGATTAAAATAACTGAAACCTAGCACTATGTTTCCCATTTACAATTATTTTGTGCACTTCTTTTTTCAATCAACTGAAATTAAAACACAACAATGGAATGTGTGAATTTGAAGTAATTCATATTGTTTTGTAACATTCCATGTTGCAAAACCATGGGTTTTAAGAAGCAAGCAACCCACCATGATACAACCCTTTACATTTAAACAAGGAGATTCAAATAACTAAAACCCAACACTGTGTTTCCCATTTACAATTATTTTGTGCAATTTTTCTTTCAATCAACTAAAATTTAAACACAACAATGGAATGTGTGAATTTGAAGACATTCATACTATTTTGTAGCATTCCATGTTGCAAAATCGTGGGTGTTAAGAAGCAAACAACCCATCATGAGACAACCCTTTACATTTAAATAGGGAGATTCAAATAACTAAAACACAACATTGTGTTTCCCGTTTACAATTATTTTGTGCACTTCTTTTTTCAATCGACTGAAATTAAAACACAACAATGGAATGTGTGAATTTGAAGACATTCATACTGTTTGTTAACATTTCATGTTGCAAAACCGTGGGTGTTAAGAAGCAAGCAACCCACCGTGAGACAACCCTTTACATTTAAACTAGAAGATTCAAATAACTAAAACTCAACACTGTGTTTCTCATTCACAATTATTTTGTGCACTTTTTTTTTCAATCAACTAAAATTTAAACACAACAATGGAATGCGTGAATTTGAAGACATTCGTATTGTTTTGTAACATTCCATGTTGCAAAATCATGGGTGTTAAGAAGCAAGAAACCCACCATGAGACAATCCTTTACATTTAAATAAGGAAATTCAAATAACTCAAACCCGACACTATGTTTCCCATTCACAATTATTTTGTGCACTTTTTTTCGATCAACTGAAATTTAAACACAACAATGGAATGTGTGAATTTGAAGACATTCATACTATTTTGTAACATTCCATGTTGCAAAACCATGGGTGTTAAGAAGCAACAAACCCACCATGAGACAACCCTTTACATTTAAATAAGGAGATTCAAATAACTAAAACCCAACACTATGTTTCCCATTCACAATTATTTTGTGCACTTTTTTTTCAATCAACTAAAATTTAAACAAAAAAATGGAATGTGTGAATTTGAAGACATTCATACTATTTTGTAACATTCCATGTTGCGAAACCGTGGGTGTTAAGAAGAAATCAACCCACCATGAGACAACCCTTTACATTTAAATGTGGAGATTCAGATAACTGAAACTTGACACTGTGTTTCCCATTCACAATTATTTTGTGCACTTTTTTTTCAATCAACTAAAATTTAAACACAACAATGGAATGTGTGAATTTGAATACATTCATACTATTTTGTGGCATTCCATGTTGCAAAACTGTGGGTGTTAAAAAGCAACAAACCCACCATGAGACAACCCTTTGCATTTAAACAAGGAGATTCAAATAACCGAAACTTGACACTGTGTTTCCTATTCACAATTATTTTGTGCACTTTTTTTTTCAATCAACTAAAATTTAAACACAACAATTGAATGTGTGAATTTGAAGACATTCATACTGGTTTGTAACATTCTATGTTTTAAAATTGTGGGTGTTAAAAAAGTAAGCAACCCACCATGAGACAACTCTTTACATTTAAACAAGGAGATTCAAATAACTGAAACCTGACACTGTGTTTCCCATTCACAATTATTTTGTGCACTTTTTTTTTCAATCAACTAAAATTTAAACACAACAATGGAATATGTGAATTTGAAGACATTCATACTATTTTGTAACATTCCATGTTGAAAAACCGTGGGTGTTAAGAAGCAAAAAACCCACTATGAGACAACCCTTTACATTTAAACAAGGAGATTCAAATAACCGAAACCCAACACTGTGTTTCCCATTCACAATTATTTTGTGCACTTTTTTTTCAATTAACTAAAATTTAAACACAACAATGGAATGTGTGATTTTGAAGACATTCATAGATTTAAACAAGGACATTCAAGAAATTGAAATACTCCACATCGTGTTTCCCAAATTTCAAGTTAAATGATCTTGCAAAACCCTTTACTTGCAACTGAATTATCCCTCACCTCGATTTGGTTGGTATTCTCCTCCAACTCCTCCACGTGCACTCCACACTTCAACTTAGAACCTCGATTTGGTCAGTATTCTCCTCCAGGTCATCCACATGCACTCAGACCTTCAGCTTTCCCTTTCAATGTGTAGACTATAAACAAATAGAATTTTCACCTTTCTTTCTCGGAACAGAAAAGGCTCCGCAAATACAAGCCCATGTCATTCATTCCTTTCCACTTTTCCCATGCTAGACAAAAGAAACTTGTCGAGAAAGCTTATCCGCCCACCTTTTTCCCCTGACAATAGGCGGGAAAACCCAGCTGACAACGTTGTTAACTCCTACCTAACCATCGTCGGACATCTCATCCCCTCTGCCACTTTACTCGGTGATCGCCTGTCTAGCGGGCCCCGCACTATGATGTCTCATTATGTTATGCATGTTTCCATGTATGTTGTTATGTATGTTTTTCATTTGTTTTTGTATGTACATAGGTGCTTTTTGTCTAGTAGTTTGTCAGATCCAAATAAATTCCTATGTCTAAGATTCTTTTATTTAATGTTTGAAATCCCAAACCTTTCCCTATGTGTACTTACTCCCGAAGAGCAATTTTTTTTTGTTTTGAGAGCCATGAGAATGGGTAACAATGGGCATCATCCTCTTACCCCCAAATCACCCTCTTCTCTTAAATATTACCCACTCCTGAAAAAACACACTCCTTTATTAAAGTGGGTTGTCCCACTACTTTAAATTTAAGTACTTTATACATTCTATTATATTTACCCTTCCTCTTAAATGGTTAAGCATTATAATAATAAGGGAATCGATAATAAATGAAAATAAATAAATAATATTACTAATAAGGGAGATATTTGTATATATAAGGGAATATAATAATACTAATAAATAATAATAAAGAGATTTTTTATGGGAATATAATAGTATTAATAAATAATAATGAGATATTTGTATATATAAGGAAATAATAATACTAATAAATAATAAAAAGGAGATATTTGCATAAAATTGGGCATATAAGTTTTAATATTTACTTATTTTATTTTATTTATAAGGCACTTCAACATCTTTTAAATGTCTTAGTTGGGGATAAAATGGGATTCAAATGATACATGATTAAATAGATAATGAAATTCATTATCAATAAGAAAAGAAAAAAAAAATATTGTTGTCATAATATTAATGTTTTTTAATGAGTAATGTTAGTAATTGATGACATAAATATTAGGAAAAAATTTATCATTAAGGATAGTCTTATTATGTCCGCAATTGTAATAATATTAGTGAGGCAAGTAATATCTATGTTAATAATAAGTTATATTGGATCAATTAGCCCGATTTGCTATTGTCTTGCATTAGTATCAATTGTCAACTTGATACTAGTTGGATGTCTAACCCTAATAGTATCAATGTTAGCTTGAAGGTGAGTAGTAATGTCACAAACACCATTATGGTCCATAATGATATTACAATGTCAGTGAAATAACCCTTGTGGAGTGTCGTAACAATGATGTTATTGATGTGAAGGTTACAGTCACTTTTAGGTTAATTATTTATTAATGATATACATTTGGGTGATGTAAGCATAGAAAATTTTGGGCAATGATTGCCTTGAGCATAGTATCATCATGACGTATACTCCTAGGGAACAAAAGGGTTGGCATTTATTTGTGATTCATGTAACCTAAGTAGTTATAACCATATTATGGTTGAATTTCATAATTAGATCAAATAAACTTTAGTCTTATAAGACTCAACATATTCATTCCAAGACTCATGTTATTTAGATAACCCAAGAGGGTATAAGAGTGTGTGTGCCAGGTGAACCCTTGCAATGTTCGACATACAAATTTTGTATAGGTAAATTATGCACTTGAATTGAGAAGTGACTCTCCTTTGGGTGCTAAACTCATATCAAGGTTAGTTTTGCACCTCAAGCACCTAAAGTGATCTTTAGTTTAGAGTTGTATTTAAAAAAAAAAATTGTTAGGTTTTCTTGGCTAAATCCTGGGCATGACAAATTTAATAAAAATTAAATGTAAGCTTTATTAATGTGAATAAAAATAAATGTAAGTTTTGTTAATTATAATGTTTTAGTATCATTAATTAGTTATTTTAATGACCTAACCCTAACCTTAACTCTAATTCTATCCCTAACCCTAACCCTAACCCTATCCCTAACTCTAACCCTAATGATAAATTTTAAACTATTATGTTAATCCTAGACCTATCTCTAACCCTAACTATTATTGTAACAATATTCATAATTATAAACCTAATTTTTATTGCTAAGTTTTAAATAAATAAATATGTTTAATAAATGTTATAATATTATGAATTATTGTATATTAAATTTTATAAATAAAATAAATATAATATATACTAAAAATCATTAAAAGTTAAATGTATCAAACAATGAATAAATAACTCTAATGACCTTACCCTAACCCTAACTCAATGATTCATCATAGGAAGAGGATAATGAAGAATATAATTGTAGAAATGACCTTAAGAAGAGTTAAATGGTGGGAGAGGGTAGGGAGGAAGGAGATTGAAAAATGAAGTAAAAGTGAAAATAGACAAAAAATGATGAAGAAATAATAAAAAAGTGAATAATATAATAATATGATATAACACAAATAAATGGATTAAAAAAAGTTTGAAGGTTAAATGTCTCAAACAATGAATAAATAACTCTAAGAGAATTATAAAGATGAATTATATAACAATTACAAGGAAGATATAAAGGAAAATATACTAAAACTTAAAACAATAATAATTTAACCAAAGAAAAAAGAAAAAAAATGAGACTATATATAAAGTATAAATTGGAAAATTAAATAAATAATTCAATTAAAATAAAAAAGAAATGGTAAAAATACAATAAATTATAATATTATAACCTATAATATATATTAATATAAATAGATAAAATCATAATAATTTATATAATATATATCAATATATATAAATATAGATTAAAAGAGAACCTACAAAATACAATATTCTATCATATATATTAATATAAATGTATAATATAAATTACTATATTACCTATATAATATATATTAATATAAATAAATAAAATCATAATAATTTATAAAATATATATTAAAATATATAAATATAGATTAAAAGAGAACCTACAAAATAAAATAACCTATCATATATATTTTTATGGAGAACCTATATATATAAATTAATATAAAAATATAGATGATGAAAAAATTATTAATAAGAAGGAGAGTATATAATAATTAAATTATATCATAAAATATTAAAAACAGAGATAATACAATTTTTATTTTATTTTATTATTTTAATAGTGTGAATCCAAATCTCTATAAAATAGTTAAATTTGATTTTTGAGAGATTTTCTTTAATAAAAAAATAACAATTACATTCTTTAAAAAAATAAAAATAAAAATATTTATTTATTTTAGAAAGATTTAATGAAATGACTTTATAAAGCAAAAAATGAAAAATCTTACCTTTACCTTGTTTTCCGTACAAATGAGTCAATAGTACACAACTTTTTAACTAATAATATGCACAAGAAATAATTTTTATAATTTATAAAATTAAATATTTTACAAATTAACTTTACAAAATTAAATTAATTTTTTTTTTTTTTAAATATTGTTTTTGATTGCTTGAAAACTAGTGTAAAACCCCGTCCTGCAACCTAGAGGACGATGCAACATTGCGGAAGCACAACTAATTTGTTTTCCTTAAAAATAGTAACAATGACGAGTGAAGTAAACTACTCTAACACATACATCCTCTAGCCACACAACGTCTACATGTGAATTCCAAAACTTACAAAATTATTCTAAAACATATTATATGGAATTAACTCATGATAACAACATACAAAAAAATAGTAATCCATTGCAAAATAAGTCTAACACAAAAATGTAATGAGCATATTTCCATAGATACAACATCATATAAACAATATATACCATTTAATCCAATGATGAATAGATCATACATAATGTTACAATTACATCACAAGGGTTCTCCTCAATACAAATGAGGATACAATTACATAGTGTCCCACAGTTACAATGAAGAAAGAGAAGTACAAATCCATAGAACCACACGAGCTCCTCGAACAAGAAGATCTCGCCATCATGAACGGGAAGAGAAACTCAACAATGTAAGGTGCACACCACCCAGCCATGTGGTACCTGTAGGACCAACCCCCATGCTAGGAGATAGTAAAAGGTAACCAAGACAAACCTATTACCTCTAGACACAGGAAATATACAAAATAACATTGTACTAGTACACACAAAACAAAAGGTCACATTGCTTCTAGAATCACTAAATCAAGAACAATTATTGTATAATACAATCGATTGTTGTCATAGGAGAAGTGTCATCACAAAGGTTGCATTGGTTATCCTAAGGAGATCTTCCTAGGCCCCAGCCCCCATCTTGGGTTATCCTGGTAACCTCTTACGAACTCCGACCCCACATGCACACTAGTGCAGAATTGATTATCTTTTGAGAAGAAAAGATAACGATCTTGACATTCTAGGCCTTCCCGACTCATCTCAAGTTTAACACAAGCCCTTGAGCCAATGAGCGAGGCTAATTATCAAGTTAAATATGTTAACTACCCATTCCCCTAATGTCGGTTATTTCATTTCCTCTAATTACACTGACTTCCACACGAGTTATCTTGGGACCACTTTGTGTCTCGGACCCCGTTGAAAGCCACTCCCCTATCGACAACACAATAACTCATTCTACACCCAAGGGTAGACAGTGCACAAACTGATAATAACATAACACAAGAGATAACACATCCCTATGGATGTCCAATACTGAATCTAACTACATGCACTACCCAAGGAAATCTCAAGGCAACTAACAGAAGTGACAACCCTTTCACAATTAAAATCTGGAAGACTTATATTTTCTCTACAACAAATATTCCCCACAGTACCCAATTACAAAAATACTAGAAATTAAAATAAACAATCTCATGTAATTAAAAGCACTACTATTCATATTTCCTAAATCCAATAGATTAATACCTCATATTAAAATACATTATTCAAAACACAATTTCCATTAATAATCCACAACGAAATAATATCACAAGTTTAACTACAGTTTCCCAAGTACTCATAATAATTAACTCAATTTCTTTAATAAAAATAATCAGCCATTTCTAATTTAATTAATCATGCTTGCAAATATTTATTGTAATACACAAACATTAAATAAATATATTCAATATGTATATATACAATTAAATAAAATTATATATAGTACTTATAAATAGATATTACTTAATTATAAAATCAATTATACATTTTTCCATTAACATCATTATATAATCACAATGCATTTAAAATTACCCGTATATAAATATATTTAATATATATATATATTAAATATATAATATATATTAAAAAAAACATAAGAAATTATAACTATATATATATGTATATATATATAATATATATTCTAAATAATATATATATCATACATATCATATATATATAATATATGTTATACAAACAAAATTGAATTCTACAGAATCCGAGCGGACCATATACGGTACTGGCGTTGTTCACAGCCGGACCTCCTAAGGAGGTACAACTATGTGGGCAGTCTGTACGCTACTTGTGAAGGCAGCGTCGATTGCCTCCACAACCGTCCCCCTTAGGGGTGGCTCTGGGGTAGCCCTCGGGCCCTTAACATAACTTCTTTCTTTTTAACAAAAATACAACGATTTAATTTATATCGTCGTACAAACGATTCCACAGTCCCAGAAAAACATAAAATAAAATTCTATAGAGAATTTTCACAACTCAGTGCTATATATGAAATTCACAAATATATATATATATATATAATATTTATATAATATATATATTATATATATATATATAAACTTAACATAAGATTGTTTCGAAAGATCTATATTTTTTTTTTGAACAAGAAATTTTCTACAGAATAATAATTCAATTTCCACAAGAAGAAGTTTTCTATAGGAAAGATCAAAGATTTTCATTTTCCTAGACAATTAAAAGGAATTGGGGAAACAAAAAAAAAATGATGATTTTCTACAGAGATCTATAATTCCCTTTGGTATCAATCTATTTCAAATGATCAATTTACACAGAGGGTCTAATTTTTTTTCTACAGAGGTTCAATTTTCCTGGCAATCTTTTAAAACCAAAAGCTTCTACAGTAATGAAAACCTCTTCTAATCTTTTCCAATTTGCATTACAATAATTAAATAACTCTTTCAAAACAAAATTCGCAAAAACAATTAAGGAGCCTATTCCAGAAGAATTGTTGCCTCGAGGATTGATGTCAAGCTTCTCTGTAATCTTCAATTTTCCAAGATTGTCAAAGCTTCATCCAGAAGAATTGCCACTTCCCAGAGAACAGAAACAATCCACAGCCAAGAACATAACAAACTAGATTCCTAGAATTATCAAAAAGCTTCTAAGATCTACAATTTCTTCAAACCACAAAACAATTCTTTTATTTCCCAAAAACCTCTGTCCTTCTTTTCTTGTGAAAACAACTTCCTCTTTTCTCACCAATTTCAATCAATCTCTTCGTAAATCAATTTTAAGACAATAAGAAAACAGATCCTTCTAACTTCCAGTTCACAAAACAAATATCTCTTCTTTAACAAACCAAGATATTTCTAAGATCTTTTCCCAAATATGAATTTAAAATTAAAAACAATTTATTTAATCCAATTTACAATTAAATAACTTATTTATTTTAATTCCCAATTAATTTAATAATTAAAATTAATTTATAATATAACTTAAATTAAATTAATTAATTTATAATAAAATCTCCATATTAATTAAATACTTAATCACAACATATAATTTAATCCTTACAATTTACACTTGCACGATAAATAAAATACCAAGACCAACATGGATAAGGAACATGACCAACATACAGACTGACGACACACTATGCTAGGGTAAAGGTTTGACAAGGTTAACCAGGTACTATCTCCCAATCAACATTACTTTTGAGTAGTGGACACACTCAGACCTGTGAAACTAGGTGAAGCCGTTGTCCTGTACCTGCAAACCTACTACAAAAGCAAATGTTGTGTACATGTATATAGATAATAATTCATACACACCGTGAAGAGAGAATCGCGGAAATCACAGGGCACTCGCAAGCGAGTGATGCAATACCATTATCTTCACCAATACAATGTCACATCAACTGACGAGATAATATATCAATTAAACTACAATAAGCATATATAGAAATGTCATCACAACTAAGCATCTATGCAAACACAAAGCATATTAAACATAATAATCATGCAATTAATGTATTATCACATCCATATAGTTTATCATTGCTCCACTGTCAGCGATAGAACAACCATAACATAAAATAAGGTCTAACAAAGTATCTGAGCTATCAAGAAAAACATAACAAAACAGAGGGGTGTCACATCCTCCCCCCCTAGGATTAGGCTTACTCCTGGAAGCCTGCAGACAAGTAAGGTAGAGCTCCCTCATCCTGGTAGCATCTTCCCATGTAGCAACCATAACATAAAATAAGGTCTAACAAAGTATCTGAGCTATCAAGAAAAACATAACAAAACAAAGGGGTGTCACATCCTGCCCCCCTAGGATCAGGCTTACTCCTGGAAGCCTGCAGACAAGGGTAGAGTTCCCTCATCTCTAGGATCCCACTAGACCCTCACCTGCTCAATATCTCGACCCCTGAGGGCGAGTCTCCTATGTTGGGTAACAACCAAAGGCTCCAAAGCTAGCTATGCATCCTCTACCTATAAAGCAGTCCAATCAAGGATATGAGAAATGTCTAGATGATAAGGTCTAAGTAGAAAAACATGGAACACATCGTGGATGCACAAGAGTTTGGGTGGTAACACAAGGCAGTAAGCAACTAGCCCAATCTTCTCTAGAATCTCAAAAGGCCCAACAAAATGAGGTGCGAGCTTAGAACCCTTTCCATAATGAATTGGACTCTTCCTCGGTCGCACTCGCAAGACAACTTGGTCACCCACAACAAACTAGTGATCCACACGGTGTGCATCCGCATACTTCTTCTTCCTATCCTGTGCAACTACTAAATTCTCTCTGATTTGAACCATCTGCTCCTCCATATCCTGAAGCATATCAGGAACCAATAAAACCATGTCCTTCAACTTGTCCCAACTCAATGGAGTCTGACACGGCCATCCATACAAGGCTTGAAAAGGTGCCATGCCAATAGAACTCTGAAACTTATTGTTATAAGAAAACTCTACAAGATAGAGCTAATCCTCCCATCATGTTTGCTGGTCCATGACATATATGCAAAGCATATCTTCAAGGATCTGATTGACCCTCTTAGTTTGTCCATCTGTCTCAGGGTGATACATTGAACTAAATTTCAATTGTGTCCCCATAGCATGTTGTAATGATGTCCAAAGAGCCGAAGTAAACACAGGATCCCTGTCAGAAATAATCTGACGTGGAATACCATGCAACCTCACAATGTCCTCCATGAAAACTCTAGCAACTAATGAAGTGTTATAGGAGGAACAGATAGGTGAGAAGTGTGCCACCTTCATCAACCTATCTACCATCACCATAATCACATCATGTTGTCATGAAGAGTTGGGTAAACCAACAATGAAATCCAATGAAATGATGTCTCATTTCCACTCAGGAACCAAATGAGGTTGTAGAAGACCAGCCAGATGTTGGTGTTCAGCCTTAACTCGCTGACACTCCAAACACCGTGATACATAATCAGCGATATCTTGCTTCATACCTGCCCAGAAATAAAGCGGTCGTAGATCGGCATACATCTTCTTCACTCCATGGTGAGCTGAATAAGGTGCCCGATGTGCCTCTGTCAAAATCAAGGTACAAATCCCTTCCGAAGATGGAACAAATATATGTCCCATGTATCTCAATAACCCATTTGTCTCCAAAGAATATCATGAGTACCTGCCATCCAAAGTCCTGCCTGACTCAATCTCAGACCTTACCTCCTGGTACCAGCTATTTGTAGGAAGTGCGATAAGAATTTGGCTCCTCAAATCTACAGTAAGAGTCATCTCAGATAGTGCGTGTCTTCATCTACTGAGAGTGTCGGCCATAATGTTCTCCTTCTCCTGGATGTACTTCACCTCAAAATCTTACTCACAGAGGAACTTCATCCATCACCTTTTCCTAGCATTAAGGTTAGGCTATGTGAATATGTACTGTAGACTCTGATGGTCATTGTGTAACTCAAAATGATGCCCCAATAAGAAATGTCTCCATTGAGTCAACGCATGTACAACTGCAGCTAACTCAAGATCATGCATGGGGTAGTTCAACTCATGATCCTTGAGCTTGCATGACTCGTACACAATGACTCGACCATCCTGCATTAGTACCGCTCCTAACCCCTCCAAAGATGCATCTGCACAAATAACAAAGTCTCTTGTAGGGATCGGTGCACTAGTCAACCTCTCCTTCAATGTTTGAAATGCAACCTCGTTCTACTCTGACCAATCGAACTTCTTCCCTTTCCTCTGAAGAGAAGTGATAGGATGTCCTACCCTAGAAAATTCCTGAACAAAATACCTATAGTAACCTGCTAACCCCATAAAACTACATTTCTCGGCCACATTTGTGGGTGCAGGACAATCCATGATTGCCTGGATCTTTGCAGGATCCACTGCAATACCTTCTCCTGATATAACATGACCAAGGTACTTGACCTCAGTTTTGAAGAACTCACATTTGGACAAGTTGGAATACAACTTGTTATCCCTCAAACACTACAGTACCTGCCTCAAATGTTCCTCATGCTCCTAAACTGTCCTGGAATAAATCAATATGTCATTGAGGAATACCACTACAAATCTATCCAGGTGTGCAAAAAACTCCATGCACCAAGTTCATGAATATAGATGGTGCATTCGTCAACCCAAACGGTACCACTGTGAACTCGTAGTGACTGTATCGTGTGCGAAACACCATCTTATGAATATCAGACTCCACAATCCGAAACTGATGGTATCCTGACTTAAGATCGATCTTAGAAAAGACTGTAGCACCCTTGACCTGATCAAACAAGTCATCAATCCTAGGTAGAGGATATTGGTTCTTGATGGTGACCTTATTTAACTATCAATAATCTATGCACAGACGAAGAGAACCATTCTTCTTCTTCACAAAGATCACCAGTGCTCCCTAAGGTGAGACACTAGGGTGGATGAAACCCTTCTCCAACAACTCCTCAAGCTACAAGTGGAGCTCTTTAAGCTCCCAAGTCATCATACGGTATGGGGCTCGGGAAATGGGTTCAGAACCAGGTAGAAGATCAACCTTGAAGTCTATGTCATGTTGAGGTGGCATCCCTAGAATATCATCTAGAAAAACATCTGCATACTACTGAAGTATGGGGTAGCTATCTATAGACACCTTCTCCTCTCTATCACCCCTCTCCAAGTCATCTACTGTCATAGCAAATAACTGACATCCCTGATGAACACATCTTCTCAGCTGCATAGCCAAGATCATCCTCAATGATATAGGTCTCTGGACCCCTACTAACTCAACCTCACTACATGATGCATCAATGCATCGTATCAACTTGCATCGACAATCAATCAAGACCTTATGAGCATCGAGCCAATCCATCCCTAGAACAATGTCATAAGAACCTAATGGTATAACGTGGACATCTACAGTAGTGTGCAAAGAACCAATCTCTAGTCTACAATCTAGTACATAGGAATGTAGAACAACTCTAGCACCAAATGCTAATTTGATTTGCCACTTACCCTCTTGCCTTACTGCCCTTAGTCTATCATGTGCTACGACATATGATGAAATAAAAGAGTTGGAGGCTCCTGAATCAAACAAAATGGTAACTTTGTTACCCTGCAACATACTAGTAGTCTCCACCACTATGCTCTGGTAGTCAGCCTGGCGGTTGTCAACTGCAAAAAATACATGATGTCCTCTGCCTGCATCACCAACAGTTAGCTCTGACATTGTTGGCCTTTATGTATATCTCGATGTTCCCTTATTGGGACATTGTCGAGCTATGTGACCCTATTGGCCACAAGCAAAACACCCGATACCCCTACCAAAACCTCTACCTCCAAAAGGTGCACTGGACTATTGAACACTACCCCTAAAGGTAGATTGAGTACTATGTGTTGGTTGTGCATTACTGAAGCTTTTGACACACCTCCAGTTCCAATCACCCCCTGACTGATATTTGTCATTCTGTCTAGGTGGAAAATCCTCTCCTTTCCTCTAAGAGTTTTGGTACTGTTCACTTTGTGTTGGTGTCTATTGTGCCCTAGGTGGTCCAGCTCCCTAAGTCAGGCCACTACGTGCACTAGGCCCTGTAGCTGAAGTACTGCCTATCTGCACTCCTACATGACCGCCCAATGCCATTTCCAAATTCTCCTCTACAAGTCTAGCCTTGTCTGTCGCGGTCTCCATAGTCTTGTGTTTGAAAACCCACACACCTACACTGATCCAGGAATTTAAGCCCCTAAGAAAGTGCTACACCAACATGCCCTCGTTGTCCCCAATGCCTGTGTACTATTTGAGCTCGTAAAAATGACACTCATATTGTTCTATTGACATAGTCATTGTCATAGAGTATGGAACTCATCACCACGATGTTGTCACCAATGATTAGAGAGAAATCTAGCGCATAACCTCTCTAGAAACATCTCCAAAGATACAGTACTGATATCAATATGGAGCTTCTACTCCTCCAATCTCCACCATGTGGAAGCAAAGCCTCTCAGATGCATAATCGCACATCTGGCTCTAGTATTGCTACATATGGGTGCATAGCAAAGCATCTGTTCAGGTCAATTAGCCAGGTCTTAGCCTCTAAACCACTACTTGATCCATCAAATAAGGGTGGTTGAGCTCTACGTAAATCTCTCATGTGTGTAGCTACCACTACCTCTAACTGATTTGGTACATCTCTCTCTCTAACAACAATCTGCTCTACTTCCTGCCTCGGTCCAAGATGGGAAAGAGTCTCCTCTAACAATTGATGCAACTGAGTGCCTTCGACCCCTAGTGGATCCGAATACTAAATACCGCCTCCCAGAATGTTTTGGGAAGCCTGTTGTTCCTCACAGTCTGAATCATGGGAAACATGCAGAGGTGAGTTCTGTTGGCTACCTCCATGTCTACCTCTATAGCCACGACCACGACCTCAACCTCTCCTAGGTGGCATGATCCTGCACAAACACACCAAGGTGTAAGACAAGATATGCAACTTAAATCCTACACAAGCAACTTAATGGTTTCCAAATTAACCTAGAGTTCCCAGTACTTAAACCTAGGCTCTCATACCAAGTGTAAAACCCCGTCCCGCAACCTAGAGGACGATGCAACACTGCAAAAGCACAAATATATTCTTTTCCTTAAAAATAGTAATAATGACAAGTGAAGTAAACTACTCTAACACATACATCCTCTAGGCCATGCGACGCGTCTACATGTGAATTCCAAAACTTACAATTTTTTTCTAAAACATAGTATATGGAATTAACTCATGATAACAACATACAAAAAAATAGTAATCCATTGCAAAATAAGTCTAACACAAAAATGTAATGAGCATATTTCCATAGATACAACATCATATAAACAATATATACCATTTAATCCAATGATGAATAGATCATACATAATGTTACAATTACATCACAAGGGTTCTCCTCGATACAAATGAGGATACAATTACATAGTGTCCTGCAGTTACAATGAAGAAAGAGAAGTACAAATCCATAGAACCACACGAGCTCCTTGAACAAGAAGATCTTGCCATCATGAATAGGAAGAGAAACTCAACAGTGTAAGGTGCATGCCACCTAGCCATGTGGTACCTGTAGGACCAACCCCCGTGCTAGGAGATAGTAAAAGGTAACCAAGATAAACCTATTACCTCTAGACATAGGCAATATAAAAAAAAACACTGTACTAGTACACACAAAACAAAAGGTCACATTGTTTCCAAAATCACTGAATCAAGAACAATTATTGTACAATACAATTGATTTTTTTCATAGGAGGAGTGTCATCACAAAGGTTGCATTGGTTATCCTAAGGAGATCTTCCTAGGTCCTAGCCTCCATCCTGGGTTATCTTGGTAACCTCTTATGAACTCCGGCCCCACATGCACACTAGTGTAGAATTGATTATCTTTTCATAAGACAAGATAATGATCTTACCATTCTAGGCCTTCCCCACTCATCTCAAGTCTAACACAAGCCCTTGAGCCAATGCGCGAGGCTAATTATCAAGTTAAATATGTTAACTACCCATTCCCCTAATGTAGGTTATTTAATTTCCATTGATTACACTAACTTCCACACGAGTTATCCTAGGACCACTTTGTGTCCCGACCCCCATTGAAAGCCACTCCCCTATCGACAACATAATAAATCATTCTACACCCAAGGGTAGACAGTGCACAAACTGATAATAACATAACACAAGAGATAACACATCCCTATAGATGTCCAATACTGAATCCAACTACATGCACTACCCAAGGAAATCTCAAGGCAACTAACAAAAGTGACAACCCTTTCACAATTAAAATTTGGAAGACTTATATTTTCTCTACAACAAATATTCCCCACAATACCCAATTACAGAAATACTAGAAATTAAAATAAACAATCTCATGTAATTAAAAGCACTACTATTCGGATTTCCTAAATCCAATAGATCAATACCTCATATTAAAATGCATTATTCAAAAGACAATTCCCATTAATAATCCACAACGAAATAATATCACAAGTTTAGCTACAGTTTCACAAATACTCATTTTAATTAACTCAATTTCTTTAATAAAAATAATCAGTCATTTCTAATTTAATTAATCATGCTTGTAAATATTTATTGTAATACACAAACATTAAATAAATATATTCAATATGTATATATACAATTAAATAAAATTACAGGTAGTGTACAGACTGCCCACACACTTGTCCCCCTAGGGGTGGCTCTGGGGTAGCCCCCGTGCCCTTAACATAACTTCTTTCTTTTTAACAAAAATACAACGATTTAATATATATCGTCATATGGACGATTTCACAGTCCCAGAAAAACATAAAATAAAATTCTATAGAGAATTTTCACAACTCAGTGCTATATATGAAATTCACAAATATATATATAAACTTAACAGAAGATTGTTTCAAAAGATCTATATATACTTTTTTAACAAGAAATTTTCTACAGAATAATAATTCAATTTCCATAAGAAGAAGTTTTCTACAGGAAAGATCAGAGATTTTCATTTTCCTAGACAATTAAGAGGAATTGGGGAAACCAAAACAAAATGATGATTTTCTACAAAGATCTATAATTCCCTTTGGTATCAATCTATTTCCAATGATCAATTTACACAGAGGGTCTAATTTTTTTTCTACAGAGGTTCAATTTTCACGGCAATCTTTTAAAAACAAAAGCTTCTACAATAATGAAAACCTCTTCTAATCTTTTCTAATTTGCATTACAATAATTAAATAACTCTTTTAAAACAAAATTCACAAAAACAATTAAGGAACCTGTTCTAAAAGAATTATTGCCTCGAGGATTGATGTCGAGCTTCTCTGTAATCTTCAATTTTCCAAGATTGCCAAAGCTTCCTCCAAAAGAATTGCCACTTCCTAGAGAACAGAAACAATCCACAGCCAAGAATATAACAAACTAGATTCCTAGAATTATCAAAAAGATTCTAAGATCTACAATTTCTTCAAACCACAAAACAATTTTTTTATTTCCCAAAAACCTCTGTACTTCTTTTCCCGTGAAAACAACTTCCTCTTTTCTCACCAATTTCAATCAATCTCTCCATAAATCAATTTTAAGACAGTAAGAAAACAAATCCTTCTAACTTCCAGTTCACACAACAAATATCTCTTCTTTAATAAACCAAGATATTTCTAAGATCTTTTCCCAAATATGCATTTAAAATTAAAAACAATTTATTTAATCCAATTTACAATTAAATAACTTATTTATTTTAATTCCCAGTTAATTTAATAATTAAAATTATTTTATAATATAACTTAAATTAAATTAATTAATTTATAATAAAATCTCCATATTAATTAAATACTTAATCACAACGTATAATTTAATCCTTACAATATAAACTTGCATGATAAATAAAATACCAAGACCAACATGGATAAGGAACATGACCAACATACAGACTGACGACACACTGTGCTAGGGTAAAGGTTTGACAAGGTTAACCAGTTACTATCTCCTAATCAACATTACTGTTGAGTAGTGGACATGCTCAGACCTGTGAAACTAGGTGAAGCCGTTGCCCTGTACCTACAAACCTACTACAAAAGCAAATATCATACATGTATACAGATAATAATTCATACACACCGTGAAGAGAGAATTGTAGAAATCACAGGGCACTCGCAAGCGAGTGATGCAATACCGTTATCTTCACCAATACAATGTCACATCAACTGACGAGATAATATATCAATTAAACTACAATAAGCATATATAGCAATGTCATCACAACTAAGCATCTATGCAAACACAAAGCATATTAAACATAATCACCATGCAATTAATATATCATCACATCCTCATAGTCTATCATCGCTCCACTATCAGCGATAGAACAACCATAACATAAAATAAGGTCTAACAAAGGATCTGAGCTATCAAGAAAACATAACAAAACAGAGGGGTGTCACAACTGAATCATTAATAACTAATTAACTAAAAAAAAGTCAAACTCATTACAATAGTACTATACCAATGGCAAGTACTAAAAATAAAAAAATTCACACTCACAAAAATAATTGGAAAGCTTTTGGATTCAAGATACATAGTTGAATTCAAAAACTCTCAGATCATCATGTAGAATACCAGAATGGCTACCATTGGCTAAGGAAATTGCTACTGTACTTTCGTAAATTTGCAGGCACCACGAAAGTTGTCGAATGTTGTAAAAACTTTTAAATAAATAGAAATAATGATCTTCCATAGGCATTTTCATTCTCCTCACGGCTACTCCAATGTAGTGGACCTTCGCAGTAGTTTACGATCTTCTTCTCGTCGAGTAGCAAGAAAGTGTAATTGGAAAGAAACTCTACGTAATCGTTGTATTAGGTGTATAAATAAGCCGTGAATTTTCTAAATCTCTTCAAGTTCATACAAGTTTAAGTGTAAAATATCAAGCATGGAAAGCTGATCAAATTTGATGAGATTAAGCTCTCTTCTTTACTTCCTTTTCGTAGCACCATGGGGGGATTTTGTAGCTCTTTTTTGACAGAAGTTCATCGTGAGTTTGTTTCATCGACTCTTTAAAATCCTAAGAATTATAGTAAGCTTAGTGGAATGATTCATTTTGAGTTTGATCTAAGTTATGTTGTTTATCCTGTCATAGATTGGAATGCAAAACGTGACTAGAGTGTGTAAAACACAAACAATTGTAACAGTAAATGGGTAGTTTCCAGGCCCAACTTTATGGGTTCGTGATGGAGACAATTTTGTTGTTCGTGTGCAAAACAATTCACCATATAATATTACGCTACACTAGTAAGAAAGGTTGTGTTGAAATGATATCCAAGTATTGATTAATTTGAAAATTATAGAGGTTATATGCTTGTAGATTTTTATTGTTTATTACTTTGCAGGCATGGAGTACGATAGTTGAAATCGTGCTGGGGAGATGGACTGGCCTACATAACGCAATGTCCCATTATCCCTAGGAATAAATTTACCTACAATTTTACTATTGAGGGACAAGAAGGGACTCTGTGGTGGCATGCACATATCTCATATTTGAGAGCTGCTGTGAATGGAGCATTGGTTATTTTTCCCTAAGTTGGTAATGGCTATCCCTTTCAAAAACCATATGTCGAGATTCCTACTATTTTAGGTATGTGCTTCCCTTCCAGTTCAAAAGTATTCTATTGTTGGATTGGCCATTGCATATCTCTTAGTTGATTTGTGAATTAAGAGGCTCCTTGGGTAAAGGTGGAGATGTGATTTGGAAGTTCATTAATATTTGTAGTTTTTGGTGTAATTATAAATCTATATGTGTTATTAGAATTTCAATCCAAGTTCAAATTTTCAAATCATGTTAGAGAGGGGTGTTGTGCTAACTATCACACCTCAACTAAAAGCTGATCTAGTGGACTAACCACCACTCTGAGTTTAAATGTACACAGTAATTGCAAAGTTCACTAACACCTACAAATTTTGGTGTAATGGAAAATCTATATCTATCATGTTGGATTTATTAAAGATAGGTTTTTTGGAAAAAGTGTGTAGTCCTCCTTTCCTATCATGATTGAATTTTAACATTTCTACTATTTTATATATAAGACTGTGATTCTTCTTTTATATCAAATTATAATGATGAGTTAATGTTTAATTTACATCTTATTATTTTAATATATATACAAAATGTCTATCAATAGAGTTGTGTTTAAATGACAAGGTCAAAAGGTTTTCAAGTGTTGGAAATAAGTCACCTAGACTAACGATAAGCTGGCTATAGGGAAGTTAGTAGCTTAATTGGTACAAAACTCTAGTGATAAATGATAGGTATTAGGATCAAATCCTAACTAGTCCATATAAACTGTAGCTCAACAAGGTGGAGATTTGTCTTCAAATCCCTAAGAGTCCTAACTAGTCCATATGAATTGTAACTCAACAAGGTGGAGATTCGTCTTTGAATCCCAAAGTGACATCTACAGTTGAAATTCCAAGTGATGACTATTGAATTTCCATTACGAGATCTAAATGATTAAAATTGAATAAATGAATCCTAAATTGAATTTGTTGGAGGAGAGGAGGCTCTCCTTCAAAACCCCCCATTTAAATGAATGGAGTTATTAATGGTATTTAAATAACTCCAAAAGAAATACAGTAATACCAAAATATGAATTTTCCAATTTAATTTTATATCGTCCACGGTGTTCAGGTGAATGGTGGAATGCCAATTTGGAAGATGTAATATCAAATGCAACTCGAATAGGAGGTGTACTAGATGATCCAGATGCATACACCATCAACAGCCAGCCAGGAAACTTTTTCCCTTGCTCTTCAACTGGTTTGTGCATTAAAAAAGTATTATTAAACAAACTATAAATCGATATATTAACCAGATAATCAAATAATGAGTGAATGGGGATTGCAGATACTATGAGAATTTTGGTTGAGTGTAAAAAAACCTACCTGCTAAGGATCGTCAACGCTGCCATGGTTCATTCATACTTCTTCAAGATTTCCCAACACAATATGACTGTTGTGGTCGTGGATGCCACATATACCAACCAATATAAAACAGACATGCTCCTCACACACTCGGGTAACACCATGGATGTGCTCATTACAACTGGTCAGCAATCAGGAATGTATTACATAGGCACCCGTGTATACAATAGTCAACCTCAAGGAAATGGGTTTTTAATGAACACAACTACTGTAATATTACAATACCAGGACAACAGTAATACATATGTCCCTGGACTACCCAATTTTCCTACATTCAACTATACCAAACCGACATTCAATTTTGTTAGGATTTCAAATAAAATGAAGTGCACAAAGCTGTTGTTTTGTTTCCTAGACAAACTGGAAATACCCAAAATGCAGAATAAAAAAATTAAGCCGAATGGAGACACACATAACTAGGCATGCACTATTTTCTGTTTGTATTAACCAAAAAACAATAAATTACAAAATGCTTTCAAACTAAAACTACAATCTACTGTTTACAAACTAAACATGCAACAATCTGGAGCTGCACCCAAAACATACAAAACTATTAGTCTCAAAGCTCTTCTTTCTTTCTATTCGACTGGAACTATCTATTGTTCCTGGAAAAACATAGAGCCATTAGGAGCTATCAGGTGCTCACTGTAAACACGCCCAGAACAAACTATAACTGCTGCTATTTAGGAGCTTCTCTAAATCACATAGAGAACTCACAAAAAACATTCTTGTTCATAGATTGTTGTTGCACAAAAAACTTCTTCTCCAACTGACATAACTAACTATCTTCATTTCTTTTTGTCTATTCAAAAAAATTCCCTCTCAAAATTTGAAATCACCTACCACATTAATTTTGGAAATTCAAAATTTCCTACTACATTCAATTCTGGAGCTGTCAGGAGCAGACAAGGATGAAGATCCCAAAAAATAAAATTGTCGTTGGAGGCTCTTGACAGGTAGGTGAATAGGGGGCTGACATAAAGAGGCTCAAACCATTAATATTTCCAACACTCCCCCTTTGATTGAGCTGTCAAACAACATCATTCTTCATACAAATCAACAACACCTAAATTTCTTCTTAGGAATTCAAAGCAATCTTTGCTCAATGGTTTGGTGAAAATTTCTGCAAGTTGCTCCTCTAACCTACAAAATTTCATCTTGATTTTACCCTTTTCAACCAATTCTCTTATGAAGTGATATCTAATTTCAATGTTCTTTCTTCTTCCATGAAACCCAAGATTTTTTGTCAAAGCTATTGATGAAACATTGTCACAAAAGATTGTTGTTCCATCCTCTTGTTCTTCTCTCAAATTTGTCAAGATTCTTCTCATCCAGATAGCTTGACATGTTGCTGCATTTGCTACTATATATTCAACCTCAGTTGTAGATAGGGAAACTATGGGTTGTTTCTTGGAAGCCCATGAGATAGCTCCCAAACCCAAATGAAACACATAGCCAGATGTGCTCTTCCTATCATCCACACTTCCTGCCCTATCACTATCTGTGTAACCAACTAGCCCAAAATTATTTGTTGCACCATACAAAATACCATATCCTTTGGTGCCATTCACAGCTCAGGATTCTTTTACTCGCTTGTCAATAGGTGTCCCTTGGAGTCTCTATAAATCTGGAAATAAGACTCACTCCATGCATTATATCAGGCCTAGTTGCAGTCAAATACATCAAACTTCCAACCAAACTTTTAAACATGGTTAGATCCACATTGCTGCTACAATCTTCCTTGCTCAACTTTAGACCTATGGTTGTTGGTGTTGGGGCAGACTTTCTTTCAAGCATCCTAAATCTCTTCAAAATCTCTGCATACTTTGCTTGAGAGCTAAAAATACTATCATGTATTTATTTTACTTCTATGCCTAAAATATACCTGAATAGACCTAAGTCTATCATTTCAAACTCTCTTTTCATGGCCTCTTTAAAATCAGCAATGAGGAAATCATCATCCCCAGTAAAAACTAGATCATCTAGACATACAAGACAATAATCAAAATCTTACCATTTCCTGCCTTGATGTAAAGAGTGGGCTCACCATCACTTTTGCTAAAGCCATTGCTCAACAAGTACGAGTCAATCCTACTGTACCATGTCTATGGAGCTTGCTTCATCCCGTAAAGAGCTTTCTTTAGCCTGTATACCTTGTTTTCTTGACCTGGAACTTCATAACTAGGTGGCTGCTCCACATATACCTTTTCTTTCAATACCCCATTTAGGAAGGCAGACTTCACATCCATTTGAAACACCTTCCACTTGTGTTGGGCTGCAATTTCTATGACTACCCACATGTTTTCCATCCTTGCTACTAGAGAAAATGTCTCATCATAATCTCTCCAAAACTGTTGTTTGTATCCCTTGACAACTAATCTTGCCTTGTGCCACTTTATCCTTCCTTCGACGTTGTTTTTGGTCTTATAGACCCATTTCACTCCAATTACTTGCTTGTTGGGAGGAAAATCAATTAGCTCCTATGTTCTATTCTTCTCTATTGCATCTATCTCCTCATCCATGTCCTCACACCATTTCTCCTCTTTCACTACATCCTCAAAATAAATCAATCACTATGAGAAAATAATGCAAAATTCACACTCTCATCAAATTCTTAATCATACCTTTCATTTTGGTAGATCTCCCTTAGACTCTTGGTCTTTCTTGGAATTAAGGAGGCGAGAGTGGGATCTGAACTTTCACTACTATTGTTGCTTTGCTGAATAGACCCTGTTCGGAGCTGTCGGGAGCTCTCGAGAGCCAATCCTTTGGCTGTCTGTGGCTGCTTGTCTTTATGTTTGCTCATGTCAGGAGCTATCTGGAGCTCTCTAAGACCAATTCTCTCCCTGTCTGTGACTATCTACCTACGTCAGGAACTGTCAAGAGCTATTAGGAGCGGTTTGTAGCTGGTCTAGAGCTATCAAGAGTGACTGTAGGCTCATCTTGTTGCACTTCTTGTTATTTTTCTTCTTCTTCAGGAGCTATTGGGAGCGGTTCTGAGTTGTCATAAAATATCAAGTTGTTCCATGTCTCATCCTCTAGGAACTCCACATCTCTATTGATGATGATTTTCTTGGTGATGGGATTATACAACCTATATGATTTGGACTCTTCACTACAGCCCGTGAAGATGCACTTCTCACCCTTGTCATCCAGATTTTTTATTTTCTCTTTTGACACAAGTGCATATGCTACACATCCGAACACCCTCAAGTGCTCAACTGTCCACTTGCATTTTGACCATGCCTCTTGTGGAATCTTTCCAAAATTTTCCTTTGTAGGACTTCTATTTATCAAATAAACTATTGTTGCTACAACTTCACCCCAATATTCATTTGGGAGTCCCTTGGCTTTGAGCATGCTCCTTTCCATCTCCACTATGGTTCTATTTTTCCTCTTAGCCACTCCATTTTGTTGCGAAGTATAACTGGCTGTTAGCTCCTTCTTGATGCCATTTTGCTTGCAAAAATTTACAAACTGATTGGAGGTATACTGTCCCCCTCTATCTGACCTTAGGACCTTGATGAAATATCCACTCTCCTTTTCAGCGTGGGCATTAAATAACAAAAACTTATCAAAAGCTTTAGATTTATGTTGCAAAAAATAGACCCACATCTTACGACTATAATCATCAATAAAGGTCATAAAATATTAGCTTTTTCTTATAGAAACTATTTGCATAGGGCCACACAAATCAGTGTGCACCAGCTCCAATGGTGCTCTTTCCCTTCTAAAATTGCCCGATTGAAAGGACTGCCTATGTTGCTTGCCTAAAATGCAGGCTTCACATCTACCACTAGGCTCTACTATGGCTAGTAAACCTCCAACCATTCTGTTCTTTGAAAAAATACTCAAACTAGTATAGCCTAAGTGTCCATACATGTGATGCCATAGCTTGGAGGGGTCTTGAATGACTTCCTTAAAGGCTGCTTGCTACTGTACTGCTGTACATTTTCCTGCAGCTGTGGACTGAACTGAAAAAAACTTTTTCAACCTCAATGGAAACATCCTATTCTTTGTCATTTGCACTACTGCAAGTACATTCTTGCTTCCATTTTTTTCATAAATTATGTATTCACCCTTCTCCATCAAAACTTTATAACCTTTTTGGATCTATTGTCCAATACTCATAAGATTATTCTTTATACCGGGGGAAAAATAAACATCATCAATCTCCTTCTTCTCACCATGCTTGGTTCGAAAAACAATAGACCCCTTTCCCACAACTGAAACTATTTCATTGTTCTCCATCTTAATTTTAGACTTTACATTCTTATTAATGAAAGAAAATAAACTTTTATTACCATTCATGTGGCTACTACAACCACTGTCTAAAAACCATACCTCATCACTGCCTTACTCAACAATGTTGCACATGATGAAGGCCTTTTGCTAATTACCTTCAACCACTTTTTCATTAGCCACATTTTCACTTTGCTTGGACTGATCACACTGCTTTTTCCAACACTCGCTTGCATAATTCCCAAATTTATGGAAATAGTAGCATTCAATGTTTCTCTTGTCTCCCTTCCGACTCGAGTTGTTGTTCTTCTTGCCTTGTCGGGTTCTATTCTGAGAGCTACTCGCTCCCTCTTGGTTGCTTGCTTGTCTCAAGCTTTCTCCTCCAGCATTCCCTTGTCTGGAGTTGCCTCTACCACGTCCGGAGCTGTTTCTACCTCTCCCCTTTCCTCTTTCATTGGCTTGAGCTTTGAAAGATTTCTCTTGGGAGGAACAAACCTATTTAGGTGCTTCTCATGGGTTTGTAGAGAACCCATTGGCTCATCAACATATAACATTGAGAGATACTTTGCCTCTTCAATGGAAATCACCACTGCATCAAACTTTGTGGGTAAGCTTCTGAAGATTTTCTCCATAATCCTCTAGTCTTCAATGACTTCTCCATTCACCCTCAACTAGTTTATCAAACCTGAGAGTCTTGTGTGAAATTTTGAGATAGACTCACTGTCCTTCATTTGGAGAGTTTCAAACTCTCTTTAAAGCATCCAGAGCTTCACCAATATGACTTTATCAGTCCCTTTGTAGTTGGTTTGGAGGATTTCCCAAGCTTCCTTTGCATAGTTAGTTGTTGCTATTCTGAGAAAAATGGCCTCTATCAAGGCTACTTCAATCAAACTCAATGCTTTTGCATCTTTCCTCCTCAACTCCTTCAGTTGGGTCTTTTGATTGTTTGTGAGAACAACATATGTTGTTGGATCAGTCACATCATTGAACCCACTAATCACAAACTCCCACAAATCATTTGCAACCATTATGGTCTTCATATTCTTTTCCCAAATGCCATAATTCTGTCCATTAAAGGAAGGTGGTTGCTTCCAACTCTTCCCTTCATCTCCAGCCATGTCTCCAACAAGAAAAAACTTCAAACACCCAGGAAAAAAAAATTCCCTAACTCACAAAGAAATGGGGCCTATGCTTCTGATACCATGTCAGGATTTCAAATAAAATGAAATGCACAGAGCTGTTGTTCAAATTCCCAGCCAAACTGGAAATACCCAAAATACAAAATAACAAAAATAAGCTAAATGGAGACACACAAAACTGGGTATGCAATATTTTCTTTTTGTGTTAACTAGAAAACAACAAATTACCAAATTCTTTCAAACTGAAACTACAATCTACTGTTTACAAAGTAAACACGTAGCAATCTGGAGCTGCACCCAAAACATACAAAACTATTAGGACCTTCTCAGAGCTCTTCTTTCTTTCTATTTGATTGGAACTATTTGATGTTCATGGAAAAACACAGAGTCATCACGAGCTATTAGGTGCTCATTGCAAACACGCCCAGAACAAACTATAGCTGCTGTTGTTCAGGAGCTTCTCTGAATCACACAGAGAACTCACACAAAAAAATTCTTGTTCACAAACCGCTACTGCACAGAAAACTTCTTCTTATCCAACTGAGAGAGCTAACTGGACCTTCATTCCTTTTTGTCTATTCAAAAACATTCCCTCTCAAAATTTGAAATCACCTACCACATTAATTCTAGAAATTCAAAATTTCCTACCACATTAAATTTTGGAGCTATCAGGAGCAGACATGGATGGAGATCCCAAAAAAGAAAAATGTCGTTGGAGGCTCCTGATAGCTAGGTGAATAGGGGGCTGACATAAAGAGGCTCAGACAATTAATATTTCCAACAAATTTCAGTGGAAACCTAACAAGTTTGAGGCCTTCAGTGCCCTAGACTGTTGTCGAGGAAATGTTTATAACTGAGGGATTTGGACTTGTAAGTTGTCCCAACAATTCTTGCACAAGGATCAATGGAAGTAAAGCAATGGGAAGCTTTAGTAATATTTCATTTGTGAGGCAAGATATTGCTATTCTACAGGCTTACTATTCTAGTTTAGATGGAGTGTTTACAAGAGATTTCTCAAATAATCCTCCTCTGGCATTCAATTACACTGGAACTGTATCATAGAGTCTTTAGGAACCCGAGTTGGCAACCAAGGTAAAGGTTCTAGAATTCAATAGTAGTGTACAGAGTGTTTTAGAACACTAGGATTATCATAATAGAGAACCATCCTATACACCTTCATGGCCATAATTTTTATCTTGTGGCTTCAACAACTATAATTCAAGTATAGATCCTGCAACTTTCAATTTGAAAAATCCCCATATGTTGAACATCATGGGAGTTCCTACTGTGGGTGGGCTGCCATCCGATTTAGAGTGCACAATCTAGATAACATGTTAACATTAATATATTAATGTTTCCTAAGTTTTGATTTGTATAAGTAGTTCATTTGAAATCACATTTATAGATTAATGTTATTGAAGAAGTTAATAATGTAACTTGGAATATACTATTTAACGAATCATTATCTAAATGCAATTGTATTTAAACGTAAGTTTACAACAACTTTTTCCTGTATAATTCCTTGCAGATCTACAGAGACAAATTATCAAGCACAGAAAGACAAATTTGCACTAACCAACTTCAATATTATTCACTGAATCAAATGCAAAGATTTATAGATTTATATCCACCATAGGAGAAGGAATTATGTGATAAGAGGCAGAGAAACTCAAGAAAACTAACTGTTAACAAAGAAATTGATGCAAACATGCATGCCAATCAACGCCCATTGTTAACAGATAGAAATGAACGGAAACTAACTGTTATAGCTTAGTTAGCTTAAACGTTTGTTGTTAATGGAAAGAAACTAACGCTAACATCCTTGGAATTTGTTTGTCCCTGTTATATAATAGCAGGGATTTGGTTAATGCATTTCCATTTTGAATCACATTCACATTTTGGTTTGGAGATGGCGTTTCTTATTGAGGATGGGCTGGGAAGTTTGGATAAGTTACCTCCTCCAGCGGATCTACCTTAGTGCTAGAAGCCCAGATGGATGTCTTCAATCATCTCGTGGCTCTTTTAGAAGGACACCATATGTTTGATCCATGTTTCCAGATCGGTTTAACCCGTTGTTAGTAGAAGTCTTTTTGGTTTGATATAGGGAAGAGGGGTCCATAGTGGAGCACCCTAACAATAAGAAATATATAATATTTAATTTGAAATATATAAAATAAATGTTAAGTATTTTAAATTTTAATTTTTTTTAATAATATTATTATTATAAAATGAACATTTATAATATATTTTTTAAAAATATTTCTTTTTAAATATAAGATAATTAATATTGCAAATTTGTAATTTCATTATTAAAAAAAATGATTAATTCAAGTTTATTGTAAAAATTAACAACGAAATAAAATAAATATTGTGCTGATTTTATTGTTGATCATTTGTGGTTTTTTAATAGTAACACTAGTTCATTATCAACATACAATTCATAACAAAACAAATATTAAAAATATTGACAACACAAAATACAAGAACAATACACATTAGAAAGAGACATCAATAAGATAAATCATAAAGTGTAGGAGTTTTGTCTGATGTTTAGTTACCACTACTCCCATGAACATTTGTCGAGGTCAGAGCTTACATGTTAGCGATGTTTTACTACGAAACATACAATTGATCACTTGTTATTGAATTTCTATTGTGAAACATATTATTGATGCACAAAATTTATAAAAATGCTAGAGTTGATTTTTTTTGTCATTCAAAGTTAAATCATATTTCATATTTATTTTGAAATAACAATTAATTTTTTTAAGTTATGTAATATAATTTTTAAAATGATATGCATCTTTTTGAAACAAGTAATACAATTTTTTGATAAGGTTCAAAAGAAAAAATACACTCCTATTGAAAGAATAGATAGTTATTGACTAAAACTAATGTTTAGACTCACTTATTCTTTTCATTTATAGACAATGAACTACAATCTCAACTCTAATACATTTTAGATCTAATAATAAGTAGGATAATAGTTAATTGAATGAGATTTTTTTAACTAATTTAAAAAAGAAGTAAAGTAACAATATTTCAAAATGCATCATATCTAAAATCCTCCAAGGCTTTATTATCAACAAAATAAAGAGGTTGTGTTCTCTTATAACTTACAACCAAAGACAAAATAAAGAATATGGATATCAAGATAAAACTCATTAATTATAAAATTATTTAATCATTAAGCTAGAAAAAAAGGATTAAAAATAAGAATATATTTAAAATTAATGTTATTGTGTTTGTTCCTAAATTACATTATTTCACTCCTATCCTTATGACTCTTACTACTCTATCCAAATCATCATGTTAGGTATACTTCTTTTTGTTCTTTGCATGAGATAGAGTAGGAAACATAGATAAACCTTAGTAGATGGTTGGGTGTATCCTAATATTCATTACTCTAATCAGATCTCTCTCCCTCTAGAGTGTAGTTTCAAGACCATCCAAAATAAGATTGAATGGTTTCACAATTGGGTGTCATTCAAATTTGACTAGATAGTGCCATGTATCCACCCCTATTTATGAAGTCTTCTAACCCATTTTCCAAAAATTCTATCATTTCATCATCAATTTTCCAAAAATTCTATCATTTCATAATCAATTGTGCTTTGCAAGAAAGATTCAAAACACTTTTGTACCCTCATATTTGAATTTGTTATGCCTTTTCCACCTTCTTAGGTTGGAATCCAAAAATTAATTGATAAAAAATATTAATAGAATATACAAAAACTAATTGGACATAATGTGAGTTTTTGAAAGCACATTATATTTGAGTGACATTAGTTCTCCTCCTCAACATCATTGGGTTCATGTAATGTATATGTTAGATCATCCCAAACATCCTAATTTATTTGTACAAAAATAATTAGTAAGGGAGAAATAACTATATAAATTGAAGGAGAAGGTAGTAGAAGTGTACAAATGGTCACAAAAGGACACTCATAATGTGATGTAACATATGAATGTCAATATCCTCTTCATAAATTTTTGCACTCACTCTAGAAATTTTATTGATAATAAGAGGAATGTCTCATTTATTGATATGTAAATTATTTCCCTTAGATACATGTCAACAGTGATTTAAAAAGTTGCATGAATGTATATATATACCTAACATTGACCATACACTTGGTAAAAAAAATTATGATCTATTTGACTTTGGACACGTGAAATATGGCTTTTAATGTCATCAAATGTTACATGATAATTAGAAATTTTAAAGGTAACACCCAAGACACTTTCTCAACCTTTTCAAAACTAAAGTTTCTGAAAACACCATTTTATTTATTGATATGCATCCACTAATGATACATGCATACATCCATAGTCAATTGCTTAACCAACCATCTACCCTTTTATGTGTTGCATGTCAAATGGTCTTCAAAAAATTCTTCTTCAAATATGAGTAATATGATTCAACTATATGATTTATTTCTTGGTTGGTATCCCTAAGGTATGAAAATATCTAGACGACATCCCCATCACATGGATCCACTACTCTTAAAAATAATTAAAAAAAATTGATGCAAGCCTAAAAAATTATGTACAAATAACCAAGAATCTCTAACACCTATCTCGTCATTAGGAAAGTGATGCATGAAGGATCCCAATATATCAAATATTTCTCTTCTATAAAAAACCATCCTTCGCATTGGCTATCAAGTTTTTCAACTATGAACTCTTAATGTTCCAACCGTAGATATATATTTCATAACATAAAGCCTTCCCATAAGGACATAATGCAACTATAATCAACATCTCAATTACCTATATTAACAATATAATACTTACATAAAAGAAAACCATTTGATAGCATTAATTTCTATTGCAACACTATCTACCATAAATGCATTGATTTTTCACATGATCCTCTTTAAGAGAATCATTTGTAAAATATTTCACATCCAATATGTCAAGTCAAATGTATATGGTATATATATTATTATTCGTCTAACTAGTAACCCCATATTTTGGGCATGAAAAGAAAGTAATGTGTATAGTATGAACTAAAAATAATAATTATAGTATAAAGATTAACATTATAAGATTCAGATACAAAGGAATATATGACAAGAAAATTGTCTCACACCTTTTACCTTCATTGCATTGGTTCTAAATATTAACTCCATAGCTAACATATTATTATACCCATACTATATCACAATCCAATTATTGTGGTAGTTGAATTCCTAAAAAAAAACGTCACAACTCCAACCCCATCTCAGTTTGTATCTCCATCAACAATAGTTTCATTGGATTCTTGGTAGGAAAATCTTTTTAGTATTTACAACCATGCATTGTTGAGTATACTATGCATCATTAGTATGCATACATATATTTTTATTTAATTTTATGCTTTATGTTTTGTATGTCATTCTCATTCAAGAACTCATCTCTTTGTATTTATTATTTGAATAAGATTAGCTACTTCTTGAGAATTTCCTTGTGTTTCATATGAATTGAATCAAGAGATAAACCTAATAATTATTGGTTTGAATAAGGGTTTTTCATATCTATTTCCCCCTTTGTAGTGTGAACAAGGAACATTAAATCTAACGAGTTATTAGTAAGGACTTTTCCACATATCTCTACATGTTTACCTAGGGAGTTATAAATATTTTTACAAATCTCTAGTGGACATGTGATCTTATCCCTTAGCTATCACATGACATAATATTAAGACACTTGTCATCATCCTAGTTAGTCCTATCTCTCAACCTTTCCTATATAAGAAAGGTCTCATATGTAAATTTTGACATGTTCATTGATCACATTTGATCTAATCTTATTTTGCATCCATTATTGCAAATTTATGCTCTTTATTTTCTATCTTGTAGAAAGATATTTTGGTTTTGTAGGAAATTATAGAATCTTGTGTCCTTGAGTTACTCTAACATGGTATGAAAGCTTCAAATCTATAAATCCCCTTCTCAAATTTGAGAGTGATTTCTATGTGAACTATTGCTAGATTGTAAATCTTGGTGGATCTTGATAATTTGAGTGGACACGTGCAAAAATATGGGGGACCCAAAAGTGACCACCATCACTTTTTGGTTCATCTAAGATATAATGTGTTAATGCCCGATACAACTATAAGAGTTAACGAATCCACGGGAGGTGGTTAAGCCATGTCACAAATCCCAAGGGGAGCACTGACCATCTGCCAACAATCTCCCCCTCAACGTTACCCGAGGGGATTCAAACCTGACACCTTTGGCTCTAATACCAATTTTTGGAAACACAGTTGTTGTTGCACCAAAAGATTGACTTGTTAATGCCCGATACAACTATGAGAGTTAACAGATCCATGGGAGGTAGTTAAGCGATATCACGAATCCCAAGGGGAGCATTGACCATCTTCCAACAATGTGAGCATGTTATGATGTGCTCACATTATTTCTAACATAAAAATTAATTATGTAAGGTCAACATCATTTGAAATTGTGTCACCAAAAAATGTATAGTTGGACATTTTTACACTCACTAAGCCTCTCTCATGGACTTTGGCTTGATTTTTCCTAGATTTAATGTTGTAATGTGGTCAACACATTCACATTAGGTCTTGGACCCTTGAGAAACATTAAGAATTCTAGGATTTCTTGTAAAAGTGTTGTGAAGTGTTGTAACCCACTTTCACACTTTTCTAGGACCCTTTCATTATAATTCACTTAAATAACCCTTTTTCATCACTTACCAATTCTTATTTCAAAGTGTTGTAAAGAGTTGTAACAAACTCTCACACTTTTCTAGACTTGTCATCACTAATTTGACCCTTTCTTATGTTTAAATGACCCCTTAATGCACTTTCCGACCCTACTTAAGTGCATTTTTGAGAATATTCTCGTTGAAGCTCATTAAATACACTTCAATCCCCAACACCCAGTAAAACTGCCTTGGTGGGACCAAGTCACCACCTGGGGTGACTTAGTCCCGCTAGGCAGAAAAATAAAAATAATTTTAATTTTCTGGTAGGATTTTATTCTCTTGACCTTAAGGTCAGCCTGTGATGTGTTATTTTTAGGAAATATTAGAATATCAAGTATAAATAAAGGGTTTTCCTCTCATTTTCACCCCCATTCATTCACTAAATCATTCAAGCAATTATTAAGCAATTCTCAAGCACTCTAAGCATTATTGAGCATCTATTGAAGCATATTGTTGCATATCTTCAAATTTCAACATCAAGGGTTTGGTGAGTTGTGACATTTCATGTTGTTCATTCATCATTCTCTTTCTATTTCATTTCATTTTCTAGAGTTTAATTACCAAATCGGGGTTTGACCAAGGCAAACCCCTATTCTCTAACCCCTAACCCTTTTTCCCCTTTTTGCATGTGTGTTTTGCAGGTCTTGTATGTAGATTTTTCAAAGAGCAAGGTGTTAAAAAGTGGTCAACAATCCATCAAAGTCATTCAAGTCAACAAATCCCTAATTGAAGCTTGAAGACCTCTTTCAACCTGTTTTTTGTAGAATTTGAACCGGACACCTGTCAGGAAGGGAATTACAAACCGAAAGCTACAAATTCCTATCCCAAATTTCTTGAGATTCCCAGGTGGACTAAGTCGCCATCTATGGTGAATTAGTTCCACTGGAAAGCCTGAAAAGTGATTTTTACATTTCTGAGTACCCATTTGGCAGAAACTTGTTCTGACATAATCTCCCTAAAATAGGACTAAGTTACCCAGGTTGGCGTAAGTATCCCAGTCAGCTTTTCCAATCAATTCTGTAGAATTACGGAGCCTCTCCACATCACATTTCAGTTTTTGGGTGCACCTCTCCAATTTTTTTTAATTATGTTATTGTTTATTTGCATTCTTAGGTCATTTTGCATACATCACTGTATTTTCAAACAACTTGCATATATTAGGTTTTTCATTCATATTCATTATCTTTTATCAGTTCTTTGCATTTAGGACATTACATTTATGCATATTTCAGTCATACTAGCATTAATCTTTAGTGAACCTCCAATTTTTTGTGGGATGCCTTTCTCCTTTAAGGTGAAAAACCCTATAAGTGTGAGAGAAGCCCTCCTACAAAAATTTGTGGTTCAGAAATAAACCTCTCAACACCCCACAATAGAGCATAAGCCAAGGAACATGTGCACACATTTCGCATTTAATCAAATAATTTCCAAAATTCTACCAAAACATCTACATGGTTGAGGAGGTAGGTACTACATTATTTTGATTCTTTTTTATAGGAATTTAAAATCCCCACCAATTCATTAAAACCCTAATTCACCAATTCATGAAATATTAGTGAAGAAAAACCACATCAAACTCCTCCGACAATACCTTGACATCCTCTTGGGATGTAGAAAATATCCTAGGGAAAGTAGAAAATAACAAGAAAGAACTCCAAACATTAATTTAAAAGTTGAAAAATCTAAGTGAAACAACCTCTTATTGGTCTATCCTTGCCACTTCATTGGAATCTATCATATCTCACTAGATTCCATGAGTGTCCAAATTAACAGGTCTTGTCAAACAATCAAGAAGAAGAAAGATAATTTTATGCTGACAAATTATCTTATGAATAAGTAAGAAAAATATTGAAATTTGGTTTGTGTGCATTGTTCATTAACCCACAAACAAATGCACCCCTACACAATAGTTCTAGAAGGGTTCCCTACTCATTGGTGCCAACAACAAGGGATAAAGAATAATTTTTGGGATAGGTGGTGGAATTTTTTTACCATCCTCCATGCAACAACAAAGATGACCCATATTACTTTTTGAGGAAACTATATTGTGAGTTTATCCTTAATGAGATCTAAAACTACTTTGACATGCGCAAGTTTTAGGGTAGAGATATGGGCTTTGTACAGGATAGGGAGGACGAACATCCTGCCCAGGACCATTTTTGAAGACCCCTTGCTAGGCCCAATATTGAGCATATCACAATCCCTTTCATTTTAAAGGAGAGTATTGAGGTCGAGGCTCTATAGTCCATTAACTCACTCACTTAGACCCTTATATAACACACTAGGCCTTTAACACAAGGTGATAAGGGAAAGGTTTCCAGGTCCTTCCATTCACTTCACATTTTTTGAAATTGTGGGTTAGTTTATAGTTATGGGTCTGAGTATGATCAAGATGCATGTGACTAGCAAAAAGCCACATCAATATTGGATGAAATTTTTTCAAATATGACATGTTGGATTCAACATTTAGTATTGATAGACAGGTAAATTTAAAAAATATTTAATTCAATTTACCATATTTTATTTTGAAATGTAAGATTAAGTAAATTACTAATTTGATTATAATAAAATTTTAGGGTTAGAGTATTCACCCTATGTTTGGTGGCCCTTCAATTTTTGATCACATGACCACATCACACCCACATGTATGTAATTAGTAAAAAAAATATTAAATGTAGTACATGTAAATATTTTTACCTTATACAAAGAAATATATATATATACCTTGTTGGCCCCACAGTTTTTGTTGCATCAAAATTTTGATCTGTTAATGCTTGATACAACCGCCAGAGTTAATAGATCCATGGGAGGAAGTTATTCCATGTCACAAATCCTGAGGGGAGCTTTGATCATTTTCCAACAATCTCCCCCTCAACACAAGTCGAGGGGATTCAAACCTGACACCTTTGGTTCTGACACTAATTGTTGGCCCCACAATTGTCGTTGCATCAAAAGGTTGACTTTTTAATGCCTGATACAACTGCCAGAGTTAATAGATCCACGAGAGGCAGTTAGTCCATGTCATGAATCCCAAGGGAAGCGTTGACCATTTGTCAACATACCTTATATGAATTGTAATATTAAATTCACATTAGATGTTGAACAAGTGGATGTAGGGCCTTTAACATTACAAATTTTCAGAGTGCCCATACATCTTTCATTAAGGTAAGTTTCACTATTTTTAATCATTATATTTGTAAAATAATGCTACATAAATTTTGGTAATTTAATAGTGTTGTTTCATGTTTAGTTGATGATATCAATTCATACTCCTCTTGGTATTCATAGTACAATAGAGGAGGTAATTTTAACAATAATTTTATCTTCAATGCCTTTGATAGAGGTAAGAGCCAGATTAGTGAATTTCATAATCTATTTGTTGTTTTATCCCATATCTATTATTTAAATTTTAATGATATCCATCTATAGTTTAATTTGTTTCTTTATGCTTTCCATAGGGGGTCATAACTCCAGTTCATGCACCTATCACTTAGATGGATGAAGAGAGGCAACAATTTCTTGAGAGAGATTATCAACTATATAGATAAGTGATCATTTTGTTATATGTTATTCCATAACTTATTATACATATATATATATATATATATATATATGAATTTGTGTATATTTTTTTATTGTATTAAGTGGAGCTCAAAAATTATATGAGAGGAGGTCAATTCAATGGGTCCAAATGAAACCATCATCGTTTGCCTCTCCATCCACTCAATCATCAAAGGGTCCCCTTCTAGTGGAGAGGATTGATTATATTATGACCTTGTTCTATGCCTCTATGGCATTTTTGTACATATATTTTTGTATTATTGGCATATGACATTGTACACCTATATGGCTATGTTGTAAGCCTATATAGAAGTCTTGTACATATATTATACTTATATCAATATATATGAGGGGGTAAACACTTTTGAACCTGAGCTATGAACTGGTGAGGTCACAAATGGGGGACCTCATCCCCAATTTATACATTCAACAATTACACCCTCATTGGGGTTTGATCCTTGATGGCAAGAAAAACACCACAACAACTTAACCATCATACCATGTCATTATTGGTTAGAATATTAAATTGTATTCTTATATGAGTTTTTAGTTAATACAAATATTTTTTATGAGAACATCTTATGCTTACAAAAGGTGTGTGTGTACTATGTCTTTGGTATTTTCATGATCATGGTATATTAACTTATTAATATTTTACCTAAATTAGAACTATATTAGATGAGTTGTCTTAGGTTTTGTGTTCTTTGGTCTTCATTATTTTATGGTAAAGATGGTAAAGGCTACATCAATTCTTATACCACATGTGCAATTGTTAAACAAAAGAAAGGTTGACACACACCTAGATACTAGTTCCAAAGAGACTATGAGAATCTATTTCCATGAAATTTGAATCCTAATCTACTCTACTACAAGGAATATAAATAATTTTGTGTCTATATTAGTTGATAGGTTCTCAAAAATGGTAAGTATGAGTCCTTGGAATATTTAACAATATTAGTTTGGAAAATAACTCAATTACAATTTCAACATGTCTAAATCCACTTAGGAATCCTGAAACTACCTTTTTAGGTAGAGATGTGAAGCTATTAAGAAATCTTTAAAATCACATTATTCTATATGCAAGAGACAACATTGAGTAAGTATATTTTATTACATCCCTAGATTGATGGAAAGCTGAAAGTGGTACATAGTCTGGTAGTGCATCTTCTCATCCAGTGTGCAATTCAAAGAAGTAATGACCATAAGATGAAAATATTCCTTATATCCCACAACTAAAATAGAGTTCTACACAAATCTACAATGCACAACCCTTTCCAAGGCTACTTATATTTCCAACCTCTTGCACATATTTACACAACTTACTCTATTCCATGATCAATAGTAGTAAATAATTAGACATATATCTATATAGACAACCAAAACAAATCACAATATAGAAGACACATTCTTTCCCAAGAATATCCCATGTAGATGATGGAGAAATAAATAATAATGAATTTTTAACTATTTTAGTTGTATCTCAATATTTATACTAATCTATCTCACAAAGCTTATACACATGCACATAGTTTCATCTACAAAATTTCTCACTTAGATTCAATGTAGTCCCTAGATTGTTGTTATCATGTGATTTGTGTAGTATATCCTATTGAATGATATTTTAAATAATTTGATCCTTAATGTAAAAACATGAGAAACATAAAATTATTATCTTCTAATTCATTTCAAATGTATGCAAAGAGTAAAGGAGAAAGATGTAATCCAAATACTAATAAATGGTGAAATTTTAAGGGATTTTTTACAATAATGGTCCTTTCTATTTAGGTGATTAATATATGTCCTTCAATGGGTGGTTTCATCAACTTCATCATTGAGTAAATATTTTTGTGGCCAATTTTCCCTAGGTTCAAGTAAACCTATTTCTTGTGTTTGAGGTGAAATTAATGTAAATATTGGAGATAGTTAGTTACATAAATTTCTAACAAATTGTTTATATCAAGATTACACAATTTATAAAACTATCTTCACACATCAAGAAGTGGTGACAAGCCCATGTGCTTTAGGAGGGAGATTAGATAGAAGGAATATTTAAGTTTTCAAGAATAAATATCATCTAAAATATTTCTATGATGATTGATACATGTAGTAGTCACAATTAAAAAAAGTACATACCTTATCACTTTAACTCTACACCAATACATTCAATTACCTCTAAGTAAGGTTGAGTTTTTTGTGTCAAAACAATGTTGAGTCCTAAGTACCATATTAACCTATGACTATCCATTTAGTCTATATTTGAATCTAGTCAAAATCAAGATGATTGGAAAAGTCTATCACTATCTGTTAACTAGTTTAAAGAGGAGCTAAAGAAAAAGGGAAAGTGAGAAACAAACACCACATCAAAGAAGTCACTACCTTCAAATAAGAGAAAAATATCCAAGGTGAATGATATTAAAAACACAAAATCAATAGCTACTCTTGAGTACCATGCTAAAAAAATTATTCCATAGGATAAAGCATAGGGTGATGATGTCAAGTCTTCAATTGGAATCATTAAGATAGATCCCAATGTTGTAGTCAACACCACATAAGAAACAATACTAGAATTTAATATATAATAACTATTTCAGTCATAGATGCGGGTGTAATGGCAACTACTAGACTTCACGATTAATGGAAATAACATGAAGAGCCTCATGCAAAAAAATTCAAGGAAGATATGCAATGGATCATGGATCAATGGAGAGTACAACAAAATAGAGTATGATGGAAGGATTGGGAGACCCAAATAATAACAAAGGCCAATAATATAATTCACTCATCCACTTGATTTGGCTCAATGACACCTAGAAGGAAATATATTCCTATTTTCACATTTGTACTACTCTCAAATGATATTTTTATATGAATGCATCCATTGTTGACATGGTCAAATAGTGTGGAGTTGACCAAAATTAAGAGAGGCTAATATGGAGGACCCAAATATCCACCTATAGGTCCAGAGAGAACATTCCTAGGTGCCACAGGCTTTGAGAACCACTCCATCATAGTTTAGAATTTTTTCTATTATGGATCTTAAGAGGCTACATCAAAAGAGTGTAGCCTACAAAGATTAGGTGAATTTAAGAACAAAGGGATTCCTTTGGTAGAATTCAACCATCCAATCAGACATGTTGGTGTAATTGTTTTATCCCCACCATGCACAAAATAAAAGATATTTTTGTTTCCACATTTTCATTGATCTCAAATTATGATTTTTGTAAGAATGTATTCATTGTTGGCATTGTCAAATAATGTATTTGAACAAAATCAAGAGAGGTTAATGTGGAGGGACCCCATATCCACTAGTAGGTTTAGAAAAAAAACATGTATAGGTTCCATGGGCTCTAATAACTACTTTGTCATAGTTTTATTTTTTTGCTCTTAAGGCTCTTAAGAGATTGTGTTGGAATAGTGTAGCATGCAAGGATTTGGTGACTTGGGAAAAAAATATGCCTCTAGTAGCTGCATTCAACTACTCACCTAGATGGTTTTTCATAATATTTTTTCCCCACCACATACAAAACATAAGATATGCATCCTATTTCCACATATTTGGTGACTCGGGAAAAAAAGATGCCTCTAGTAGCTGCATTCAACTACTCACCTAGATGGTTTTTCATACTATTTTTTCCCCACCACATACAAAACATAAGATATGCATCCTATTCTCAAATGACACTTTTTTGTGAGAAGGCTTTCATTGTTAACATGGTCAAATAGTTTGAAGTTGACCAAAATCAAGTGAGGTTAATGTTGAGGGACCGAATATCCACCTATAGGTCTATAAGAAATATTATAAGGTACCAAAAGGTTTCAGAACTACTCCCTCATATTTTGGTAGTTTTTTATCTTAGGGTTATTAAGATATTGGATCATAATAGTGTATCTTGCAAGGATTGGGTGGTTTGTGGAATGTACGAAAACCTCAGGTAGCATTCATCCATCCAACTAAATATTTTATCATTTTTTGTTTGGCCCCATCACTCATGGAACAGAAGATATACTTGTCTCCATGCATTTAAACTACTCTCAAATGAATATTCTTGTAAGAATGCATTCATTGTTGATATTTTCTACTGGTATGAATTTGATTATAATCGAGAGAAGTTAATGTGGAGGGACCCTATATCCATTTTTAGGTATAAAAACAACATTCCTGTGTCATGAGATTTGAGAACTACTCTACCATAGTTTCATAGTATTTTTTATTAGGGCTCTTAAGAGACTACGTCAAAATAGTGTAGCTTGTAAGGATTGGGAGACCTAAGGAAAAATTTGACACCTCTAGTAGCATTCATCTACCAACCTAAACATGTTGGCATATTTGGTTTGGATTCATCATGTAAAAATGCAAGACATTTCTATTTCCATGTTTGTACTACTCTTAAATAATGTTTTTGCAAGAATGTATTCATTATTGGCATGGTTAAACAATGTGGAGTTGAACAAAAATGAGAGAGGTTGATGTGGAGGGTCCTAATATCCACCTTTAGGTTTAGAAAAAACATTCCTAGGTTCCATGAGCTTCAAGGACTAGGGCTCTTAGGGCTCTTAGGGCACTACATTAGAATAGTGTAGCTTGCAAGGATCAGGTGACCTAGGGAATAAATGGATGCCTTCATTAGCATTCAACAATACACATGGATTTTTTGGTGTATTTGGTTTATCCCCACAATGCACAAAACAAAAAATGTGTCTATTGAACCACATTTAGACTCCTCTCAACTAATATTTTTATAATTTTTCATTTGTTGTTGACATAGTCGAACAATGTGAAGTTGACTAGAAATAAGATAAGTTGATATGGATGGACCCCATATTCACTTTTAGGTCTAGAAAAAATGATTCCTAAGTGCCAAAAATTCCAATAACTACTATGTCATAATATGGTAGATATTTTTACTCTTAGGGCTCTTAAGACACCATTCAAAATAATGTAGCTTGGAAGGACTGAGTTACTTGGGAAAAAATGGTTCCTTTAGTATCATTCACCCACCCACTTTAATATATTGGGATAGTTGGTTTAGCCCCATGATGCACGAAAGACAAGATATGTTTTCTTCCATGTTTATACTACTCTTAACTAATGTTTTTTGCAAGATTGCATTCATTGTTGGAATAGTCAAACAATGGAGTTTATGAAAACTGAGAGAGGCTAATGTGGAGGGACCCCATATCCACTTGTAGGTTAGACAAAAAGTGTTAGAACACAACAATTTACTGAGAGGAAAACTAATATGCAAATGGGAACGGGGATAGAAGTTCGAAGATAATTCAAGTATATATGGTGGGCTGAAGGCTTGTGCGCGTCCCAACAGCGCTTCTCAACACAGTCGTGTCCCTATCCAGCTACTTCCCATATAAATCTATATCAAAATCAATGCCATGAAGGAGGCCTCATCAATCAAAAGGGCTATTTCTGGTCAAAAACTTCTTCCTCCCTGTAAAATATTGATATAAGCAACGACCTTCCTTTTTAATTGAAAGAAACACACATAAATAGAGATACCCATGAGTGCTAGGCCAGCATTTATAATTTTTCATTACAAGCTACTAAATATGTAAAATAATTCATTAAGCCCTTAATGTACAGATTAACTAGACACATAGAGAGAAAACCCAAGATGGGAAAAACCATGGTGACAAAGGCTACTTGAGTCTACTGCTCAAATCCAACATCACAAATAGATCACTATTGCAATATTTTAGGGCACCAACCCAAGGAATCACCAAGTCCCTGATTTAGGAGCACCAACTCCAAGGAGACACCAATCCCATACACTGAGCACCAACTCAGTTATCTAATGGAACCAACCAATTAGATTTACAAAATAGTATTACAAATGATTCATATGATTCCAGTTCTCTATTACAAGTCTGATATGTTATTACTCAATCTCTGCTTGAAAAACTTGCAAGCATCCTCTTTGCTATTGATCCTAAACTTTTAGCAACACACCTTCTACACTCTTCTTCCTTTCTCTCTCTGCACTATCCTTTTTTTTCTCTGCACTCTCCTCTACACTTAGAACATCCTCTATTCTAACTTGCTACTCTGCACCTCTTTTCCTTTTTGCAGTGCTTCATACACCCGCACTCTCCTAAATACAAACCTAGATGAGAAATTATGTTGTGTCTAGGTTACACACATATCTACATTCACTATATGCACTCATAGCTCTCTCTCTACACTACTTTCTTATAGATTCTATAGCATCGATGGCATTTTATTGTATTCGTCTTTCCCTTAAATACATTGGCCTGTCATCACAATATAGAGATCCTCACCACCATTCAAATCATCTTGAATCTCCTACTAGGGTTTTCCCGCTATCTTCTTTAGCAAGCTACCTATTCTTTTTGAGATATGCCTCCATAAAATTCAAATATGGTCTATTGACTATGGCATCCAACAAAACCCTAAATCTGATATGCAATAAATGCATTTTCCTCTTTGATCAATCTAATTTTGATCTCTCATAATATGGTGATCTGTTTTTCCAACTTGCAGATCAAATCACCTATCAGATGTTCGTTGGAGCAGTTGAATGACATAAATTCTTTCTTTGTGTCGGTTACTAGACAAGACCCTCATTTACATAGACCTAGCCATTGAATACCTTCATTTTTTAAACTAGGTCATCAATCTTGTTCCTCGCACTACAATCCTATGATCCTTCATTCATCTTGGAATCTTTAAATCATTGTCATCAAATCAGTCATCTAAAAATTGGCATCATCGATCTTCATCTGTAGATTGTCATTTTACATTGATGAAGATACCTCAACATGTCAAGTGAGACTCTTTAGAGTCTCCTTGATAATCGCCACTCTCTCTGATACCATAGGTGAAATGCATGGTCCCGAATTTCCATTTGTCATCCATTTCATTATCATGCAACTCACAACAATGATGTGAGTTGCTCCATCAAGCAATCATCTTTCATCATTTATCTACATATGTCACCTTCCAATCATCATTTCTTTCCAATCCGGTCCCACCAAATTCATCATTAATCTTCCATCGTCTTTTCAAAGGGACACCAAAGCAACTCTCTCCAAAAACTATTTTTATCTTCGATCTACTTCTTGCTTTCCATATGCAGGGTCCACCAGAAATTGCAACACAATTCACAACAATGATGTGAATTTTCCATCAATCAATTGTCTTTCACCATGTTTCAACATCTCATTTGATCCTTTACCATCTGTCAAGAAATGTCACTAAACTTTTCTTGTCACCTCTCAGCTGGGACCCACACCATTGACATGTCAGAGGGACTATTCATCAATTCTCACTAAAGTCTATTTGTCTCTTTGAAAAGGTGCTTTCTCATCTACACCGTCTGATCACTGTCGATCAATCTCTACCCTTGCCCACTATACCACCAGCTAAAAGCATGGACCCCAAAAAGCTTCACAGGTTGGCGGGCTAATGCCACCTGTCCTCCTTTGTTTTCACCTACTTCCATGTCACATGTCTGCCAAACCCACCATCGGAGTGTCAAAGGGACTCTGAAATACCTCTCTCTGAAATGGCATTGTCTCATTGATATATCTCCACCATTCTTCATATGTCGCCATCCCTATGTTGAAGAGACAACAAAGTATCTCCTTTTGAAATCTTGAAGTTCTTACGAATGACTTCATGTGAATTCCATCATAACTTTAAAGGGACTCCAAAAGGACTCCCACCAAAATCCAAGAGTCTCGCCAACATTCACAGTCCACTCAATCGACATATCAAAGGGACCGATGTCTTTTTCTAGGTGATATTTATCTTTCACACCAATGAAGAGTCATCGGGATGTCGAAGGGACTTTTCATTAAGTCTCGCCAAAAATCATCTACCAACTCGAAATTGTGTAGACTTCTTGATGGTCGTTAAGTGTGTAACCTTTGAATGCTAGCTAAAGGGCCGACCATCCTTCGTAGAAGGGACTTTGATGTAACTCCTATCAAAATATAATCTTCTCCTCGATACAAACAAATATTTCAATTACAACATAGTAAACATTACAATTGTTGAATATTTGTCAAATTGGTAATAGCTAAGTGAAGGGGTTGGTTCCCCACCTAGCTTCAAAGACATAAGTTGTAACTTATATGACCATTTACCACTGATACATAGTCAATGTAAAATTAGAAATTCTACTTGAGCGCCAAGACTATAACCACCTAGAGTTTAACTGATAAACCTTAAAACTGACTAAGGGTACAAATAAATCCTTTTTGAGCACACCATGCATCCTCTGGACCTGCAACATACATTTTTGAAATTCTCTCAAAAAACCCATATCAAATTTGTAGCATGTTTCCTCTTCTATTGATTGGAAAAATCTTTGTAACTTCATGACAACATTTGCAAGAAATTGATCAACTTTATACCATTTGCAAGATATGCACTTTTGCATCATCAACTAGCCACACACTTATAGACCAGGTTCATTACTCTCACAAACATCATCTAAGCTTCATATCATTAGGCACACCACTAAATACACAACTGATCTTCCATCATACCAACAATCTCCCTTCATAGGATCACTTCCTCTTATATTTTATCTCTTCTTTGACATCTATGCCAACATCCTCCTTTACCAGATTAGGCCCATATCACCTCTGATCCTCTTTCATCATGCCAACAATCTCCCTTGCATGGTTTCCCCTTTTGACATCAATGAAAACAATATTCCAACAATCTCCCCCTTTGTCATTGATGCTTAAACTAAATGCTCAACCTGCAACCAATGGTGGATAACATCTTAGCTCAAGTCTCCTTTGCTCATCCTTATGAGCATTGCATACTTTTTTCCAATGCTCAATTGCTTGAGAATTTGCACCAATTTCTCCTCCTTTTTGAACATTTTCTCAACTTTCTCCCCCTTTGACATCAATGTAAAAGGGTCACACACCTGAGCATCTTATCTCAGGTCACCATTTTGTTGCAACCTTCACTTCTCCTTAGCAATGGAAAAGAGACTTTTTCTCCTCCTTTGACTGATACCAATTTAAGACAATTATTGTTCGCATGCCAATTGTTGCACTCCACCTTTTACCGTAATGTAAAAACCATATGCTCCAACCGATTTGTACCAATTAACACTATCTAATGCTGGTTGAAGTTCCATTACATACTCTGAACCAATTAGTTCTGATACCAATTTAGATATTTTGATTTATGATATGTACCAATTGAATAAAATTCTTGACACCCATTGTTGATATCATGCCCAGACACCAATTAACATTTTGAACAACATTGTACCAAGTATGACACTGATTTGATACCACTAGCAACTCCCCCTTATACCTTGCTACATTCTCTCTTCTCCTTGTAGTCAAGGAGAATTTCTCTTGATAGAGTACATGTACAACTACCTTCTCCTTCAACTATGAATGTTCTTCCCCTTTGACAAGCATTTGAAAGAGAAAGATTGTGAACATAAATTTGCAACCATCAAGTCGTTAGAAATTTGTAAAATATTTTTTACCTAACTTGATGTCTCTCTCCATTTCCAGGGATGATTGAAATACCAATTTAAGCTCCCCTTGGACACATGCCCTATCACTATAGATTAGTGATGTAAGGTAGAAACAACCACATTTGGTGGTTCTTGCTGACTTTTCTCTCTCCAGACCATCCTATTCTTCTTTTATGTCTTGTCATCCTTCTTCTCAACATCATGTAAAATTTTGTACACTTTGGGGAACATATTCATTTCCTTTTCATGATGTTCTATAGATCTTACATGATTTAATACACAATCCTTAGCTATGTGACTAGAGTTATTACAATTGTAGCACATTACATTCATATTTACAATAGAGCAAATGAATTTTTATTTACATATTTTGTGCTCCTAGGTGAATCTCTACATTCACATGCCCTATGACCAAATTGATTACAGTTATAAAAGTAACCATAAAAACATGAGGAGTACTTGGTCATAGCATTCCTTTGAGTAGGATGAGGTGATCTTCTTTGCTTTGTCCTCTTTATGTATCCCATCCTTGAGAATCTTTCTGCTTCAGCTCCTTGTATGTGTTGCCTCTTCTTTAGTTTCTTAGGGACTGATTTCTCCACCTTCTTATCTGATGCAGTCATCTTCTTCTGATAATTAGGAACTGAATGGTTGTTCATGTTTGTAGAAATTCTCTTTTCTTATTCAACTCTCATCTTATCAACAGTGGGCTTCATTTCTCCTTTGCAACATCTTCCTTCTACTCTAAATCTTTCATATAACTTTGCAGAAGCACTGACAGAGGGATTCTTTCCCTTCTCAAACCCAAGGCTAGATTTTTCTTTTGGATTTGATGGTTTTATTTATTTTACCAATTCATCCAATACCTCAAAGTGACCCTTCAACTTTAGGCCTTTGTTAATTTTCTCTTTAGATTTTTCTAAATATTTTCTCAAAGCCATTATTTATGCCTCCAACTTCATGTACTCACTAGATTTAGACTATAGTTTAGTATGAACTACATCTTTTTCTCTTATTGCATCTTCCACTTCATTCTTCAAGTTGATCACCATCTGATTAGATTCTTAAAGACTCTTGGTCAACTTATCAATCTCCTCTTTTGGATGAATTTTATGTTCTTCATTTTCCTTCCTCAACCTTTTAACCTTGTCTAGAGTATAGATGAGTTTACCTTCAAGGTCAACTTCTTCTTCTTCTTTACCAAAGGTTTTAGCTTCTTCATATTTATCATACCTCTCAACCTCTTCATTAGAGGTCATTCCAAATGGGTCAAATCCACAAAAACTTCCATGTTCATCATATGATCTACCATTTACATCAGATGAACCACTTTCTCTTCTTGTGTGCATATTCTTCTTCTTCCTTTTATTGTCCTCTTCTTTCTTAGGGTTATCCATTTCACTATGAGGGGATTTAGCAACAACAAGACCTAATCTACCAAATTTAAAACTTTTACAGGGTAGCTTACCTCTATATTTTCCAAAGCCTCTTCTCAATCTTCTTATGCAATCAACTTCTTCTTCATAAGTCTTCTTAGATCTAGAAGTACATTTTTCTTCATCATCACCTCTAGCTGTAATATCTCTCATGGATGTGTCTATAGTCTTCTCATCCTCTCTTTTCTTTAGTATTTCAAACTCTCTTTCATCTCTCTAAATCTTGGCCTGCCCCTTACTATCATCTCCTTAATACATCCTCCTTAATTTGTTCCATGTATCATGTGTAGTTTCATAATGCAAGACTTTTTCAAGAACAGATCAAGACAATCTAATAATAATGGCATACCTTTCTTTAGCATCATCTTGAAATTCCTTATTTTTAGCCTCAGTAGTTTGAAGTGTAGTAGGAACCTTTTATTCCTTCTCAACCGACATCCACACATTAGGCCCTAATGATTTTAGATATTCTTTCATTTTGTTGCTCCACCACATATATTTTGATCCATTAAAGAGAGATAGTTCTTTTACAGATGAGCCTTCCTAATTGTCCATTATTGTGTTCACTTTACCAAGATCTACCCAAGTTGGTTAAGCTTCTCCTAGGGAACTTGGCTCTGATACCAATTGTTGGAACACAACAATTTACTGAGAGGGGGGGTGAATTAATAAATATTAAACTTTCATCCCTTAAAACCTTTTCTATAGATCAATCTCTTTAGCACTAAATAATTTATGCAAAATAATTCATTAATCCCTTAATGTGTAGATCAACTAAACACACAAAGAGATAAACACACATTTACACAAAATCCCATAATATGAAATATATGTGGAAAACTCATGATGGGAAAAACCATGGTGATAAAGGCTACTTGAGTCTACTGCTCAAATCCAACATCACAAATAGATCTCTATTATAATATTTTAGGGCACCAACCCAAGGAAGCACCAACTCCCTAATTTAGGAGCATCAACTCCAAGGAGACACCAATCCCATACACTGAGCACCAACACAGTTATCTGATGGCACCAACCAATCAAATCTACAAAAAATATTACAAATGATTCATATGAATATAGTTCTCTATTACAAGTCTGATTGGTAACTGTGCAATCTTTGCTTGAAAAACTTACAAGCATCCTCTTTGCTGCTGATCCTAAACTTTTAGCAACACACCCTCTACACTCTTCTTCATTTCTCTCTCTACACTCTCCTTTTTCTACTCTACACTCTCCTTTGCACTTAGAACATCCTTTATTCTAACTTGCTACTCTGCACCTCTTTCCCTTTCTACAGTGTTTCATACACCTGCACTCTCCTAAATGCAAACCTAGATCATAATTTGTGTTGTGTCTAGGTTACACACATGTGCATTCACTATCTACACTCATAGATCTCTCTTTGCACTACTTTCTTGCAGATTCTATAGCATCGACAACATCTAATTGTCTTCTTCTTTTCCTTAACTACATTGACATGTCATCACAATCTCGAGATCCTCACCATCGTTTAGATCATCTTGAATCTTTTACTAGGATTTTCTCGCTATCTTATTCAACAAGCTACCTATTATTTTCAAGCCATATGCCTCCATAAAATTCAAATATGATCTTTCAACTAAGGCATTCAAAAAAACCCTGAATCTGATATGCAATAAATACATTTTCCTATTTGATCAATCTAATTTTGATCTCTCATGACATGGAAATCTATGTGACTGAATTGTAGATCAACTCACCTATTAGATGTGATGTCACTGGAGCACTTGAATGACTTAAATTCATTCTCTATGTCGGTTACCAAACGAGACCCTCATTTACATGGACCTACCATTGAATACCTTCATGTTTGAAACTAGGTCGTCAATCCTGTTCTTCATGCCACAGTCTTATGATCCTCTGTTCATCTTGGCATCTTTAAATAATTAACGTCAGATCAATTATCTTAAAATTGGCATCACCGATCTTTTTCTGTAGACTTTCTCTTTACATTGATGAAGATACTCTGACATGTTAGGTTGAGAGAAGCAAAATGGATGGGACCATATTGCCATTTTTCATCCATGTCATTACCATGCAACTCACAACAATGATGTGTGTTACTCCATCAAGCAATAATATTTTTCCATCTGTCTGTATACGTCACCTTCCAATCATCATTGCTTTCCAATTAGGTCCCACCAAATTCATCGTTAATCTTCCATCACCGTGTTGAAGGGACACCGAAGAAACTCTCACCGAAAACTATCTTTCTCTTTGATTTGTTGCTTGCCATATGCGGGGTCCACCAAACATTGCCACACAATTCACAACAAGGATGTGAATTTTCCATCGATCAATCATCTTTCACCATTTGTCAAAATCTCATTCGATCCTTCACCATCTATCAAGGAATGTCACCAAACTGTCCTTATCACCTCTCAGATGGGAACCACACTATCGACATGTTAGAGGGACTATTCATCAATTCTCACTGAAGTCTATATGTCTCTTCAAAAAATTGCTTTCTTATCTAGACCATCTGATCATCGCCGATCAATCTCTATGCTTTCCCGCTATACCACCAGCTAAAAACATGGGCCCACAAAAAACTTCCCAGGCTAGCAAGATAATGCCACCTATCCTCCATTTTCATCGCCTACTTTTGGACCCACCATCGAAGTGTTGAAGGGACTCCAAAATACCTCTCTCAAAAATGGCATTGTCTCATCGATATATGTCCACCGTTCTTCATATGTCTCCATCCCTATGTCGAAGAGACTACAAAGTATTTGCTTCTAAAATCCTATAGTTCTTCTAAAAAACTTAATGTGAACTCCATAGTAACTTCTAAGGGACTCAAAAAAGACTCCCACTGAAATCCAAGAGTCTCGCTGACATTCATAGTCTGCTCAATTGGAATATCAGAGGGACCAATGTCTCTATCTAGGAGATATTCATCTTTCACACTAATGAGGATTCATCTAGATGTCAAAAGGACTTGTCATTAAGTCCCTCCAAAAATCATCTATCAGCCCAAAATTGTGTAGACTTCCCAATGGTCGTTAAGTGTGTAACCTTTGAATGATAGGAAAAGGGTCAGTCAACCTCCATAGAAGGGAATTCGATGTAACTCCTATCAAAATGCAGCCTTATCCCTTATACGAACAAATATTTCAATTACGACATAGGAAACATTACAATTGCCAAATATTTTTCAAACTGGTAATAGCTAGGTGAAAGGGTGGGTTACCCACCCTAGTTCAAAGACATAAGTCATAACTTATGTGACCATTTACCACCAATACACAATCAATGTAAAATTAGAAATTCTACTTGAGCACTAAGACTGTAAACACTCAGAGTTTAACTAATAAACCTTAAAACTAACCGAGGGCACAAATAAATCCTTTTTGAGCACACCATGCATCCTCTAGACCTACAACATACATTTCTAAAATGCTCTCAAAAAACCCATATCGAATCTATAGCATGTTTCCTCTTCTGTTCTCTAGAAAACTCTCTGCAACTTCATGACAACATTTGCAACAAATTGATCAACTTTATACCATTTGCAAAATTTCCACTTTTGCATCATCAACTAGCTACACACTTCCAGACTAGGTTCATTACTCTCACATACATCCTCTGAGCTTCATATCATTCAGGCACACCACTGAATACACAGCTAATCTACCATCATGCCAACAATCTCCATTCACAAGATCACTTCCTCTTACTTCTAATCTCTTCTTTGACATCTATGCCAACATCCTCCTTTATCGAATCAGGTGCATCTCACCTCTGATCCTCTTCCATCATGCCAACAATCTCCCTTGCATGATTTCCCCTTTTAACATCAATGAAAACAATATACCAACAAAAATTTCCTAGGTGACATGAGGTCTAGGAACTATTTTTTCATAGTTTGGTACCTTTTTTCTCTTAGGGATCAAGACATTGCATCAAAATGGTGTAGCTTGGAAGGATCTAGTGACTTAGGGAATGAATGGATTCCTTTGGTAGAACTCACCCACCCACCTAGACATGTTGGAACATTTGGTTTGGCATGAAATGAAAGATATTTCTATATCCATGTTTATACTACTCTCAATTGATGTCTTTTGCAAGATTACATTCATTGTTGGAATGGTCAAACAATATGGAATTGACAAAAAATTGAGATGTTTTAATATGGAGGGACACTATTTCCACCTATATGCCTAGATGAAATGTTCCTAGGTGCCATGAGATCCAATAATTACTCCATTATAGTTTGGATTTTTTTTCTCTTAGGGCTCTTAAGACATTATGTTTGAATAATGTAGCTTAGAAGGATTGGGTGACCTAGGGAATGACTAAAGCCCTCCCTTAATATTCACCCACCAACTTGAATTTTTTTTTGCAACCATTTTGGCCCCAAAATAAATGTAAAATTAATAATTTAGCATTTCTTATCATTTTCTTGTAGCTCAGTGAAGATGAAATACATGATATTTAATCTCTCTCATGTGATCTTTATCCCAATCACCTAGAATTTTATTTGTCTCTCTTCCCTTATGTATTATAACCCCCATTTTCCTTTATTTTCCTTATTTCTCATGTTTTAAGGATCCTTTTCACATGAAATGTTTATTTGTTTGTCTTAGATGTTACTTATCATGTTTCCCTAAAAATTAGACAGATTCAAGGAACTAAATTACACTATAACTCCCTTGGATTTCAAACCAAACTTCACCAAATTTTGATGCATGACCATTAATTAATCATATTATGTTCTTTTGTCATTTTCCCAAAAATATTCTTAAATACCTAGAAATATGCCTTTTTATCTTCATTTCATCATCCATATTTTCCCTTCCTTTCAAGCTATAAAAATCAAACAAATCACACATACTCCCAAGTGATGGAAAATACACATAGAATCTAAACACATGATCCAAAAACATAAATTGGATATGAAAATTGAACAAGACTATGAATAAACTTAAATATGAATGATAAATGAAAGAAAAGTAAGATTCATAAATAGGAAATTATGCATCTCCCATATCAAGTGGCTTCTCTATTACATTATGTGTGACCTTAATGAGTGGCTTCCCTTTGTCTATGAATTATCAATTATATGTTGGAATATAATTCCTCTATCCTATGAATATTCATGCGTATGATAAGAAATATATGCAGTACAATTATCAAATATAAATCAATATATATCATTGCTAAATCCATGCTACTCTCATGTGAACTAGGTCTAGAGAAATAATCAATAAAAGAATGAACCGAATAAAACTTATAGAAATATCCACTTTTTCTCTATTATTTCCTCTTTTTTATTCAACTAATGTCAACTATTATGGGAGGTATGGATTTTCTTTACTTTGTAGCCCCTTTATTTGAATTTTCCCTATAATTTTTTTAGTTGCTTCACTTGTGTATTTTTACCACAAAAATCCCTAAATTTACCCAATATCTTATCTTTTGGAACCTTAGATAGAACTATAAGCACATCATTTTCCTCATAAGGTAAGAGAGGTGCATATTAAGTCTTGAGTCTAGTAGATTATTTTTATAACAAGATCGCATAGGAATTATACAATTGATAGAACAATAAGAAACAATAGAATTGGATTTCAAGATTGTTTAGACTTCCCAAATATAAATATAGGTATGCTCTTGTAGGTGGATCTAGTTAGAGTAAAAAGAGTTTTATCGATTTGTCCTTCAATTAGGTTGTGCTATGATATTCTTACCTATTGGGATGTAGAATATAAAACCTTATTGTTTCAATTTGAAGCCTCAAGAGAGTGGATCACCACTTTCTATGATTTTTATAGGATATGGTGTCCTTGTCTAGACTGACAAAATTGTTTTATATAAGGCCATTATTAACTCTTAAAGGGTTTCATGGGAAAGATACTTGGGAAACATTGAGCTAGAGGGTATGAAGAGTGTAACTTACAAAAGTTTCTAACCTTGACATTCCACATATTTAGAAAGAAACAAATCATCCTAATTTCCACTATAATATCTAGTGACAAAAAGATGAGAATTATTGTATAAAACATGTAAAAATAAGGAGTAGAAAAATGAAATCATATAAGGTTTTCCATTTTCTTTGATTATATATTTTTCCTTGTGTTTGTATTACATGAGTTGACAGATAAGCATCTTAGCATGCTTTAAAGTACTTAGTAGTTATATAGGGACATATGTGTAAGAATGGATTGGAAAGAAATAAAAACACCTCATTTAGTCAACTGTGTTAAATAAAATAATTTTAAAAATATTGCATTTATTGCCTCAAGTACAAAGTATTTCCAATTGTTTCCAATAAATTTTCCCAACCCTTATAAAGAATTTTAGCTATACATATATACAAATTTTAGCTTGACAATACAAATTTTTATATTTATAATTAAGAACAAAAAAATTAATCTACCTCATATGAATGGTCCATGAACCTAAATTTGAGTTTCTAAAAGAGTAGAGCTCACTTGATCTTGTCAATGTATAAAAATCCTCATATTTTTCAATGTTAGTTTCATCTACCAACCAAAAAAAATTATGAACTATAGACATACCTTCATTACTTGGACCCATTTTAGTGTTACACCATTTGATGATAGATGTTGCATTTATCAAATTTTCACTATCTTTGTACTTTAACTCTTCTTGTGATAAGGATCTTTTAATACATGCTCTTGCATAATCATTCTCTTAATTTTCATGCCTAGCCTCAAAGAAAGTTCCATATATTTTAAACACCACACATCGTATGCATCTTACTCATCCAATAGAATATCCATGAGTTCTTGAATTATGATGCACAATTATCTAATCATATGATATGTTGACCAAATGTGATGTTCCTACTAGCCAAATCATTGTATAAAATTTGAAATAAATCTTGCAAAAAATCTATAGAATGTGTGCACTCATCATTGATATAAAAATGAAACCTCCTCAAGACCTTCCTATGTTCCTCTGTAATTTTAAGTGCATGAATGAATACTATATGCATAGATATAGCAACCTTACTGGATTTTTAATACTATGATTGAACCTCATTCAATGGATATAGTGTATAGTTCTTTGAAAATTCTACAATTGAAATGATGGTTCCAAGTGTAAATATATATTTGCATAACTTGAATTACAATTCTAGTCATTGAGCTCTAGGGATATACCTTGCATATTCATACACTATATTATTTTGAAAAATCAAGACATAAACTAATATATTACTATATTTTCACTCATTGATTCACACAATTTTTTAATTTATCATTTTTAGACTATATTCCACTAGATTATATTTTCTAAAACTTACCTTTTTGTTTCCTATTTCATGTGTATTCTCTATATGTAAATAATTTTATAAATATTGCAAGCAACCATAACTTTCACATGTTCCATTCAAGCATGATTTCTTGCAGAATAATTGGCCATCCACTATTTCAAATAAAACTCTTGAAATGAAATATTTTGAAGATCTAGGTGGAGCCTTTATCATGCACCCTACTATAGAGTCGTACTATAGAGTCCCTTTGGTACATCAAGGGTATGTTCTTAGCCATCGACTGCCATGTGACCCTTTTCAATTGGACCACATGACGAGGGAAGAGGCCTTTCCATCCCATCGCCAGTAGGAGATTGGTGTTTATAAACCGGCAGGAGTTTTTCTTTTTTAAAAGTGACACAAAATTAAAGAGTATTATGTTTTGTGCAAATATTTTGTCTGCAACATGAAACTAAAGCATATTCTGTAGAATATACCAACCAAGAGAATATTCTAGAAGGATAGGGAATATTCTATTTTGATGTCCAAATGAATGTCAAATTTAACTTAGTGTATTGATGGCATTAGTGCTATGTCAATGCCCCTTTGAAATTTTTTAGCCCTCTCACATATGAAGTGTTTATTTTGGTAGTTTATTTTCAAACCTTCATAACTCAGTCATCTGACCTCCATTTTTCAAGCATTCTTTTTATTTGGAGAAAAATTTCATTCTCTTTACAGTGGTACAATTGATTTTTATTTTGGTGCATGTTTTTTTCTAAAAATTGTAGATTCTCACAAGTGTTGTTGAGTTGTTCTCATTTTGGGAATTTTTGGAGCACCATTCTCACTCCTATGGTAACATTTTTGGGTTTTCTTTTTTGAAATAGCATAGTTTTACATGTACTTTGTAGTGGTGTGATCAAATTGATCTCATTTTATGTAAAATTTTCACTTTTAGCTTGTCTCCAATTTGGCATATGTAAGCATTAAGATAAAGTCTAGTTTGCTATTTTTTGTATCTAGTATATGTAAGCACACTAAATATAAAGTGCCAAGTCATATATTATTGTGGGTTTCTTGATTGAGTAATTTGGGAGGGGTCCCTTGGTGCCCTCTTTTGATCTATTTTATTTTTCTTTTCTTTTCCATGGATCATTTTAAGGTTCCTTTACTCACATCATATAATTATTCAACTTGGAATCAAAATGCATGGAGTATTCTAATGACTAAAGGTCACTATATATGGTAATATAAGGTACCTAAATCTAAAAATGTAGATAAAAAGATAAAATGGATGATTGAATATACCAAAGCTCTTGGATGTTTTCGTAAACTAGTTTCTCAAGACTTTTTTTTTATATTGAATCATGTAAAAATTATCATGAAGCTTGGAATAAATATAAAAACATTGTATGGTACTACAGATGAAGTAAGAGGCTATCAAATTGATATTGAATTGATGAACCTTGATCCTAATAACTTTGAAAACATCCAAGACTACATCAATAAGGTTAATGATATAAGGGAGCAATGTAAATCATGTGGAATTGATAAGGATATTTAGTTGGTCTATAATGCATTGAAAATCTTGGTCCTGATTATGCTTATTTTGTTTCTATCCTTCATACTCATCGATTGACTATTGGGTTTGCATATACTACACCTTCATTTGCATCATTTTCTAAGATGTTAATACACGAGAAATAAAATTTTATAGTGATGAGTCTCAACAAGTCATTTAAATCTCAGGAATTGTTGGTTAGTCAAGTGAAAGAATCAAATAATAAATAGAAGAAATAAAAGAAAAATCCACATTCAGATCAAGCAAAGAATAAATTATCTTCCAAAGAGAAATCCTCTAAGAAAGAGAAGACAACTTGTTCATATTGCAAGAAGCTTGGACACAATAAACATTCTTGTTATAAGAAGGATAATGATGAATTGAAACATCTTCTAAAAAAGAATCAAATTGATTTTCCTTCAAGAATGTTTGAATCAACTTAAAAAAAAAAAAAAAAAGTCTAATAAGGACAAATGTCATATTGGTTTGGGTTCTACATCAGGAATTAAAGGGAAATATCTGTGTGCTTCTACAAGTCTTGGATCAATGAGATGGCTTCTATATTTAGGAGCATCTCATCGTATGGCATCTTCATAGTCTATATTCTCTTTTTTTGAGCCTTGTGCTATGTATCCTATTTTGATGGGAAACAATAAATACATGAGTGCAATTGGGAAGGGATCTATTGCCATTAGGGAGGGAAATTTCAATGTTCTTTTGTGTGTACATTATTTTCAAACAATTTTCTTTCCATCTATCATATTACACATGGTGGAGACAAGAGGGCTATAGAATTCATGCCTGATTTAGTTATCATTAGATACTTGGAGAGTAGTGATATTCTTGCTACTGGGATGGTTGATCATTCATCTTGGTTTTACACCTTTTGTAGATTTTTTTTATGATGATGACATTGTTCCTCAAGTTATTGATCAAAATTCTAGTGTGAACCATAATTTTGAGGAGACTTTTGACAGCTTGAACTTGGGATTTCTCACATTAGATCCCTTTCTTGAGCCTTGTATTTCATCTCTTCCATCTATTGTTGTATTTTATGATGCTTGTGTTGCTACAAATATGGCTTGTGATCTAGTGCAATAGGATCGACATCATCTTCCAACTACATCTACTTTAGATGCATACTTGATAGACATTCGCATCTTGTTTGTTGAGTAACATATTTCATATTTGGGAGACACCATTGATTGCATACATCTTCTCTTTGATGAATATGATTCTTGTTTAGTTGTTGCAAGGGAATAATTTGAACCTCTTGTTCATTCTATACATGATCATTCTTCACAGTTTGATGTGAGTGTGGATAATTTTGGACAACATTTGGAGGAGGATTCTTTTTCTTTAGAGGAAGCTTACTTGTTTGTAGATTGTGTTCTACAATCATTTCTAGGAGATTCTGGATTGACATCTTCAATTGTGTGGCCTAGAATTCTTGTTTGGAGTATGTCAACTATCAACATCAACATGGAGACACTTGAACGTAGTTCAAATACATCACATATCATCATTCTTCCTGCATCTTCCTTTTGGGAATGGGAATAATCTAACCCTCTTGTTCATTCTCTACATTATCATTCTTCATAGTTTGAAGTGAGTGTGGATACTTTTGGACAGCATTTGGAGGAGGCTTCTTTTTCTTTAGAGGAGGATTACTTATCTTTGGATTGTGTTCTACATTCATCTCTAGGAGATTCTGGATAGACATCTTCAAATGTGTGGCCTAGAATGCATGTTCAAAGTTTTTCAACTTTTGACATTGACATGGAGATACTTGATCATAGTTCAGAGACATCATATATCATCCTTCTTCCCACATCTTCCTTTTAGGAATGGGAAGAAATCATACTATAGAGAAGGGGGATTCACTACTCATGAGTCTCTTTATTCTCAAGAGATTCCCAAGGGGTGAACTACCCTAAACTACCTCAAGGAATAGTGTGAGAGTTATAGAATCAGAAAGAGCGGGTCACACAGATTTTCTAGACAAACTAACAAGCTCTTGGCCAAAGGACGACAACAAAAAATAAGGATGATAGCACAACACACTGGCATCCCAGAGGTGTGCTGGAATATCATATAGACCAGAAAGAAAGTTTATCACAAAAAATAGCTTGGCAACTACTCACAATCTAACTATTGAGAACTTCCAAAGTATAGGAAAATAACAGAATACAATAGAACTGAAATAAAGTGAAGTATAGATGATAAAGATAAAGAGAAGAAAGAAAGTGTTTAAAACCACCAAAGTAATGAAGCCTCTAGCAAATGAATGTCTTCAATACCTGCATGCGTAGGATCTGGAGGAAATGTTGGGGCTGTATAGGGGTTTTCCTTAGTCAAACCCCTATTTTGGTGTTCCCACCACCACACATAGCCAAATAGATAGAGAGAGTGAGAAAAGTAAGAAAATGTGATGTGATAAAAGCAATCCCCGCTCGAGGAGGAGAACTCGTATCACAAAGTAAGGATGCAATAGATAGGGGGTGTGTGAAATCCCAATATTCTCACAAGCATAAGGCAAGGTAGATGGAGTTGCAAGGCTTAAGGAAGCCAAAGAGGGAGACAAAGATAGCCGCAAGAGCCAAGAGTGTTGCAAGGAGTGTTGTAAGAGCTTGAGATATTTGCAAAAAGAGAAGCCAAGAGAGCTTAAAAGTGTCGTAGAAGGATGCTATAACAAATAAGAGAGTTGTGCAAGGAAGAGCAAGATGGGAGAATATCCAAGATAGAATCCCAAGAGGAGAAGAAGCTAGAAGTAGAAGAAGACCAAATGGATTGAGAAGATGACTCTTAAAGAGGGAAAAGAAGCTTCTACAGCCGTTACAAGGCATCTCGGGCCATTACCACCGAAAAAACTTGCTAACAAGTGGAAAACATGCCCAAAAATAGTCGTTTGAACATGGAAATGTCACAGGATGCTAGTGTAGTGTGCGGACCTCTACACGACATGCTAGTGTCTAGACACATCACCCTACAAAATGATGAGAACGAGAAAAACACAAGGTTTGACATAGAGCTGACGCACAAAGGGTAGTTGTTGAAAAGGGGTTTTTGAGCATCCTAAGAGGGAAAAAGGTTGATGTAGGAGCTAAAATGAGCCTACAAAAATGCTAGGGGAGTGGACACTAAAGAGGATACAAGAGTGTATATGAAATTGCAAGGGGTGCAATTTTACGACATTACATTTTGTCCCCACTTTAGTGGGCATATGAATCTATAGTAATATACAAGCTAAAGGAAATCTACTAAACATAAATAACATCATGATACCAAAAGGATACTATAGAGGAGGTAGACAACCCTTCAAACCGAGGAACCATGCCCCCAGGATGAAGACCTACAAAACAAACACATTAGACAAGAAATACTTGCACAAGACAACAATGTTAGAACATAAAAGGCCACAACATCACACGGCTAGAACATAAAAATACATACAAGCACCTAACTAACTAACAACATTTGAGTCAGCAAAGTGAAAGAGACCTTGATGTAAAAGGTTGTCTTAGTACTATGCATCATCCCCAAATTAAAAACACTAACACATAGAAGAATTCTAAAATGGAGATAAGAAAGTAAGGATTGGTTTCTTCAAGAGAAGAATGCACCCAAAATTCAGGGAAGTAACCAATATCGAAGAGAGAAAGAGCATATACTCAAGATGAAGAAGACACAGATCTTCGATCCAGTACATACAATTTGAGAAGAGAAGAAAGAAGAGAATTTAAGAGAGAGAAAGGAATGAAAATTCCAAGAGAGATGGCTCCGCAAGTCCTTGAACACAAGGAGAGAAACAAATGCGCCATAGATCCATAGACCTTCAAAAGGTGAAAAAAGGCTCTGTAGGTACTCTCTCCTATAGAGTTGAAAAAATTGCATTAAAGGCTCGTAGACTAATAATGAACAGATCCTACAGGATGCAAGTGCTTCACAAGCCCTCAGAACTGCAAAGACGGCATTCCCCCAAGTACTCTCTCATGAAGGAAGCCCAATTTAAGAGGACTTTGTAGAGTTAGATTGAAAAGCGACTTCACAGGTGCACCTACAAAGCAACATGTTAGTCCACAGATAAAACATGTCAGAAAACAAAGAATCCATGCAGGAAAAAAAGCATATACTCACACCGATAGTCAACGAATTGAAAGGCTTTCAAAGGGGTCCCTCATGAACCCTTCAAAATAAGATGGGTCCACTCAAGGGATGCACTATTTAAAAAGTGAGGTCTAGTCAGGATGCCTCCAAGCTAGATGCAAATAATTCATTTGAGATACAAACTTTTAAAGGGGGTCCCTCGGGAACCCTTCAAAATGAAGAGGGGTCCACTCAAGGGACACTTCATTTTAAAGACATAGAGAAGAGATGGGGTCCTTAGAAGGACGCACATCTCCAGAAAAAGTTATCAGTGCCCCCAACATATAGGGGAGGAGAACCATGAAAGATACTTAGAAAATACAGGATAGAGACAAACCTCGATATCACTTGTCATTTGAAGAAGAGGTAGGTGCATCAACAAATAAATGAGTGATGGCACCTGAATCAAGAAGTTGAATTTTATCCTTCAAGGCCTTACATTCACTAGTGGAATGGCCAAACATTTGATGGTATGCACAGAAAGAATGTTTTTCTTTATCATGCTTATGAAATTTATTACATGTAGGAGAAGGAAGAATAATCAAGTGGGCTTTCATAAGCCTCAACAAAATACGCTCTTGCTTAGATAAAGAATGAGGAGCAAGAAGCAACCCTTTCTCTTGTGTAGAAAATTTTGACTGCTCACAAGAAGAAGGCACAAAGAAAACAAATATTGGTGAATGAATCAATCCGAGAGAACGAGGTTGAGCAGAAATCATGTCACCATTCAACCACGGTTTTTGTTCAGATTGTTCATTCAAGCAACCAAGTCTCATATTACACTTACGAGGACCACATTCTATAGGGACTTGAATGCCTTGTTCATTATTCCCGCAACCTTTATTCCCATAGCCATATTTAGAGACAATCTTAAAGCCAGGGCCATAACGTGTTTGCAAATCTAGAGAAGGAGGATGGTTTTCATATAGATTATTGTTCCAACAATGGGGATCACACTCTTCTATGGGATCACCATCATCCTTCTTGATAGGACCACCAACATTAGCCTCTTTAATAGAAGTGTGATCATCTACCCTAGAAGGGGGAGGATCAACGTTAAGAATATTACAATTGTTGCTCACATTACCCCATGATACAAAAGAGTAACCATCTTTGACAGCGAGTTTGGATGATGTCATCAAAAGGTTTGAGTGGATCGGGTTGACTTTATATTCCCTACTAAAGGAATCTGTAAATTCTAGAGAACCCCAATCATCACCAAGATATGTATTTTCTTGAGAAAAGCTATAAGGTGCAAACTTTATATTTCTTGCTTCAGAAGAATCTTCTTCATAGACATCTATCTCAAGAGTATCCTTTGTAGTAGGTACCACTAGAGTAAACATCGACACATTGGAATACAATGAAGGAATAAGAGTAGGAACACCTGAAGCCTAACCAATGGCTACCATTTCACATAAATGCATAGCCTCAAGGTCAGCCTTGACTGTGACAACTTGATTATTACAAATGAACTTAATAGATTTATGCAAGGTAGACGGGACTAAACCCATAGCATGAATCCATGGTCTACCAAGGAGAAGATTATATGGTAACTTTTTTGACATAACATATACAAGGGTGGGTACATTAATGGGTCCCAACCTCAAAGGAAAGACTATTGTGCCTAGGGCTTGCTGACCGACATTATTGAACCCACAAAGGACAACAAAAGAAGCATTAAGAGAAGATCAATCTATATTAATCTTAGGCAATAGATCAATACTACACTCATTGGTTTCCAAACCAGCATCAACGGGAGTACTTCTAACTCCAATGTGGTTAATGTTAACTATGATCATTAAAGGATCCTCTTTTTTCTACTCATTCGGGGGTGGAAGTTCTCATGGATAGAACATGGTATTCAAAGAATCCACATGAATATAAGCCATCAAACATTAACATACATTGGCCTAGTAGAGGCAGGCAAGAGGATCTTCTGCAAGGCTTCCTGAAGCATACTTTGATAAATCAGAGCAAACTGAAGCAAGTCCCATAGTGAGATCTTAGCTGAAGTAACACGAAGTTTCTCAACAAGATCATAATCACTAGGTGCTTTAGTTGTAGGTTTAGGTGCTTGAGGAAGGATTGGTTGAGAAGGTGGTAAAGAAGTAGCTTTATCAACATTTTATTTATTCTTTCTAGTATTGTAAGTATGGGATACCACTCTATAAGAGGAAGCCTTACAAAGATCAGGAGAACCATCACCAAATGGAACACCATTAATAGAAAAAATCCTTTTAGGAGAAGGACTAGTTGGGGTCAAATAAATAGCAGGTCTCTTAGGCCTTTAAGGGGTAGTAGAGACATAGATTATATTTACAGACTCATCACAACTAGTGGAATAATTGTTCAAAGAAATATTCTCAACATCGATCTAGGGAGGATCAAATGTGGAAGGAGACTCATCATTCGCTAATGCATCATCTCTAGAGGAGAGTGCATTGGAATAGAGAATAGATTAATCATTCACTAATGCATCATCTCTAGAAGAGAGTGCATTGTAATGAAGATAAGGTAGAGTAAAATTAAGAAAGGTATCAATGATTTCATCTTCTTGCAACAAAATATCCTCCAAAGCAAGAGGAATCTCAAGAGAAGGATCAAAGATACAAAGTGACATGGACAAAACCAAGTCACTATCACATGAATTAAATGGAATGTCATTAACATTTTGAATATAATTAGATACTAAACTCATAAAAGAGGATATTGAATTCATTTTGCTGAGAAATTTTGAAAATACATATTTTCAAATTTTTTTAGTATTTTCTAGGTTCTAGTAATTTGCATTTTCAGATGTCTTTGAAGCAGAATTTGGGGTTGAAACTTGTGTCAGCCCCTAAAATTTTATAGCCAAAGGAATTTTATTTTAGGGACTGAATTAGTCCTCTTGGAAATATTTCCAACGGTGTAAACAATTCTGAATTCCAAGCACCAAGTCAAAAGTTATGACCCTACCAAGTCGGGGTAAATAAATACCTAGTTTTTTGAAAAATATTGTGGTTCATGTCAGGTTCACCAAAATTTAGAGAAGGGGGATTCACTACTCATGGGTCTCTTTATTCTCAAGCGATTCCCAAGGGGAAAACTACCCTAAACTACCTCAAGGAATAGCGCAAGAGTTCTAGAATCAGAAAGAGCAGGTCATGAAGATTTTATGGAAAAATTGACAAGCTCTCAACCAAAGGATGACAATGTTGAATAAGGATGATAGTATGACACACTAGCATCCCTGAGGCAAGTTGGTGTATCGTATGGACCATAAAGAAATTTTATCATAGAAAATAGCTTGGCGACTACTAACAATCTAATTACTTTGAATTTTGGGAGTATAGGAAAATAAAAAAATATAATAGAACTGAAATAAAGTGAAGTATAGATGATAAAGATAAAGAGAAGAAATAAAGTTCTTACAGCCACCCATGTAATGAAGCCTCCAACAAATGCATTTCTTCAATACCTGCATGCGTAGGATCTGAAGAAAATGTTGGGGCTATATAGGGGGTTTCCTCAGTCGAACAACCATTTTGGTGGTCCCACCTTCACAGACAGCTAGATAGATAGAGAGAGTGAGAAAAGTAAGAAAATGTGATGTGATATAAGCAATCCCTGTTCGAGGAGGAGAATCCATATCACAAAATATGAGTGATAAAAGCAATCCCCACTTGAGGAGGAGAACCTATATCACGAAGTAAGGATGCAACAGATAGGGGATGTGTGAAATCCCAAGATGCTTGCAAGCATAAGGCAAGGGAGATGGAGCTACAAGGCTTAAGGAATCCAAAGAGGGAGACAAAGATAGTTGTAAGAGCCAAGAGTGTTGCAAGGAGTGCTATAAGATCTTGAGAGATTTACAAAGAGAGAAGCCAAGAGAGCTTGAAAGTGCCATAGAATGTTGTTGTAACAAACAAGAGAGTTGTACAAGAAAGAGCAAGATGGGAGAATGTCCAAGATAGAAGGCCACCAGGAGAAGAAGCTAGAAGTAGAAGAAGACCAAATGGATTGAAAAGATGACTCTTAAAGAGGGAAAAGAAGCTTCTACAACCGTTAGAAGGCATCCTGGGCCATTACCACTGAAAAAACTTATTGACAAGTGGAAAACATGCCCAAAAATAGCCATTTGAATGTGGAAATGTCACAAGATGTCAGCGCAGTGAGTGGACGCCCACACGATGTGCTAGTGTCCAAACACATCACATTACAAAATGACGAGGATAGGAAAATCACAAGGTTTGACGCAGAGTTGACGCGCAAAGGGTAGCTCCCGAAAATGGATTTTTGAGCATCATGAGAGTGGAAAAGGTTGATGTAGGGGCTAAAATGAGCCTACACAAATGCTATGGGAGTGGACACTAAAGAGGATACAAGAATGTATGTGAAATTGCAAGGGGTGAAATTTTACAACATTACACCTACATACATTCTTCGTTTTATTTCTTTCTAAGGGGAGGAACATTGTTCGATGAGATTAGATCATCTTCAACATTCAATGTTGAGCTTCTACCATCATATGAGACTCACCATTGAGGGGGCATTGCATAGTCTCTCTTCTTCATCTCTCTTATGGGGGGTCTTTTTTGTCTTCTAGGTTTTTTCCCTCTCATTCATCATTGAGAGTTGTAGACACTGAAAAATGTCCCAAATGGTATCATGCACTCGAATCAAGTATAATAAAATCATTCCCTCCTAAAAACCATCCTTTTTTCGCTTAATTGATTAAATTAGCATAGCTATTTAATTAATTGCATCATTTGCATTTGTTAACCTAAACAATTTTATCAGGTTAATTCAACCCCTTCCATGCTAACATTTCATCCTATTAAGTTAAATACATCAATTTATTTAATTTAAATCCCTAAGTATTCTTATTTAATTAAATAACTCTAAGTTATTGAATTAAATATCATATCATTATCCCCCTTTTCATTAAATCACTTTATTTAATGAATATCATCTAATTACCCCTAATTGCATAATTAATTTTTTTTTAATTATTCAATTACTAATTAAATCTAATTCTCCCCACTTGCAAGGGAATATTCCTCCTGTGCATATTCATCCAAAAGGAATATTCCTTCCCCTTTTGCACAGTAAAACTTTATTTTAATTTTCTAATTGTCTATTTTCCCTCACCCATGAGAATATTCCAAAGAATATTCTCTCTCCTCACTCATTTGAAAAAGGGGAATACTCCTTTTCCAACAAACTTACTTGATTTATTGTGCAAGTTAACTTGTGACTTCTTGTGCAAGTTAACTTGTGACCTCTTGTGCAAGTTGAAAGTGTGTTTGTTTGGACAAAGGTGGGTCCTTGATTAAATCTCATCATTGGTTCTCATCCATTGATGAGAATCCATGATCCATGCCTTCCATTTCTTCCATCCTTGACCATTGATTTTCTTTTTTAATCTCAACCCTCCATTTCTCATTTGCTCTCGTATAAATAGATCACTATTTGGAGAAAAATGGATCCATCTTTTTCAGAGAAAACTCATGTTGTTGAAATCACTCACACTCACACTCATATTTAGCATTTTCTTAATATAATTTTAGCTTAATTACTTGCATTAATTAGCTTAGCTCCCATTAATGGCTTCCATGGTAACAAAAATGCATACATTTAGCTTGTTTATTAATTAGGGTTTGAATCTTTTAGCTTAGAATCCATTTATATTAGCTTTACATTCACACATATTAATCATCTTAGCATAAAATCATGATAAAATAGATTGTATCATGTTCATTCAACTTTGAATCATGTTTCAACACACATCTCACAATTGTTTCACCAGTTTTCTTCAATAAAACTAATTGAGACAATCGTATTATCCCTGGGATTGGGAAAGGGTCGCCATTCCACATCAACACGACACCACTCCCATAATAGGATAAGTTTCAATGGATTAGAGTAGGTATTTTAAAAGCTTTCATATTTTAGCATGTTAGTTTTGATAAATGCTTAGTTTAGTTTATTTTGAATGATCTCTATTGGATGGACGTTAGTGGCATGAATATGCTTTGATTCTTCATGGATCAAGTGTAGACAACCAATACTAATCCGTCAATCACATGAATATTTTTCTTTCATCTCTCTTTTTGGGAGGATTTTTGTCCCACTGGGTTTTCTCATTTTCTCTATTTGTGAGAGATAGCATTTGCATTTGTACTTAGGTACCTAACATTGCCTAGTAGTGGAGACCCATCCTTGCATCTTTGCATAATTTGCATAATAATATTCTCCCTAAGTTGCACTTAATTGGGGATGTTGGTGTGAATAAATGTCTTTTACCTAGTTAATTCACTTACTATGGAATTAGGGGACATATTCACATATTAAGTTTACTTAGCTCCTAAGGTTCCTTCTAGAATACTTAGTTGTCATGTCTAGATTTTATCTTTTCCTAGGTAGTTATGATAAGATGTCTCATATCATAAGATTAAGACACTTTTCATAATCTTATGACATCTTATGTCTCACCTTGGCTATATAACCAGGGGGTTCTCATACATTATACATGAGAGGAATTTTTGGATAATCAATTCCATTGCAATCTTGAGAATTACATATTGATCTCTTTGTGCTTTCCATTTGACCTCTAGATCTTAGGTATCTACATAGAAAACTCTATTAGCAAGCAACCATAACTTTCACATGTTTCATTCAAGCATGATTTCTTGTATAATAATTGGCCATCCACTATTTCAAATAAAATGCTTGAAATGAAATATTTTGAGGATCTAGGTGGAGCCTTTATCATACACTCCTAGAAAACCTCATTATTATACAAACATACACATACATATTGATAAACATCATAATGATTAGAAAATTCAATATGTATTCTATAACAATAAGTTGTACATGTGTAATTTATTTTGACATAAAAAGGATTTTCCATTTCAAAATACCTTTAAATATTTTTTATGAGGATACATCTCTACAAATTTTGAGAGAAATTTTATTTTAATCATATCCAAAAAATTCTTTGGATATGGCTCATGATTTCAACAACCAATTTTCATTTTATGGGATACTATTCAATGGCTCATGATCTAAGGAACAAGTGATACTCTTCTATTATTTTTCTAAAATTAATCAATTAGGGATTTCAAGGCTTGAACTATAATTTATCTTTTTATGAGATTCTACTAGATAATTCCCATATTAATTCATTTTTATTTAGGTCCTCAACTTTCATGCCTCCCAATATCTTTCATTAGTGTTTTCTACTTATTTTAATGATTGACTTGTTTTTCTTATTAGATGATATTTATTTAATTGATTACTTACTATAGCAGATATAATTACATACCATGTGACATTAATATCTTTGGTTTGTGAGGTGGAACCCTCACTTTCATATGCACTCATTAGATTTTTTACAATAAATTTTTCACTTGGAGTATCTGATGTTTTTGGGCCAAGAATCTTCATTATGGGTATAAATTTAAGATTTCTCATCATTTCAAAAAAATAATTGACATCTTTTGGTTTCATTTAACTTAAAAAATCCATATTTTATTCGCATTTCATCAACAAGTACATATAGAAATCTTATCAACCATTAATTTTAAAAATTCCCATGAATTTGAATTAAAAAAGGCTTTCTAGGAAAATTATAGGAGGTGTTTTGAATGTTAAACTTGCCTCAGTATTTTGAATTTCTTCAATATCATCTTGATATGGTAAATATGGCATACCTTCAACTGTAGATGTAAAATATTATGTTCCTTCAACTTGATATGGTAAATATGATATACCTTCAACTTCAAGATTCAATTTCCCTATTGCACAAATATTTTGTATGTGTTCCCTTTGCTTCTCTGAAGTCTTATCTTATGTGCCTTATGTTCATCCTTAATTGGAAACTATGATATGTATTATTATATGATGTTGTATTTCTTATTTTCATTAATTAGCCTCATTTATTTTCTATTCTTTGTATTCTAACTTCACGCTCCTTCGATGTTTGATTCTTTGGTCATTTCCATAGCATGATAGAAAATATACACATCATGAGTAATACATGGATATTAGTCATTTAATCATAAATATATTACCACACTATTATATATAAAAACACCTAAAAAGTGTAAATTATTTGATCAAAAGATCCTTATGAACAAAGTATGACACATGTTCCCAGAATAGAAAATCTAGGGCATCATTAAATTAAATAATATGGGATTCATTATAGTAAAACCTTTGGAAGGAAAGAGGGATTACACTAATTTTATACTTTTCATTGATAATAACATATTTAATAAAATAATCATAAACTTGGAATAAAGCATGCCTTGTTTGTTGTGATTTTCCCTCTTCTTTCACCTTCTATATTATTTTTTTACCTTGGTTCATTTATTTCATATGTTGTGTTATGTTATCCACATAGGGGTCCCCCCTTCATGTCACTTATCTTGTTATTCCAATCTAACAATCCCTTGAGTGGTTTCTTTTATCATAAGGGATAATAATTTAGATATAATCTTATAGGAATCATTCAAAAGAGTGATGGTCTTTTAACCACCAATAGATTACTCATTCCATATTTTAGGGCTCTTCATAGTAGCAATGTGATAAATAATTTTATCCTATTCATCCATCACTAAGATCTTTTCAAGGTATCAACTATAGTCTTGATCAAATTTATATGATATATTCACCCATATTATCTTCCAAGGAATGAGTATGGGGCTCATTCATGGAGGGTTATATGAAAGAGTAAAATGTAGTGATAATTCAAGGTCCTCATAGTTTAATATTGGTTATTATGAATAATATATCCTCATCCATTATTGATATGTGATCTTTATAACCATCTTTTATCTAATGGAGGCATGCTCTAGTTTGAACACCACTTACTTTATAGGAATCCAAAAATTTGCTGAGATCCTTAGTGTGAACCAAATACTATTAAACATTAGAAATTTGGTTTGGAATTCAAATATACTAGTTTCCCTAGCTTTTGAGTGCTTTCATGGCCTCATTTGAGATCCTCCTAGAGAAATCTCCCCCTAGTCCTTTGATTGTAGAATAGATAAAGTTTTCATTAATAACATAGAAATGAGTATAGTTATCCTCCAACTTTAATTGACGATAGTGTTCATATATTTTTACCTCCCCCAATTGGAAGGAACCCACTTTGTCTAGTCCTAGGAAGGAGGGCTCAAAAGCCAGCAAATAGGCCAAGTATGAAGTCATGTAGAATTTTGATGTTGCGAGAACTATCACTTATAAGTGTGACCCAATCAATTTTTTCTTTCTTGGCATCATTGATGGTCATGATGAACTAGACCATCCATGGATGCAAATAACTAGCATGGGGATATCCAAATACTTTACTCAATAGGACAGTCAAGTCTTTGATATTCTCTTTGAATTCACTTTGTTGAACACCCAGAATTTTGAGAGGTGTGTGAATCACTATTCTATTAAACCATTTATTCATAATCCAACCAATTATCAAAACATATTTAATTATAGCTATGAATTATTACATGAAGGAAATCACACCACATTACACATGAACACCAATATTTTTACGTGGAAAACCCAAAAAGGGAAAAACCATGGTGAGGATTAGCTCACAATATATTATAACTAGTTATAAGATATTACAAGGCTCACTGGCATGACTCATTATCCTTAAAAGGCTCATAGCCTAAAAATAGGTACAAGAAAAAAGTGGCTACACAACCAAGGTATGAACTGATGTAAGATGCACCTTGTGGTGAATTCAATTCAAATGAATTTCTTAATACAAAATACTACTCTTCTTAGAAATTGTTCAACATACACAACATTTCTCTTATTCCTATTTCACACATACAAATTCACAAGTTCACACAATATCATATTTCACACACACCATACTACTCTTCATCTTTTTGGAACAAAAGACTATTCTACATAAATACCCTATTGCATCTGCATACATCAATTAGGTTGGCCTAATTGGATGTAGCCCCATTTCAATTCAAAAACACTTTATCTACTTCATACATGGAAACAAAACTTCTTTGTGCTCAAGAAAAGTGTAAAACTTGAATTTAGGTTAGCACGGATCTAAAATAGATCCCCTTAACATCCATAATACATATTAATCTTCATAGCACAATTTCAAGTATAGGGTCAGCCAAGGATTAGACTTAATGATAAAATAATCCAATCTATCCAACATCGATCATCCATATAATCATATAAGCAATCACCATCTGGAATATGTGTAGTGATTAAACCTATAAATCATCTCCCAAAATTGTAAAGTTTGAATCCAAACATCGGAGGAATGAGGACCAAAAAACTCTTATCATCTTGTATTGTATAAGCCAGAATACAATTGCCAAACTTTCATCATTTGTAACTTTCATTTAGATCACCCAAAATCATTGAAATCTTGAACATAGATGTATTTAGTAGTCCCAAGAAACATACTGTAGACACATAAGCTAATCTTATAACATGAGTTAATTCAGACTAGATTACCAAATCAAAGTGTCACCAAAATTAGTTATCAGAACAAACAAAGAACTATCAACAAAAAATGTTGGCATCAATGACAACACATAAAATGGTTCCTTCTTCATTCTTTCAACAATCTCCCCCTTTATCATTAATGAAAACATGTGCCAAAAATGAACCTATAGAAATTCAACTTCAAATTTGTCTTCAAAAGCTTATATGAAACTTCCCAAAAAAAACTTCTCCCCCAAACACAATATCTAAACTTCTCCAAGCATTTCCAACTCAATTTTACCACCAAAACATCTAAACTTCTCGGCCTTTGACATCAAGGAAAAAGGATGTGTCAATGAGACACATGTATAGAAATAAAACTAGAATAAAATGAATGGCTTCCCCTTAGGGAGTTATCCCCAAAATTACATCCGATCATATGTACAAGAAGGAAAAACTGAAAACAACTAAAAAATAATATACACTGTGAGATATGTTCACTTGGAGGAGGAATCACCTTCAAGTTCCTTGAGAATGGATTCCCAAGTGGGTTTCCCTTCATCTCAACTCTTCTTAGTTGTAACAAGTGCCTTATGCATTGATTCCAACTCCACCAAACTTTCCTCTCCCTCTTTTGGAGTAGTTAGATAAGGATTTATCTCGTCAGGTTTGTTAGCTTTAGTGAGAGCACTTGCTATTAGTATATGCTTGCACTTTACCAGGTACCAAAGCTATCTGAATCTCCTTATGACATCCTCTTTTTGTCTTTGCAAGGTAAAAAACTTATTTTGCAAGTCTCAAAAGCACCCCAAGAGGCATAGTTTCTATCTTTTGTGAGGTCATAAGTTCTACATGCATTAGTTAATTGTGACTCCATTGAGTCCATTAGGTCCTTAAAGACTTGAGTGGCATTCTACCATCTCATGCAATACAAGAATAATGTTTGAGACTCATCTTCACATTCCTTTACTTCTTCCAGGAATTTCATCACCTTGCTATGTGGAGTTGCACATCTATCCTTAATCTCAAGAAATATTTTCTCTGCAATCCTTGACTTAGCTTTTTTTGCAGCCCGCTCCTTTAGGCTAGAAGTATATTCCCTGAATGAATTAACCAAAAATTTCAAATTCTCAATAGGTGTTAGAGAATCATCGATAGTGGTACCAGGGGTTGCATCTTGTAAAAATTTTATGGAATCATTTATTAGCTCAATCCCCTTCTAATGATTTTCTATAATTTCCTTTCTCTGGGAGGCAATAAAAGTATCTCCAATCCCCATTCTCTGAACATGTACAATCTTGTTTAGATCAACATAGCCTTGTTGTAATGGAAGCTTAACAAACTAGAGATGAATGACTGGTTGAATCATTATTTGTCTTGTCAGATGACCCTTGAGAGTGTTTCCAGAGGATTCTCTAAGTGACTTTGTTGGCTTTGTGGTATTCTAGGATTCTTCTTCATTTCTTTCAACTGTAGATTCTTTTTTTTTCTCTTCTTTCTCTTCTTTTTTTCTAGAGGTTTTTTTTTTTCAAAGCTTCAATTTTGATCTTGTCTCCTACTTTGACATCTTTATGTCCTCTTTTCACTAGAGATTTCCATACAACATCAGTTACCTTCCCCTTCATGTTTTCCATATTTTCATCCAAAATGATCATATTCTTAATAATATCATCTATAATATTTTTCATGTATTCTTCATCAACTTCATCATAGAATTTGGTAGTGGCTTCTAATAAGCCATCATATTCTAGCATATTGTTAACCAAAGGTTCCAACTTTAAAGGTGAATGGGCTCTTACCGGAGGAGTCTTGGGATTCTTCTTCTTTGGCTTTGATGTGATTTCATCTTTTTTCTTTTCCCCTTTCTTCTTGTGCATATGAATTCTGAAAGCTTCTTTCTCATTTTCCATCCCCTCTTCTTTAGATGAATCTACAATGTTGACTCAAGCCCTTTTTTGATTCAGTACTAACCTCTTGTGAGGCACCTTCACCATTGGTATAGATACTACTTCTTTTTCTTTTCAATTGTTCTTATTCCTCTAAGCCAAGTTCAATTTCTTCTTCCACAACATCACTTAGGTTATGATCTCTAGGTGCTTTCTATTTTTTTCTTCTCCCATAGGTAGCTAGGGGTGCTACCGAAGGTACTTTTTTCCTCTTTGAGGTCTGAGTTATTGGAAGAATGAAAAAGGTGACCTTTGAGTTTATTTTCATTGATGCCAACATTGGTTGGTAACTAACTAAGTAAACTGTGTGTCTATGCTGATATGATATTTTGGTCCAAAAATCCTCTCAAAAAATGGGAACTCTATGAGTTTTTGATATGTTGCTCTAGAGTGTTAGTTATAGGTAAAAATGAGCTTTTGTTTATCTTCATTGATCTGGTTGTGTAATCCAAGTGACAAAAGTTTGGTACTCTTTTGGTTGACAAGGTTAATATTTTTTTTGTACTTTGTGTGTTCCTTATTAGGTCGAGGCTGACCTAGTGTTTGGATGACACATTTTGTTCTATGCACCAAAGGGAATTTTGAATTAGGTTGAGAAATCATTTTTAATTTTGTTCTCACTCAATTAGGTCAACCTAATTGATGTTGGAAAACATGACTGCGTATTTATGTGTGTCTATGATGGACAGAAAAATGTATGGAGACATAGAATTTGTATGCAAGTGATGCGACAAATGAAATAGTGAGAAGTGATTGATGATTGTATATCTACAATCAAAGCAGAATTTTGGTGTTTTAGGAGCTTAATCGCAACTGATTTCTACACTTTGTAGGTGCACTTCACAAATTCACTTTTGGTAGTGATCCATACCTCTTTTTGTCTCTTGGTTGTAAGCCATCTTTTGTATTCAGGTAGTGAGCCTTTTTTCAAGGACAGTGAGCCATGCAATATCTTATGACAAGTTATAATATATTGTGATTTAATCCTTACCATGGTTTTTCCCACTTTGGGTTTTCCACGTAAAAGTCCTAGTGTTAATGTGTTATGATCTCTTTTGTGTTATGGTTCACTATTGCAGCTAGATGTGGATTGCCAATTGGATGGTTAATAATTAATTTTGTTAGCAAAATACTGATTCACCCCTCCCTCTTAGTATTTAGTGTATTCAACAATTGGTATCAGAGTTTGGTTCCTCTAAAAAAGTCTCATAGCTTGAGGAAGGTCTTGGAATTTGAATACATGGCTAATAAAAGCTATCTTGTTCCTCTAGAAGAAAACTCTATACTTGAGGAAATCAATGCTACTCTTGAAGAATTGGATAAAAGTGAAGATGAGAAGGAGAATCTAAAAGGAAACCTAAAGGAAGCAAATGAATGTATCAAGAAACTAAGAGAGCAGATCAAAAAATTCAAGGAAAGGAATAGAGAAGTCAATGATTGATTGAAGAAGGCTAATAAAGACATTACCGGACTAAAGGTGCAAGTAGAAGAAAAGAAGCGAATTGAGGAATGTTAGAAAGTTGAGATTCAAAATAAGACTGATGAATGTACAAAGCTTGAACAAGAAGTGGTAACTCTAAGAGTTGATCTAGAAAAAGAAAAATCTCATGAAGAAATATTCAAAACTAGCTCTGCAAGGCTTGATGAATTGATTACCTCTGAGAAACTTGCTAAGGATAAAGGTGGTCTAGGGATTGAAGAAGGACAAAGCTCAAAGAAAAAACCTATTTCCAGCAAAGTGGAAAATCAAAAGAAGCTTCAAGGCAATATTCATCAAATCAAGAACCAAAGGAGCAATATTGGAAGGATTCCTATCTAATAGCCTAATGCTCAAAGGTATCCATATTTTAATGGCTTTTGTTTCTCATGCAATAAATTTGGTCATAGAGCAACAAAATGAAGTAGGATGAACTAGACTAGAATGATTCAGAATGTTGGATTTTTTACTAGACAATGCTATGTTAGCAATAAGTTTGGACATAGAGCTACTGAATGTAGAAGCCAGTTAATGATGAAAAGATTTAATATTGGTAGAAGGATTCAATCTTTTCAAGATTGTTGTTACACATGCAATATCTTTGGACATAAGGCTAATTAGTGTAGAACAAGGATTAATTCAAATAAGTTTGATCAAAGGAATGATGTGTGCTATACCTAAAATAAAATAAGACATATCTCAAAATTTTGTAGGAGAAAAATAGGGAAGAAACCTAATATGAAATAGAAGAACAAGCCTAAAACAAAGTAGATCCTGAAGAAGTAAGGAAAGAAATGGAAAAAAATTGGAGGAAGAAGGAAGAACCTGAGAAAAAGGATGAATCAAATACTCATGTATCTGCATCCAATGCAGATACCTCTTCTAAGAATTGAACCCAGTAACAGTTTAAGGGGAAGCACTTACATAAAAATCTAAAAAGCCTCTGATATATGAGGTGTCAAGCAGTGACACAAAGATATGTGATATGAGTCATAATTTTGAAGTTATTGAAGAAATTTCCAGTAGAAAATAGGAAAATTCAGAGAATTTCAAAACTTTTCTTGGTTTACATTATGTTTTACAAAGTGGTTGGTAGCTTTAAAACTGAAAATAAATAAATTCAAATTAGAGCTAAATTTGTAAGCAATAAATTGAGAGACTAATTTAAGGAAAATCACATTTGCAAAATTTGGAAGAAGCAGTGCAAGCTAAAGTGAGACTGAAGGTGATTCAGAGCATCATACATCGAAACCCTAGTTCTTGACAAATAGAAAAGGTATTCTCTATTATCTAAATTTTGTGTATTTTAAAGTTGAAGAAAATTTTGTCAAGCATTTTCAAGATTTTTTGGGGAATATGGAACCTCCTACTATTGTGGAAATCTCTGAGATCCCCCAACCTAGGTATAGAAGATGTTCATGGAAAGTATATGAAAATGACCCCATGGGTGAATTCTCACACATTCCAAGCCATGTGCTACCCATCAAAGATCCAAGAACATACATTCATGGGAAGTTAGAAGAATTCAATCATCAGGGGCAGAAGGATTTGTGGGAAAATGAGTTAACTGATGATCTACTACTTAAGGTAGAATATGAAAACCTATTTCAAATGAATTTGAATGTCTGGAACTGGTTTCTGAACTTTTCTAGTGAGAGTGAGGTGAAGTTTGTCAGAATGGCCCTTAGTAGGTTTCATAGAAATCTTGTGTGGATAAATGAACCAGGGATTATCAATAAGGAAGGAATTTGAGCTATGAAACTAGTGCCATTCTAGTTCTAAAAGAGGTGAAAAATGATGAATTCACAAGGTTAAGTAGTGCTAAGTTTGACGGAAGAGCTTTAACCATAAAGTCTATTGTAAACCCTGTCATCAAGTATGCTACCATCATGATTGGAAAAAAAATCTATTTCACAAACTGAGCAAATTCAATATTGGCTACAACAATTCATATTGCTTATGAAATGGGGGTGAATGGAAAGGATTTTTATCTTTGTGAGTTTCTTAGGTTGCAACTTATGGAAAACCTGAGTATGACAAAGGAAAAGAAGCACGTGTTTAAATTTGGCACTTTAGTTATTTATATGCTATTCTATTTTTTGGAGGAGTTATCGGGTAGAAAAGGCATAATATGGGACAACACCAAACTAGCTTCTCATCATATTTTTGACCATCTACATAGTCTAGGAGATTCCAGGGCTCAAAACAATGTCCTAATAGTTTTCTTTGTAGTATTTTAGAATGAAATGCATGAAAGAGAATGAATTCCAAGGAGTTTGGTGAAGAAGTATGAGGAGATAACATTTCTTGTATCTATATATGAATGCATCATCGAGGTTATAGAACCTAAAATTCGATGGAATGAACCTCTGGGATATTTGATTGAACAAATGGTAGAGAGGTATATTGAGATCTAGTTGGGCAGTCCTAAGGACCCCTCTCTACCTAGGCATGGTACATATTAGGAGAAATGTATTGAAATTCATCTAGAGGCTATTGCATCTAAAAGAAGAAATAACATCAAATCCTTCTTCTAAGTTCAAACATACTCTAAGGATGATATAAAATAGTTGAAGGAGGCACTTGATGAAAGGAAAGACAAATATGTTGAACAGTCCTCTGAATCCAAAAAATCGGGAAGACTATCCTCTGGTGCTATACCAGTAGCTATCTCTAGCACTTCCACCTCTAGTGCTGCTAATATTGAGAAAGTAAAGAAGAAAGAACAAAGTGTTCCTACATCCATTGATATTGTTTCCCCTATTGGTCCCAGTACTAGGGAATCCAAGAAGAAGGACACACCTCCTGTTGCACCATCTATTTTTTCAGGAAGAAGAGTGAAACAAAAATATGAAAGGAAAATAAATTTGAGTGATGTTGTTGAGGAAGAAATTGAACTTGGCTTAGAGGGAGATAAACAACTAAAATGAAACAAAAGGATTAGCACCTCCGGTAAAGAATCCAAAACCAAAGTTTTCATCTCTATAGATGAAGAGTTGGAGGAAGAGGAGGATGCTTACCGAATCCATGTACATACAAAGAAGAATTAAGAAGGTTCATATGATCCTATGGAGGATATGCCTAGATCTCCTCCAGTAAGAGATCATCCACCCTTAGATCTAGGAGGCTTGGTTAACAATATGATTGATAATGACCTTATGCCAACTATTGAGCTATATGATAAGGTCAATGATAAAGGGAAAGAAACTACCACAAATGCATTTGTTTAGTACATAGTCATTTGTAATATAAACATGGATACAATTCAGTCCAAAGTTATTGAAAATGTGTGGAAAGAGTTAGTACTTAGAAGGAAAGAGGCTTTAAGTGTTGAAGATAAGATGAGAAGTGAAGCCTTAAAATCTATCAGTTCCACTTTTTCAGAGATAAAAGTTGCAAATCTACTGAAAAAATGTTCTACATTGTTTAGAGTTAAGCAAAGAGTTAACATGTTAATGACTAAGGAAGATGATTATATGAAAAAAGTGAGGAAAGATACTCAATATTTAATTAGGCAGTTAGCAAGGAGCTATGGGACAAGAACCAGTTCTTTGTCTCACACTACTCAGGCACAAGAACTTGTTACTATTGCAGAAGTAATGGAAAATCTAGTCTTGGAGATTGTCGATGAGACACTTGGTGCTTCAAAGACCCCTGCCCCTCCAACTGACATAGAAGAAACTACAAGAAAAAATTTTAATGAACATCATAAAGATCATTCTGGTGATAAGAAAGAAGAACATCAAGAATCTACTGAAAACATGGAAGATAAAAACAAATATGAGAGTGAAGGGATTATGGAAAAAAAGAAGAATAATGAAAAGGATGATGAAGATAGAAGGGAGAAAGAAAATAGAGATAAGTCCTCTAGAAATTCATCTGAAGAAGAAGAAGAAAAAGAGGAAGAAAAAGAACAAGAAGAAAAGAAGAGAGAGAAAGATAAGGAAGCCATTATGGTTGAGAAGAGCAAAGGAGAAATTTCCAAAGGCCCTAAACCATCAAATTCATCCAGAGAATCATTCGGAAGTACCCTTAAAGGTCTTCTTTCGAGGAAAACTATATTTTAACCTGTGCTTCCACCACAACTAATCAAAATACCATCACATCTAGGTTATGTGGACTTGACAAAGATTGTAGCCAATGAGAAAATAAAACTAAGTGACACTTTTCTCAACTCTGTCACACAAGTGGTTACAGAGTCATATCAAAAGGGAAATGAGTTAATAAATGAAGTCATCAAAGCTTTACAAGAGACAACCCCCAATGTTACATCAAATAACTCTTTAACTCTGATTGAAAATTTGAAGCTTATAGTTGATTCAGTTAAAGAGTACACATCTAACCTCAAAGAACAGACTATAAAAGAAGTGGAGTTGAGTCTGCTAGAGAAAATGCTGTTGTTTCTACAAGACAAGTGTACAATTGCATGTGACAAGGATTTGCAAACCCTAAAAGAGGTAAGAGAATGTGATGAGGAAGCCCAGATTCTTTTTGTTTACTACATGAAGTGGTCGGAAGCCACTCGTATCAAGGACTTAATGGACTCAATTGAGTCTCAACTTAGACACTTTTTGCAACTAGACACTTCCATTCACCTAATGACCTAACTTCAACTCTAAAACACATGAAATGGTATTTGAAGACATTATTACATGAAAACACACAAAAAAAAACAAAATATCAACTTCTTGACCCTTGGAGGCATGAAAGCACTGTGGGTGCCCCTACACCACAAATGCATTGATGGAAGTAGAAAAACTTGAGAAAATGAGCATTTCTCCATCCACTCCAAAAGAAGGAGAACAATACCTAGTGGAAAGAGAATCTCTACATAAAACTCTTTCCAGGGAAAAAGGATTATGGGATGATGGAAAGCTAGCTTGCAGGGAAGCAATTCTCAAGGAGTTACAGGGTGCCCCTAGTTCCTAATTTGAAGTTTTTGTCTTTTCCAGGTCCTTTGTCCTTGATGTCAAAGGCGGGGAAGAGGAGAAGAGGAGAAGAGGAGAAGAATATGTATAAAGTATGTTATGCTCTATACATATGTTAGGGGGAGTTGAGCACAATATATTTTTTTTAAGCATGTCTCATTTTTGGCACATGTTGCCATCAATGACAAAGGGGGAGATTGTTGGAAGAATGAAGAAGGTGACCTCCAAGTTTGTTGTCATTGATGCCAACATTGGTTGGTAACTGCCTAAGTTAATCACATGTCTATGTTGATCCGGTATTTTGGTCCAAAAATACTCTTAGAAAATGGAAACTCTATGAGTTTTTGATATGTTTCTTTGGAGTGTCAGTTATAGGTATAAATGAGCTTTTGACTATCTTCATTGATCCAACTGTGATCCAAGTGACAAAACTTTGGTAATATTTTTTCCGACAAGGTTAAGAATTTTTTTGTACTTTGTGTGTTTCTTATTAGGTCCAAGCTAACCTAGTGTTTGGATGACACATTTTGTTCTGTGTGCCAAAGGGAATTTTGAATTAGGCTGACAAGTCATTTTGAATTTTGTTCTCACTCAATTAGGCCAACCTAATTGATGTTGCAAAACATGACTGTGTTTATATATGTGTCTATGATGGAAAGAAGAATGTATGGAGACAGAATGTGTAAGCAAGTGATGTGAAAAATGAAATAGTAAGAAGTGATTGATGATTGTATACCTGCAATCAGAAAAAAAATATTGGTGTTTTTCAAAGCTTAATCGAAACTAGTTTATGTACTTTGGAGGTCACCAATTCACTTTTTGTAGTGATCCATACCTCTTTTTGTATCTTGGTTGTAAGCCATCTTTTCTATTCATGTAGTAACCCTTTTTTCAAGGACAATGAGTCCTGGTAGTGAGCCCTACAATATCATATGACTGGTTATAATATATTGTGAGTCACCATTGTCAATTAGATGGTTAATTTTTTAATTTTTTTAGTAGAATACTGATTCACCCCCCTCTCAATATTCAGTGTATTCAACATGAGTGTTGGGTCCAAAGGGTGCAAACACATCAACTACAGTCAGAGCATTAGGATCCACCTTCTTCCCTTTGACGACAATTGTGGAAATAGGTTTTGGCAATGCAAAGGAAGGGGTGGAAGATGATCTTCTTGATCTATGTGGTATGGAGGACTCACCAACAATCTTGGATTCCCTTTCTATTGCAACTTCCCTTAATCTGTCAACTTCTTCTTTTGAGATGCCTTGCCTTGCAAAGAGTTCAACTTGTTTCTTTACCCTTTTGGTTCTAGTAGGTGATAAAGTCTCCAAACATACTTTAGTATATTTCTCCTCATATGTGTCATGTCTAGGCAGAGAGGGGTCCTTAGGGCTACTTAACAATATTTCAATGTATCTCCCAGCCTCTTTCTCATCAATTTCATATCCCATGGGTTCAATCCATATTATTTTGGGTTCTACTACTAGTATGCATTCATTAGCAGATACAAGAAAGGTTATGTCATTTGCATACTTCTCCACTAAGTTCTTAGGAATTCTTTCTCTCTCATACATGTTCCTTTGGAATACAGAGAAAAATGCAATCAATGCATTAGCTTGTGCATTGTAGTCTCCAATATTTTGTAAATAGTCAAAAATTTGGTGTGTTACTGATCTGATTTTATCCCATACAATGTTCTTACTTTCGGGTAGCTCTCTCATAAAGTAGAAAAGAAAGAAAGCAATCAGTGTTCTATACTTGAAAGTATATTTATTTGTTTTGGTCTTATGCAATTTCTCCAAAAGTTGTTTTTGAAGCAACTCACACAAAACATAATCTTTCCCATTTACTACCATTTCATGAGCAACATATATTGTAGTTGTAGATACTGAGTTTTATTTGTTTTGTAAATAGATTTTGAGACCAATCATGATAGATGCATACTTCACTGCAGGATTGATGATAGGTTTAGTTGTTAATTCCCTCCTATCAAATGTGGCACCAAGTAGCTACATAACTACATCATTCTTTATAGACTTCAACATAGGTATAGGTCCAGTATCACACAATCTAGTCACAACCTTAATTGCATCCTTTGAAATCAATCCAGGAATATATGTCCACATCAATTTTTCATGCATTCTACTTAGGCATATCTTCACATACTTTGCATCCAAATCATTGCTAAAGTTAGGAGACCAATTCCAAACATCTAGCTTCTTTCGCACTAGGTTTACATATTCTAGTTTCACCAAAAATTCATCTCTAGTTAACTCATTAGACCATTGATCCTTGAGCACTTGGTGATCATATTCTTCCAATTTGCAACGTATATATATATATATATATATATATTCTTGTGTCTTCAGTTGGAAAAACCTTAATTGGGATCTTTAAAAATGCACCTTCAGGGTCATTCTCAAAAAATTTTCCATGAAAACCTCTTAAACTTCGTTCTAGGTCTTTCAATAATCTCAACTACGATCGATGTAGCCATTATAACCTCAATTCTATCTTCAAATTCTTGTAAAATTACTTCTAATATAAACCCACAAAGTATAGATAGCTATAAATACCTTTTTTGCGCTCAACAAGAACTAGGGTTTGAACCAATTCACTTTGAATCAGCTTTAATCACTTCTCAATTTGCTCTGCTTTCTTTCAAATGTATAAAAATTATTTGAAAAATGACTAGGGATTTTACTTTATACATTATTGATTTACCATAATTTTGCATTTAATGCTTCAAATTCCCAAAGAGTTGGTAAACACTTTATTGAAACACTATAAACCCTAGAAGGCTCCACAATTCTTCCAATTTATATATTTTCTACTAGAATCTTTTCCAAAAGCTTAAGCATACCATTTTTCACCATATATCTTTGTGCCACTACTTGAAACCTCATGATTTCAAGGGGTTGTTATATTTTTTTGTTACAGCTCCCCCTAAGCACTATCTTGGCCTTGGTTTTCAAAAGAAATATTTGCACCAGACGTAGGTATAAATGCAATAATTCATTGTTCTTCCTAGGTTCCTCTTTTTTCTTCAAAATCTTCTCCATTTCCTTCTTAACTTTAGTAGGATCAACTTTCTTCACTAAATTATTCCTCAATTTTGAATCAGTCTGCCTTCCATTCTTGCTTTTGTACAATCTTGAAATGTGTCCAGGATTGTTGCAATTGTAGCATACAATATTTTTCTAACCAAACTGACTTCTATTCATTTTTTATCTACACTAGTTATCCTTATGTCCAAATACATTACATGTATAACATTAGCCATTGAAGGATTGAAACATTCTACCAGTATTGAATCTATTCATCATTTGAATTCTACACTTGGTAGCTCTATGTCCAAATTTCTTCCATGCAAAACATTGTCCAAAAAAGGATCCAACATTCTAATTCATTCTACTTCTACATTCTACAACCTTATGTCCAAATTTATTGCATGAAATTCAAATAACATTGAAAGATGGGTACCTTTGAGCATATGGTTGTTTGATAGGAGGTCTTCCAGTATTGATTCTTGAAATGTCTTCCATTTCCTTGAGTCTACTTTTGACTGTCAACCTTGTTAGATGTTTGATTTGTCTTTGAAATTTTTTCTTCTTAAAGTCCCAAGCCACCTTTATCCTTAGAAGGTTTCTGAATTGTAGCCTATTCATCAATCATTGTAGTACTTGTTTTGAATTTTTCCTCATGAGATATTTTATCCAGGTCTGATCTTAGGGTTACCACTTCTTGTTCAAGCTTTGTACATTCATCATCCTTGCTTTGTATCAAAGCATTCAGGCACTCCTAAATTCTCTTTTTTTCTTCCACTTGCACTTTTAGTCCGGTGATGTCTTCATTTGCCTTCTTCAACTATTCATTAACTTCTCTATGTCTTTCTTTGAACTTCAAGTGATTTGTTCTCTCAAATTTTTGATGCATTCATTTGATTCTCCTAAGCTTTCCTTCAAAAAAAATTCTCAGTTTCAACTTTGTCAAGATCTTTAAGAGAAGCTTTAAGTTCTTTATCAAAAATGCAATCATCTTCTTTATATTCAATTACAAAATTTCTTCCAAGGGAATAGGACACTATTTATCATCCATGTGTTCAAACTCCAAGATATTCCTCAAGTTATTAGACTTTCCAAAAGGAACTAGGCTCTTATACTGATTGTTGAACAACCAAAATACTAGAAGAGGGGGGGTGAATTAGTATTCTATTAAATCACTAAGTCATAATCCAACCAATTATCAAAACATATTTAATTGTAGTTATGAATGATTACATAAAGGAAATCACAACACCACATAACACATGAACACTATGATTTTTGTGTGGAAAACCCAAAAAATAGAAAAACCATGGTGAGGATTAGCTCACAATATATTATAACTAGTTATAAGATACTACAGGGCTCATTGTTAGGACTCACTATCCTTAAAAGGCTCACAACTTGAAAATAGGGACAAGACAAAATTGACTACAAAAACAAGGTTTGAACTAATGTAAGATGCACCTTCCTTGTGTTGAATTCATTTCCAATGAAGTTCTGAATACAAAATATTGTTCTGCTCAGCAAACACTCAACATACACAATAATTTTTCCCTTATTCTGATTTCACACATGCAAATTCACAAGTTCGCATAATATCAGATTTCACACACACCATACTACCCTTACTTCATATTTTTGCAACACAATACTATTCCACATATATACCCTATTGCATTTACATACATCAATTAGGTCGGCCTAATTAGATGTAGCCCCATTTCAATTCAAAAACACTTTTTCAACTTCACACATAGAAACAAAACTTCTTCATGATCAAAAGAATGTGTAAAACTTGAATTTAGGTCAGCATAGATCTAAAATATATCCCCTTAACATCCACAATACATATTAATATTCATAGCACAATTTCAAGTATAGGGTCAGCCAGGGATTTGACTTAATCACAAAATAAGCCAATCTACCCAACATCGATCATCCATATAATCATATAAGAAATCACCATTTGGAATATATGTAGTACTAACACCTATAAATCATCTCCCAAATTTGTAAAGTTTGAATCCAAACATTGGAGGAATACGAACTAGAAAACTATTATCATCTTGTATTGTATAATCTAGAATATAGTTGTCAAACTTATGTCATTTTTATCTTTCAGTAAGATCACCAAAAATTGCTGAAATATTGAACATAAATGGATTTAGCAATCCCAAGCAACATACGATAACTGCATAAGCCAATCTCATAACATGAGTGAATCTAGACCAGATTACCGGATCAAAGTGTCACCAAAATTGTTTACCAAAATAGACAAAGAATTGTCAACAAACAATGTTGGCATCAATGACAACACGTCAAAGGGTTCCTTCTTCATTCTTTCAACACACTTTTGTGCTACACCTTAGCCATGTTGAGGGCTACTTTCTTGGGAGTAAGGAACATTTAACTATTAATGTGGGTGAGGTAGTTTGCCTCATTGTCATCAAAGTACTTTATTTCCTTCTTCATGCCAATTGCCTCATATTTGGGGCAGACAAGAATATTGAAGATCTTTCCAATCATGTTGGGGCTCACATCGAGTACCACTTCTCTGATGGTCCGATCACTTTCCTAGTTCTATGATTGTAATAGTGGGCACATGTCAAGACAAGCTCCGAAGATTGAATGGTCGTAAGGAAAGTAGTAGCTTGTACCAATCCAAAATTTGCTAGTTTTGTAGTAGCACAAGTTCAAGTTTCTTCAACACTTATTCTCCTCTTGAATTAATCCAGATTGACATGATCGAGGTCAATGTTTTCAATCTTTGTGTATCAGGACAACATATTAGGAGTTGGATGATATCCTTTGGTGGCATCTCTCATGCATATAAAAACATCATGTGTTACCATTTATTTTCCTGAGAAGAAAGCATACCTTTAAAACCAAGTTATCTTAATCAAGATATATCCTTCATTATAAAATAATAACTTGTTCAAAAGAAGGAAAGAAGATAAACAAACTTTTAGAGGTCGATCCTCGGGCCTCCCTTTACCTCATACCAAAGGGTTACAATATCCTTGTTTAAGAGTTTAGTTTTCATATTCTAGTCCATCAGGAATCAAGGATCAGGTTTGCCACATACCTCCTATCAAATGGTTAAAATATACTTCATTAGAGAAGTAAAATTCATGTTTTCGATCCTTCAGAAATGAAGCATCAACCTTACCACATACCTCCCATTTCTAACAATATGATCACTTAAGCAACATTTTTAACTAGCGACATATGAAAATTATATTGGGAGTTAGGAGTCGGGTTAATGGTATACCTATTAATTGAAATAGTTTGATAGGTTTAGGAGGTAAAGTCGATCATCGATATCTAAAAGATTTTAAGGCTATCAGGATTTTGGGGTTGGGGATACCATCTAGCATTTATTCTTATGAGTTTGGAATTTGGTAATGAAATTTTTTGAAGCCTAATGTTTCAACAACATTATTTTTCAACATCGTTAATCCTTCAAATATCTCTCAAAAGTATGCTCTCTTTTATTAAGGAAAAGGTGATTTTTCATGGTTTTGGGGATTGGGGATCAAGCCTTCCACATACCTTCTACCTAAATAAGAAGTTACGTAGATGGTATGCTTGATTGGCGATACCTAAAAAAGGATCTCAAAAACAAGGAATTTTTGCTAAGTCTTTGCATCGGATCTCAGGGGTTAGAGATTTGGTCTATCGTTTATTAGCTCATTGATAGGGAACATAACCAAAACCTAAAATCCAAATTTTTGGCTATCAAGATTTTTAATCTTTTTGGAAATGATCAAGGGTCAGGCATCAAAGTTTTCTTATGACTCTTGATACATAGTCATCTAAGAAGTAAGTCAACCCTCTGACATTTGATGCTCGAAAGGTAACTAGGAAAAATGCTAAGACAAGAGAAAACCTTAGCAAGTCTGAGGCCTAATGCATGATCAAGTGACATCATAAACATCCTTGATTTGTGCATCGAGAAGAAAATTGATCTGGTGATGAACAAAAGCAAAAAGTGTAAGAATAAAATGAAAAAAATAAGGAGAAAAGAGGAAAAACACAATAAAACAAAAATGAAAAGGACAAATTGATTATAAAAGAAAGACAAAACACACACAAGCCAACCTAGCATGCAAGAATGAACACATGGACAACAACATGAACACCCATGAGCACAAGCACAACATGAACCAACAAGCACAATCTAGAAAACATGTATGAGCAATGATAATGGTAGACCAAATTCACACTAGAAGTATTCTTAATGAATTTATAGAGCTCAATTGACACAAAATAGCAAGGCTTATTATTCAAATGAGCATAATAGACTTGATAAAACCATTTTCCTACCCTTCATTTATTGCTCGATAAATTTTGCATTTAAAAATATTTCAGCATCATTAACTCAAGAAGTTGATTTGACCAATGTGAGGCTTGAGGTGATAAGAAGTCATTACCATCAAGCCTCAGGGTGTCGAACATTGGTATGAGAACTCCCAATGCTTAAATTTTGAAAGGATGAAAAATAAACACACACTGAGCACTGAGGTAGGAGTCCAAGATCATGCCTGACATGCATGGCATACCGATATTGAACAACTTGATTTCCTTAACCTTGACAAGATACTCAAGAGGAAGAAAGCAATAAAAAGAAAGAAGGAAGAAAAAGAAAAGAGAGAATGAGAAAGATAAAATAAAGAGAGAAAAGAAAGATGAAAGAAAAATAACACGCCAAAAGGGAAAAAGAGGGGGGTCCCCATTTTTTCAAAAACAAAATGGGGTGTGAGTGCAAGGCACAACATGTTCCTTTTTCCTAGGTGTTGGTTTCTTTTTTTTTGTTTTTCCTTGGCTTTTGTATGGATTAGATGTTCATAAATCTCTCCCCAAAATGGTAACATTAAATTTTTATTTTTGTTTTCATATAAATTCATGATATGCCAATATATGTTTTTTCTAGTCCATTCTTAGATAATATGTCAATATAATAGCCATATTCCATGATTTAACCCTAGTTTTATTTCTATTTCCTATATTTTTCTATCATATGCAATAGTGACTACTTTTACAGATGCTTTTAGGACCAAGTGCATGTTCAAGAATGAAGATCAAGAACAAGTTTTAAAGTTTGGTATTTATCCACAGTATTTTATAATTATATATATTATATAATATTAATTTAATGTGCTTATTCCCCCTTAGAGTGGTATCAGACCTCTAAAATTGGAATAAAATATGATTCAAAAAAAATCTCTAAATTTTATTTTTATTATATTTTTCACATATTTTAGTGAGTTCCATTAAAGTATTTTTCTACACCATTTTAGCCTTTATTTTACACCCTATTTTTTCCTTTTTCCTTTTTTTTATACCTATATTTTTGGTGTCCATTTTTCATTTATTATTCCTCTTGTAAACCTTTTGTATTCTCCCTTTGTCATTTTTATGTGTATTCCACATGGTTTCATCTCTTTAATGTGTGTCTTAACCCTTAAGCAAGCATCAAGGTAGTACTTATCCCTTTCCATCCCATTATCTAATGTTCATGTCTATCCTCATATATAATGAATCCTTTCCTTTCCATCCTTACATATCACACCTCATGGATAAATTAAACACATAAACACAAATTTTTATTTCCCTTTCATCCCCTTTATCTCTCCTTAAAAATTGGACTTCCTCAAATGAAGGGATTATCTAGTTCCTATTAATGGTTTTTCTTACATGATATCCCTTAATTATTATTATTACCAAAATTTAATGTGAGGCTCATTAGTACCTACCCTAAAATCTTAGTAAAACCCAGCAAAAAGGATGCCTCCCCCTCCCCATCCTCCCCCCCACCCCCGCACCCTCTCTCTCTCTCACACACACACATTTAGCACCATAATTCACAATTCATTTATAATTTCTTCTTTTCAAAAAATATTTCCTCTTGAATTAGATTTTAGGAGATTTTAAATTTTAAGTAGCATTGTGAAAACCCTCTTAGTCTATAAAAATTCAGTTTTAGGGCTCATAGACATTAGAGTAGTTATTTGGTGAGCGTAGGTCACTATTTTCCTTTCTCACATCATTTTATGTATTTTATCTTCTAATTTATATTATATCTTTCCGTAATTTTCCTAGTTACATTTATTATCCTTCTCCCTTCATCCCTCTCCATCCCAATTAATTTTTTGTCCATTTTATTTCCATAATTTGATCCCTCTTTTATTTTCCTTATTTTCTTTGACCTCCTAATTCGCTTTTCCTCTCTTGTCTCCAATAAAGATTTAGATGTATATACTTTCAATTACATATTATCATATATTATATATAATTATAATTTTTCTATTATCATTTCATGTGGATCCATGTTTGAGTATCCACTTAGGGTAATTGAGGAAACTTCCACTTTAATATTTTAATTTTACAAGGTTTTGACATAACATGAACTTACATCAATTATGGAATAATCTATGTAGATCAAAATTTCATGTAGAACGAATAAATGATTGGTAAATAACTCTAGTTAGCCTCTAAAAAATAGAAAAAATTGGCACAAGTACATTTGCACCTCAACAATATCCTTGATTGATGTTGTAGAGAATATAGCAAGCTCTTCAAGTAGAGGAACCATGTCCCTAGGTTGAGAATATACAAAATAAATACTTTAGCAAACAATAACCTACATAAGATAGGTAATGTTAGAAAACATAAACCTAAAAACCATTACATAAAAACATCGCAATATACAAATACAAAATATACATAACACCTACATAAAGGAGAAAATACATAATTGAAAACAAAGGAAATTTTTTAGTCAACAAAGTGAGAGAGACCTTGATATGAAAGATTGTCTCAATACTATATAACACCCCCAAAATTCAATGAAAATATATTAAAAAATAAATAGATGAATTCTTACATGATGAGAAGAATATGATAAGTTGATTGATTACTTCAAGGTGGGAATACTACAAAATATGGGGAAGAATTCAATAAGAAAGAGAATACAGGACTCAAACACTATATTTTTCTATCACTAGTATTCATACAAATCATAATACCTTCATGGATCATGTTATAGCAAGTTGTGTTATGTTAGGTGAACATGGGTGTAAAAATGTAGGTCATATGAAGCACATGGGATAGAAATTTATATTATTCTAGGTGGCTCATGTGCTACCAAGGCTATATGGACTATATGAAAAACCAAAATTTCAAGAGGTGAATGATTCAAGGAGTTTATAAATGACCAATTTTATTGGAAGTGTAAACACTAGTAACACTGTAGGAAGAATTAACAATAAGTAATTCCAAAGTGGGAAAAATAAAGTTATGTGCATGTATGGATACACATGTGAGTAAAATTTGTGCCCCTGTTAAAATATTTATATGTATAATATACATATATATTTTAAGGTAATACAAAGGGGAGAAAGAAATAAGGAGGTCCTTAAGGAGGATCCACACTCCAAGAACAAGTTTCCCTTACTACAAAAATATAGTTTGGTATAACCATGTTAAATAATAGTATGTTGCTACCAAAATAAACCTACTTGCACATGCTATTATTGTTGGAGATTAGTGTTGTCATTGATGTCAACAGGAAGATTGTTAGAGATTTTTTTTCTATGTTTTCTTTAGTGTTGTCATTGATTTCAACCTATGTCAACCTCTATTGTGGTGTTGCAGATGGGGATATTTTTGAAAGTGCTTGTGGTGTTGATTAGGTGTTGCCAATGCATCTAGTTCACTTGGTTTCCAAGTGATTTTGAGAAACTTTGAATAGAGAGTGCACAAGGTGATACGGGTGTGTTTTTCATGGTTCTTCACATTTCTTCATGGTTGAATATGTTCTTGTGCAATTTAGATGAGTTGATCATAGGTGTTCAGAGGTATTATATCTAGAGTTTCAATTTTTGGATCATGCAGCAATAGAAGTTGTGTCTGGTAGCATGTTTCTTGTGAAGAAGGTTGTCTGGGAGAAATGGAATTGCTCTACATTTCTCCACATTGAGTTTTCTTGTCTTACAGATTTGGGAATATGCTAATACTATTTGTACCTGCCTTCCCTTGAAGTTTTGTTTTCAAGTGTTTTGAAAGGTTGGTTAGTGGTTGTATGTATGTGGCAGTGTGGTTGGTTACATAGTTTGTTAAGCATTCTCAGTTTCAAGTGGTTGTGGTAGTGTTGTCGAATATTTTGGTGAGGTTTGAATATTCTAGGATGTTGCTTGATGTTGCTTCATGGTCTACAAGATGTTTTCGGACCTAGTGAAGAGTGATTTAATTGTTTGGTAGTGTTAATATAGGTTTGGTTGACCTTGCATGTTAGAATTACTTGCAAATGTGCTTCAAGGTTTGTGGAAGCATGGTGAAGTGTGTTAGTGTGGATTTTTTTCCTCATTAACTCTTAGTGTGATCTTCCTTCACTTATTTCCATCTTGGAAGTGTTTGGTGCTGACTAATTTGGTGGTTTCATGTTTGAGGTGCATACGTTTCATTGAGGTCATCTTTTAAAAAATTGTTTAAGGTCGCAAAGGATATTTAAGGAAGGTTATTTTTTGAGATGAGTGTGGTATGTTTTGTGGTGTGAAATGTAATAAAATGTTGTGATTTGAGTGTGAGCTTAAATGCCTAAGGCTAGTAGAAGTAGTGAGTAGAAGGTGTCTACATTTTTCAATGTACTTGAAGTTACTAGAGGTAGTGAGATGAAGGTTGTAGATGGTGTAGAGTTGTTGTGGTGGATCTTCTTGTTGCTCTGAGGTAGTGAACCTCCTTTTAATAATCTCCTTATATTCTCTTCTATTTTAGATAGTGATTCCTTTCAGTAGTGATCCATTCTTTTCTTCTGGGTAGTGAGCCCTACCGATAGTGAGCCTTTTGTATTTAGTGTTGTTATTCATATGTGAGTTAATCCTCACTATTTTTTTTTCGTTGATTAGGTTTTTCCACATAAATCTTTTGTTCTATTGTGTATAGTTGTTGATGTTTCACTTGTTTACATTCATGCTAATGCTTAATAAGGGATTGAATAGTCATGAGGTTTTGAATGTTTTAATGTACAAGTGATTAACTCCCCTCTTAGTTGTCTTGTGTGTCTAACAATTGGTATCAAATTTTTGGTTCCTTGGAAGAATCTTAACCACTCAAGGTAGATCTAGATGGCGCACAGGAATGGTGTCAAGGTCCCTTTGTTTGATGGAACAAACTATGCTTTCTAGATAGCTAGGATGGAAGCTTTTATTGTCTCATTGGGATTTGGTGTTTGGAAGTCAATTGAAATTGGATACACTATGAATACTAATCCTCTGGAAAGTGATGATGAGATCAGGGATTATGAGAATAATGGAAAAGCAAGGAATGCTACCTTGAGTGGCATTTTTTATTCAGAACTTGTGAAGGTGATAAGCCTCAAAACTACTAAAGAAATTTGAACAAAGTTGTAGAGCATTTATGAAGGAGATGATAAGTTCAAGAAAGTAAATATGCAAAATTTAAAATCCAAATTTGAAACACTAAGGATTTCTAAAGATGAAGATATTGTAGGCTACATGCTCGGAGTAGATGAAATTTTCAATTCCATCAATGGTCTTGGTGGAAAACTGGAGGAAAGTGAAGTTATGAAAAAGGTATTGAGAACTCTTCCTAAATCTTATAATAATAAAGTTTTTTTTGTTAAGGAAGCTTAGAATTTTGATCAATATTCTAGAGATCAAATTTTTGGTGCTTTAACTACTTTTGAATTAAGATATTTTTACCAAGATGCTTCAAGGAAAGAAACTTCTTTTAAAGTTACCAAGAAAGAGAGTGATGAATCTGATTTGGATGATCTTGATGAGGTGGATGAAAATTTTGCAATGATATTGAAAAAGGGAACTACAAAATATAGAGGTAATTTACCCCTCAAATGTTTTAATTATGGAAAGATAGGTCATTATGCTTCTAAATTTCCAATTAAAGTTTCAAATGAAAAACATAAAGATCATAAAGGTAAATCTATCAAGAAGAGTTATTATATTAAAGAAGATAGTGGTGTATCTAATGATGAGGAATCAAACTATCTAGATGATGGAAGTGATGAATGCTTGTTCATGGCTTTAAATTTTGGAACTAATTCCACTGACCCTGAAAGATGTATGAAGGAAATTGCTTCAAAAATAGGTCACAGTATTGAAGGAACTATGTTGATTTCTTTTCATGCAAGAGAAGAGAGAAAATACTAGATAATCAATAATGGATGCTCAAATCATATGACAGGTGATAAGAGTAAGTTTGTTAAACTTGAAAATTATGATAGTGTTCTTGTTAAGTTTGGTGATGATACATCTACTAAGATTTGTAGAAAAGGTTCAATTATTTTTATGAAAAGTATAAAATAAATTATGTTCTTTATGTCAAGGGTCTCTAGAATAATCTTCTTAGTGTAGGAAAAATGTGTAGTAGAGGATATAATTTGGTGTTTCAAAATGTTGGATGTGAAATCAAAAAAGGAAGCTCTAGAACATTGGTTGCAACAAGAACAATGATAGAAGGAAATGTTTATCAACTCAAAGGTGGTGGTGTTAAGTGATTTATGACTCAAATCAATGAAATTTGGCTATGGCATAGAAGAATGGGAACATCAATTTTGGTAGCCTAGTGAAGATCACCTTTACTCAATCTATGAGAGATTTGTCAATAATTACAAATCCTATCAATGCACTTTGCAAGGAGAGTCAGTTGGAAAGAGGACAAAGAAGAGGTTTAGAACTAAAGAATATTCTACTATAGGACCTTTGGATTTGGTGCATAGAGACCTATGTGTACCTACTGGAACAAGAAGCTCTCAAGGTGATAGGTATTTTTGATTGATGATTAATCTAGAATGACTTCTATGACATTTCTCAAAGAAAAATCAGAAGCTCTAGATAAGTTTAAATAATTTAAGTCTATGGTTGAGAATGAAATGGATTTGAAAATAAAATGTTTGAGGTCTGATAGAGGTGGTGAGTTCACCTCCACTGAGTTTAACAAATTTGTCAATATCATGGGATAAAGAGACATTTATCAGCTCCTAGAAATCCTTAGCAAAATGGAGTCATGGAAAGAAAAAACTAGATAGTTCAAGAAGCAACAAGAACCATGATGAAGGAAGAAAATCTATCGAACGTATATTGGAAAGAAGCTACTCATACTATAGTGTACATTATTAATAGAGGACAAGAAATAGTGAATATTTCAAAGACACCCTATGAACTATGGTATGGAAAACCTCCTACTTTGAAATATTTCAGAGTGTTTGGAAGAAAATGTTAGATTAGGAGAGATGAAGAAAACTTAGGAATTTTTGATGCAAGATCAGATGAAGGCATCTTCCTTAATACTCTACAAAGAGTAAGGCATACAGGTGCTACAAGAAAATGTTAAAGAAGATAGTTTAAAGTGAAAGTTTCAAATTGGATGAAGAATAACATCAAAGTTCAGTGTTGATAGAAGGATATGAATCTGATGAACTCCCTTACAAAGAAGAAGAAGAAGACAAAGAAAAAAAAAAGGAAGAGATAATAGTGGGAGAGGAAGAAGCTCCGAAAAGGAATCCTAGGAATCCTAAGTATGTGAAAAAGAATCATTATAAAGATCAAAACATTGGAGATAAAAGAAGAGGTGTGTAGACAAGGAGAGGAGTTGCTATGACAAAGGAACAAGTAATATGTTCTTACTTTCTGAGGTAGAACCTAAAACTATAACTAAAGCATGCAAGGATAAGAGTTGGATCAAAGCTATGGGAGAAGAGTTGGGGTAGATTCAGAATAATCATACATGGGAACTAGTCCCAAGACCATCAAAAAATAATGTGATAGGAACCAAATGGGTTTTCAGGAACAAGTTGAATGAGAATGGAGAAGTTGTCATAAATAAGGCTAGGCTTGTATGTAAGGGATTCTCACAAGTGGAAGGAATATATTTTGAAGAGATTTTTTCTCTGGTGGAAATAATGGAATATATTAGGATGTTTTTGGCTTTTACAACACATAAAGAATTCAGGGTGTATTAGATGGATGTTAAGTATGCCTTCTTGAATGGTGAGTTAGAAGAAGAGGTGTACATTGAACAACCGAAAGGTTTTCAATTGTCAGAAGATTTTGATATGGTCTCTAGGTTGAAGAAATATTTATATAGATTCAAACATTTTCCTAGAGCTTGGTATGCAAGATTGGATAAGTAATTACTACAATAGGGATTCAAAAAGGGTAATATAGATAGAAATTTTTACTTCAAAGTTGAGAGAGATCAAATCTTGATTGTGGTTGTGTATGTTCATGATATAATATTTGGAAGAAATGAGAAAATGTGTAAGAATATTGTAGAGGAGATGCAAAATAAGTTTGAAATGTCAATGTTTGGAGAGATGAATTTCTTCCTTAGGCTACAAATCAGTAAATTTGATAAAGGTATATTCATCTCATAATCAAAGTATGTCAAGGAAATGTTAAAGATGTTTGGAATGGAGGAATATAAACCTATATGTACTCCCATGGTCACTAGTTGTAAGTTGAGAAAAAATGATGAATCTCCTAAGAAAGATTAGAGAAAGTATAGATCAATGATTTGTGGATTTCTATATTTAGTTGCTGCTAAATCAAATATCATGCATGTAGTATGTCTTGTGGCAAGGTTTCAAGAAGATCCTAGAGAATCACTGTTGGAAATATATGCCTCAATCATCATAGGCCAAAACCTCTTTAGGAGCCAAGTCAGTGTGACAACTCTTATGTTTGGCCGACTAGCAGTTTGGAACATCATGTTTTGTACAGGTTGTTGTGACCTTGGAAGAGTCTTGCCGAACGGTTTCACATTGGAGTCTATCGCTATGACAAGAGTCTATCACTGTGATCTCTTATCGTGTGGAGATCTCTGGTCGACAGGACATTCAATCATATGTTGGGATAACCTACAGTGGCTCGGTGAGGAGTGTTGTCACCTAGAATTGCACCCTATGCAAAGTTTACAAAAAACTAAGCATTCTAGAGAAACATGGGATCATCTCAAGGCTGTGGGTCACCTATAACTAAAATGAACCTCCGGAGAAGGCCGGCTTCCTTTGGGTATCACCTAAACTACTAATTCTTTGAAGGGAAAGGGATAAGGAGTACATAAATTAAAGGGGCTACACTAGGGTGATACACTAAACTATTTGAGAATTCATGAAATGAACACAGGAAGAACATACACTTGAAAGCCTAATTACTATTCTCAGAACAACCTCTTTCAGATTTAATGTTTTAGTCCTAATAGGTTTGAACTACATACACATCTCAGGAAGGAAAGATTAATTTCACGGCTCTAAGATATGAATACAGAATTATAAAACACAGTTAAAGACTTGCATGTTCAAAAGAAAGATACCTAAATGAGAATAAATACAACATGAACACAAGCTTCCAAGGTAAACTCTATGTTGTATTCAAGATTCCAGCTGAGTTACAGAAACATACATTAATTGAGAAAGGATTGATAAAAAATCACTAACTCCCTTGAATGCATAATCGAAACTATTTACAAAAAAGGAAAAAAATGCCTTATATACAGACTGTATGTCAGCCCCTTAGGGCTTACAAAAATATCCCAGTTCAAAAAAAAGATCTATCTCAGAGCTTTGACGAATTAATTGCGGAAACCTGTGTGTCCCTGTTCTTGGTGTCGATGTGAAGAACCACCCTTGGAGAAGCCTTCTCCTGATCTTTTGGTAGCATTAATTCTTTTGATCCATCATTTCTAGCTACCGAGTCCCTTGTTGAAGAGCCACATTGAATGCCCCCCGAGCTCAGAACAAATATATGTTGTATCCATGTTGCATTTGTCTCGCGTTGGCATTCCACATTCTAATCAAACTACCATGGCTCACCTCAGATCCCTCTGGTTAGTCGAGCACCTTCCACGTAGGCCCTGCAGCTGGTCAAAAGTCCCTTTGAATAGAATTGCATCTTGGCAAGACACTGAAAGTGTCTTGCCAATGCAATTATGTGTCTCTACAGCTTTAGAAGTCATGTTGATACCGCCAAAACCATCAGCAAGACAAATAAATTTGGTTAGAAGTCCCAATGAGCACCATTGAGTCACATCGATATCCTTTTCATTTGGTACATCCATCGCTATCAGCCAGAGATTATATGTTTGGGAAGACCTCCTAACGAGCCCTCCATCTCTCGGCGAGCACATACGTAGTTGGTATGACTCTTGGAGATGACCTCTCGTCGAGCTCATTTCGTTTTCCCCCGAGCTTACTCTTCTCCTCTGGGCTCGAGCTCCTTTGGCTTTCGGTCAGACATTGGTCTGTCAGTCGGACTTCATACCGAGTGCCTCTTCACTCTCTGCTGAGCTGTTCACTTTACTATCAACGAGACAACACCGAGTCGGGGAGACTTCTTATCGAACTCACAAGACTATGTCAAAGTATATAACCTTCAGCGAGACTCCAGATAGTCGCCAAGACCCCATGGCGAAAGCCCCAACTCTTAGCGATACCAGATGTTTTGTTGGTGGGACCCCTACTTGTTTGCTTCAGCCTTCAAGACCCCTTGGTCAGGTAGACCCTCTTTGGTCGGCATGAGGTTGTGCTGATGGTACTTATCTCAGTGAGGCCTCACTTCATCTGTCGGCAAGAGGTCTTCCGCGTCTCCCCGAATGCATTTTACCTAATCGAGCTCCGCTTTCCTTTCACTAAGAGATTACCAAGACTCTCACTGAACTCTTGCATTCTTTCTGAGCTCTTCTCACCCCTCAGCAAGACATCTGATGTTAGAGAGACACTCCAGTGAAGTCCCTTAGTTACACCAAGGTTCCTTTGTGTCAGTGGGACTCCTGCTGAAGACGACTGCATCGAGGTCCATCCTTTCCTTTCGACGAGACTTTTGTCCTTGCCAAGACCTCTCGATGAATCCCCTCACTTTTTTTGAAAGCATCTCTCACACCAAGACTCTTCACACATCAGTGAGACATTGAACCTTTGTTGGGACTTCTCACCAAGCATTGTAGGTCTCCCCGAAGCTCGTGGTCGTCGAGAGTCTCGGCGAATGACGATTGAATGGCCTATCAGCCAAGGAAATCCATGCGGTAAGAGGTCATACTGAACCCTCTACATTATAGCCATAGGCTCTGCAGGCTCGTTCGGCATGACAAAAACTAGGTCTCAGTGACCTGCTCAGGATGGAATAAATCAAACAGTCAGTCGACTAGACAATAGGAGAGTCTTGCCAACTTTCTCCTTGGATGATTTTCATGTTGAATCTTCCTAGGGTGGCTTCTTCCACTGAGTTCCCCGTGACCTAGCAACAGATGTAGAGTCTTTTCCCTTGTGTGAATGTCCCACTAGCCTCTAAAGATCTAACATTTGGTTATCTCACTTGATTTAACTGAAGGTGAAATGGAGGCAACAATTCTAGTGACCTTTGCGGGATGTTTGCTTGCTAAACCTGAGAACCAGTGACTAGGCTTATCCATTGGGCATAGAGTCATTAGAAAACTCAGCGAACAAATAAAACATCAGTCCACGTTAAAACAACATTTAGGGGATGGAACAAAATATAAAACAAACGAACCATAGTGTGAAGCACTTATTGAAACATAAAACCTAACTAGATATGTACAAGAAAGGCACTTATTAGGCCTAAAAGCAGGGTTTAAGGTGTATCCCATTGACTGGGATAGGAAGAAAATCCCCTTCTATTGTAGCCAGTTGATAAGCATTGTGCTCCTTAAGGATTGTGATAATAAACGGACCAATCCACATGTTATTGAACTTGGTATGGTGGCATGGCTTACTTTTTAGAACATCCCACTTTAGCACGAGATCTCCCTCCTTAAAGGATTTTGTTGTAGCCCTTTTATCAAATGTTCTCTTCATCTAGAGCTGATGATACTCTAAAGATTTCATTGCTTTTTCCCTTGATTCTTCAAGCTCCATGAGCTCTGCATACCTTACAGACATTGGGTCCTGTCCCTCAAGCATCTCCAACTAGTGAATAATGTCTAGAGCCGGAAGCTCCACAGATAGTAGCAATCTTGACTCTTTGCCATATACCAACATATATGGCAAGTTGCCAGCAGACCTCTTAGGGGTCACTCTGTCTGCCCAAAGTGCATTCTTTAAACTGACGTGCCAGGTCCTTTGATTATCCTCTATGGTTCTTTTAATAATTTTGATGAGGTTCTTATTCGTGCTCTCAGCTAGGCCATTACCTTGAGGGTAATAATTTGAAGATGTGCTCAAATGAATTCCATGCTTAATGGCCCAGTCAGTTACCCTTAGACCCATGAATGCAAGCGCATTATCAGATATGATGGAGTCAGGCACTCCAAACCCGGTGACTATATCCTCATAGAAGTTCAAAACTGGAGACTCTTTTGCTTCTTTCAATGCAACCGCTTCTGTCCACCTTGTGAAATAGTCAGTGGCTGTAAGTACCCATTTGTGACCATCACTGGAAGGTGGGTTTATTGGCCCAATGAAATCAATGCCCCATCTCATGAAGGGCTGCTCCACTTGAATTGGATGCAGGGGCATAATAGGCAACTTTTCCTTTCTTGAAAATAGAGTACATTTGATGCAATTTCTTGACCAGGAATATGCATCCTTGAACAAACTGGGCCAGTAGTAACCAGCTCTCATAACCTTCCAGGTAGTAGTTCTAGGAGCAAAGTGACCTCCTACAGCTCCATCATGAAACTCATGAAGCACTTTTTCAATTTGGTCACTGTGAATGCATCTTAACGGGACACCATTCAAATCTTTTTTTTAAAAAGAACATTGCCCATCAGCACATATGGTATGGACTGCAGTCTAAAGTATCTTCTTTTGGCTTTGCTTAGACCTAATGGACATTGACCAGCTTGTAGAAATTGGGTCATATCTTGAACCCAATTAGTTATCCCCATGGGCACATCATCTTGAGCATTCTGAGGCTCATTTGTATTGGCAAGCACAACATCCTTTTCTAGTTCACTTTCACTGCTCGACCCTGAAGCAAGTTGTTCACAAAGAACTTTACCTCTAACTAGTTTGGTGATGCTAATATCTACATTGTACTCCATGACCTTAGTGATCCACCCTGCTCTTTTTTCATTCAGATCCTTATTCAACAGAAATTCCTTCACACTTAAGTGTGCAACCAGAATATGAACCTTATTGTTTGAAAGAAAAGGTTTAAATTTCTTCAGACTTCTAATCATAGAGAGAACATGCTTTTCAACAAATGTATACCTTTCTTTGTAATTAGCAAGTATTTGGCTAAAGAAGGCTCTAGGTTGCTCCAAATTGTCGCTATTCTTCTGAACCAGCATAGCAAAGATTGCACCACCACTACCAAAAGCATATAAAAAGAAGTCTTTAGAGAAGTTAGGGTTTACCAATGTCAGAGCAGATGCTAATGCCTCTTTGATTTCTCTAAAACTATGCTTTGCCTCCTTTGTCCAACTGAAGACTGCATTCTTCTTTAACATGGTTGTTAGAGGCTGTAGCAGGTTCGCTACATCTGGAATGAACCTTCTCAGAAAGTTGATCTATCCCAAAAAGCTCAGTAGGCTCTTCTTGTGATTAGGCAATGGCAACTCAAGTATGGCTCTGACTCTTTCAGGGTCAATAGTGATTCCCTACTTTGACACTATATGTCCTAATAGTTTCCCTTTGTGGACAACAAAAATACTCTTCTTTGGATTGAGGGAGATACCAAACTCTCTACATTTTTCAAACACTTGCCTAAGATGTAACAGATGTTCATCAGCATTCTTAGAATAAACTATGATGTCATCTAGGTAAATTAGTATAATCTTGTTGATCAAACTTTGAAATTCCATGTCCATGGGTCTCTGAAATATGGCACCAGCGTTGGACAAACCAAAAGGCATCCTTTTGTATGTCATGGTGCCCCATTTAGTTGTAAAAGTAGTCTTAAACTGATCTTCCTCTTTAAACAGCACCTGATTATATCCTGAAAAACCATCTAGCAAGGAAAACATTTCAGAACTAGCAACCTCTTGTAAGATTTGTTCCATGGGGGCAGTGGGTAGTGGTCTTTTAAAGAGGATCGGTTAAGATCCTTGAAGTCCACACAGAGCCTTATCTCACCACTTTTCTTTCTAACCGGTACAAGATTAGAAACCCATGAAGTGTGCTTGATAGGGAAGACAATACCCCCCTCAACTAGTTTAGTCAGCTCCTTAATCATTAAGGGCTCAAGTTTAGGATTCAAGGGCCTTTGTTTCTGCCTTACTGGCTTGGCCTTAGGTTCTAATTCAATTGTATGTTGAGCAATATGGGGATCAAATACTTTCAAATCTGAATACTCCCAAGAAAAGACATCATGAAACTCTTGGCACAAAGCAACAAAAGCTTGTCTATCTTCAGGTGAACAAAGTTTTCCTATCTTAAGAATTTTACCTTTGAAAATCTCCAGCTCTTCATAGTGTTCTCATTTGATTTGCAAGCCAGCTCTACCCCTTTTGAGCTGATCATCAGTACTAAAAATTGACTCTAAGGTAACCAAGCCTTTGGGCAATTTGTTTGTCTTCAGCTGTATGACATGATCACCATACTACTGCTTGAGTTTTGCTTGATTCACCATGGAGAACTGATCTTCCTCAAGCAAGAAGGAAAGGATCTGCTCATCACTGTCAAAGACATGCTAGTGAATTTTTTTAGGAATTGAGGGTCTAACTACAACCTTCACATACTGCTGCACCTTCTCTTTTCTGATGTCATTTGGAATATCAAATTGTGCTCCAATGGCTGCAAGTCTATTAGCATGTTTGTTCTGATTTCTTGGGATAGACACTAAGTTAAAGGCATCAAAATTTTTGAGCATGTTCCACACTCTATTTCTATAAGACTTTAATGTGTCATTTTTAGCAACATTCAGGCCCCTTACTTTATTAACAACTAATTCACTATCTCCATGCACTTTCAAGCGGGTAATTCCTCTCTTCCTTGCCCATTATAGACCTTGAACAAGGTCCTCATATTCAACAGTGTTATTGGAGCATGCAAAAGCAAAATAGAAAGTAGCATAGTACTTATCACCTTGAGGAGACACAAGCATTACACCCCCTCCACCGCCATTCTTACTTCTGGAACTGTCGAAGAACATCTCCCAAAGTTTGATTAGTGGCTACAACAACTGATATGCATCTTTCTCCAAGTTTGGGATCTCTGTGTCAGGCTCAAGAATGACATAATTTCCCATACCAGCATCTTGAATGAGGTCTACAGGACTATCTGTTACATTTTCCACTACCCATTCATGTAGCAGCACATCAGGAATAGCTTCTGATTGAAGTTCTTGAGCAGCAGCTAGTTCATTGTTAGTAAAAACAACATAATTTGTGTGTGCAGCGGAGGCAGCAACATTGATGGGACTTGGGTTATATGGCTCAATGTGATCCTTGGCCAACCACTCAGATTTAATGGTGACCTTGGTCCCATATCTTATTCTAAATAGCATATGTGACCAATCAACTAACACATAACCACCTATCTTGGCTGTAAAGTCTCTAGATAAACACAAGGAAAAGAAAGGTGGAAGGTCTATGACACATATGTCTTGAGGAACTAAAAAATTTGGACAAGCCTGCAAAGTGAGATTTAGATCCTTGATAATACCCAAAGTATTAACCGAAGTGCCATCCAATTGGATCACTCCCTTCTCCAAAGGCTGGTATTTTAGTCCAAGTTTGTCAGCAATCTGTTTTGGCATGACGGAGCTGCTAGCTTCACTATCTACCATACACTTATGGACTAATTTATCACTGATAATTACTAACACGTAGAAAGGAGGTGGTTTAACTCCTTTGTCATTCTCTATGCAAGGCTGCTGATCATTTCCCTGAGAATCATTTGTTAGCATGGCTCTAACCTGACCTATTGGGGGCTCAGATTCATCAGACATTTTCAAACTTGATAGGGCTGATTGTAACATATCCTTTTGACCGGGGATAACTAAAGAATCCCACATAGACATGGTTACATTTATCTTTTTCACACTATCAAGAATGTTAAAAGGTGCAATTGAATTTTTATTGTGTACCTTTCCGCCAGTATGATCAGCTTGTAAGTGTGGCTGCTCCTTGTCTAGGAGTTGCTGATCTCTTTGCCAACCACTAGTCACTCGAGAGGTAGATGGTTCCACAGCTACCGCCCTTCCTCTATCAGCTACTTGGTCAAGCTCAAATGCTCTCTTCTTTGCCCTGGTGTTAGCTGCAACTGGAGAGCTATCCTCATTCAACCCATAGAATTCTTGACGTTGCCAATTAAGTAGGGTTATATCATTGCTAAATTGGTCCTGATGTTGTGAAGATGCATCATTGCACATGCTCTACTGCGAACCTGAAGCATTTTGTACCATCAGTGCTTGATTGATGAGTCCATTTGAACAAGTGGCTTGATTATGAGGCTAGTTATAAGGGTAGCACCACTCATAATCAGTCGCTAAGTTGTTTTGAGTGGGAACCAGGTCCCTGACTACACTAACAGGTGCTGGAGCATAGGCCTGAAAAGGCCTTGTGTTCACACTCTATCTTGGGCCCTGATAATTGCCCTGATACTACTGTCTATTCCCTTGGAATTACTATTGTTGACCTTGAAAAGGCTGACTTGAGGCCTGATTTTGTTGTTGATAAGGCCTGGAATAGGTCTGTTGCTTTTCCAAGTTCACCAACTTGTTGCCAAAAGTCTGTAAAAGACTTTTGATCTCTTGTAATTCATTTGATGATCTTGAAGCAACACTTTCTTGCTTGTCAATGGTTTGAACAATAGCTGGTAGCGTTGGTACAACTGGTAGAGGTGTGAAAGGAGGTATTTGCAAAGGGATGTTTGCATGAATTTCTGGAAATATTGGCATTGGTGGCCTAGGAGCGAGTTTTCCTGTCTGTATCAAGTTGTTTTCAGCTCTGATAGCTATTTCAAAGGCATCTAGTAGAGAGACCCCTCCCATTGACTGTATCATAATAGCTATATTTCTATTCAGAGCCCTTAAAAAATACAAAAATGCGTATTCTAGAGGTGGCCTCACCGTTGCAGGGATTCTATCCCAAGTTCTTTGGAACTTGAAGTTGAAGTCATTCATCTGCTCTTATGGAGCCCTCCTTATTGTGGTCAATCACTCCAATAGAGACAAGTTGTCAGACCTGTCTTGGAACTGCTTATGCAACTTATCTCCAAACTCATCCCATGTCACAATTGAACTAACTGGTAGGCTCCTATACCATTGCAGAGCTCTTCCTTTCAGTGAAGCAGCTAGTTATCTCACCGCTACGTCCTCCTGGGTTATGTGATGGACTCCACATAGCGAAGCCACATCTCGCATGTGTTCAATTAGAGTAGTTTGATCTTCTCCCATGAAAGTTGGAAAACTCTTCAAGGCTGCCATTGGGATATCATTGTGTTGTGCCAAATTCAAGGGAATCCCTCTATTGAAAGCAACGAAGGGTTGATTCCTTGGAGTGGCCATTGGAGGTATCTGAAGCGGATTTGTGGGTGGAGCAAGATGAGACCCTACAGACGGAGGAGTGGACTGAGTTCTTCTAGAATAGATAACTATTGTTCCTCTCTTCTCTGCTGCTCTACCTTTCCTTCTTGGTGGTGACAGCTACAAATATTCAAAGGGACCTGAGCTGCCTCTAGTATGAAATTTTCTCATAAACTGAAGAAGGTGTTGATTTCTAGAGCTCTTTCCTCTTTATGGAGTCACCAAGTATGCCAAACGACTTCTATAAAGCTTGAAATTGACTGGTTGCATACTAAACCAGCAATTTAATCTAGTTCACTATCCCACCAGGCGTGCCAGAAACTATTGTCACCTAGAATTGCACCCTGTGCAAAGTTTACAAAAAATTGAGCATTCTAGAGCAAAATGGGATCATCTCAAGGCTGTGGGTCACCTATAACTAAAATGAACCTTCAAAGAAGGCTGGCTTCCTTTGGGTATCACCTAAACTACTGATTCTTTGAAGGGAAAGGGATAAGAAGTACATAAATTAAAGGGGCTACACTAGGGTGATACACTAAACTATTTGAGAAATCATGAAATGAACACAGGAAGAACATACACTCGAAAGCCTAATTGCTATCCTTAGAACAACCTCTTTCAGGTTTAATGCTTTAGTCCTAATAGGTTTGAACTACATACACATCTCAGGAAGGAAAGATTAATTTAACAGCTCTAAGATATGAATACAGAATTATAAAACACAGTTAAAGACTTGCATGTTCAAAAGAAAGATACTGAAATGAGAATCAATACAACATGAACACAGGCTTCCAAGGTAAACTCTGTGTTGTATTCAAGATTTCAGCTGAGTTACAAAAACATACATTAATTGAGAAAGGATTGATAAAAAATCACTAACTCCCTTGAATGCATAATCGGAACTATTTACAAAAAAGGAAAAAAATGCCTTATATACAGATTATATGTCGACCCCTTAGGGCTTACAAAAATATCCTAGTTCAAAAAAAAGATCTATCTCAGATCTTTAATGAATTAATTGTGGAAGCCTGTGTGTCCCTGTTGTTGGTGTCGGTGTGAAGAATTACCCTTGGAGAAGCCTTCTCCTAATCTTTTGGTAGCATTAATTCTTCTGATCCATCATGTCTCACTACCGAGTCCCCTATTGAAGAGCCGCATTGAATGCCCCCCAAGCTCAAAACAGATATATGTTGTATCCATGTTGCATTCGTCCCACATTGGCATTCCACGTTCTGATCAAATTTCCATGGCTCACCTCAGATCGCTCTGGTTAGTCGAGCACCTTCCACGCGGGCCCTGCAATTGGTCAAAAGTCCCTTTGAACGGAATTGCATCTTGGCAAGACACTGAAAGTGTCTTGCCGATGCGATTATGTGTCTTTGCAGCTTTAGAAGTCATGTTGATACCACCAAAACCATCGGCAAGACAAACAGATTTGGTTAGAAGTCCCAATGAGCACCATTGAGTCACATCGATATCCTTTTCTTTTGGTACATCCATCACTATCGGCCAGAGATTATATGTTTGGGAAGACCTCCTAACGAGCCCTCCATCTCTCGGCGAGCACATATGCAGTCAGTATGACTCTTGGCGATGACCTCTCATCGAGCTCATTTCATTTTCCACTGAGCTTACTCTTCTCCTCCGGGCTCGAGCTCCTTTGGCTTTTGATGAGACATTGGTCTGTCGGTCGAACTTCATACCGAGCGCCTCTTCACTTTACTATCGGCAAGAAAACACCGAGTCAGGGAGACTTCTTATCAAACTCACAAGACTATTCCAAAGTATATAACCTTTGGTGAGACTCCAGATAGTTTCCAGGACCCCATGGCGAAAGCCCCAACTCTTAGCAATACCAGATGTTTTTTTGGTGGGACCCCTACTTGTTTGCTTCAGCCTTCAAGACCCCTTGGTCAGGGAGACCCTCTCTGGTCGACATGAGGTTGTGCTGACGGTACTTATCCTGGTGAGGCCTCACTTCATCTATTGGCGAGAGGTCGTCCGCATCTCCCCGAATGCATTTTACCTAACCGAGCTCTGCTTTCCTTTCACCAAGAGATTACTGAGACTCTAACTGAACTCTTGCATTCTTTCTGAGCTCTTCTCACCCCTTGGTAAGACATCTGATGTCAAAGAGACACTCCAGCAAAGTCCCTTACTTACGCCAAGGTTCCTTTGTGTTAGAGGGACTCCTGTCGAAGATGACTGCATCGAGGTCCATCCTTTCCTTTCGATGAGACTTTTTTCCTCGCTAAGACCTCCCGGTGAAGCCCCTCACTTTTTTCTAAAAGCATCTCTCGCATCGAGACTCTTCACATGTCGGTGAGACATTGAATCTTCATTGGGACTTCTCACCGAGCGTTGTAGGTCTCCCTAAAGTCCGTGGTCACTGAGAGTCTCGGTGAATGACGATTGAATGGCCTATCAACCAAGGAAATCCACGCGGTAAGAGGTCATACCGAACCCTCTCCATTATAGCGATAAGCTCTGCAGGCTCATTCGACATGACAGAAACTAGGTCTCAGCGACCTACTTAGGATGGAATAAATCAAATAGTTAGTCAGCCAGACAATAGGAGAGTCTTGCCGACTTTCTCCTTGGATGATTTTCATGCCGAATCTTCCTAGGGTGGCTTCTCCCACTGAGTTCCCCGTGACCTAGCAACAGATGTAGAGTCTTTTTCCTTGTGTAAATGTCCCACTGGCCTCTTAAGATCTAACATTTGGTTATCTCGCCTGATTTAACTGTAGGTGAAATGGAGGCAACAAGAAGTCTTATCGATTAATATGTCTTGCTAACAGTATGTTATGTATTGAAGTCTTTGGGATAACTAAAGGGTTCTTGTTATGATGTCCCAGCGAATAGTTAAAGTCTCACCAATGGGAATGCACTTGGGTTCATCGGAGTAACAATGATTATTTTGTTATGTACTCTTAGCGAAGGTGATATGTCTTGCTGACTATTCTTTGGTGCTCGATATGACTTAAGTCTTCGGAGTAACATTTGTGATCTCGATGAAACCTCTTGGTGATATATAAGTCTTGCCAACTGGTGATTGAAGCTCGGTATAACATGTGACTTTGGTATAACCCTTAATGACTCAACGTGAGGTCCTAGCGAAGAACGATACTCTTTCTGAATGGTAAACTCACATCTATGAGACTTTTTGGACCTCGCTATGATCTCCTGGCGAAAGTGATAGGTCTCGCCAACTATTTGGTGCTTCGGTGTAACACAAGAAGGCTCGTTGAGATGTCTTAGCGAGAGCGATATTCTTTCTGAAAGGAAAACTGAAGCCGATACAAGTTGTAAGCTCATTGAAACATCCTAGCGAATAACAATAACTCTTGGCAACATCGATATGAAGCTTTTGGGCATCGGGGAGACACTGTTAGTGTCTCACCGAGATGCCAACAAAGCTTGAATCTCTTTTGACCATTTGACCATCCTATGTGGAGTCTCGTGGACCAATAGGAGAAGCTAAATCTGAACAGTTGGAAGATTATTCATTGTGACAGTTCTATGAGGAAGCTCGACAAACAGAGATTGACATGGTTATACTCGGTGATAGCAGATTCTGATCAGTTGGTTACATCGACAGATTGTTGGGTGGTTGTATGATTAGTAAATGTATTATAATCTATAAAGACTGTAACTTGAAGGTTCCTATACAAGATTGTTCATGGTGAATGCTGCTGTAAATAGACATCAGAAAGATAAGTCTGAAACTTGTATGTAATCTTTATTATTGTAATACAAAGTGCATTTTCATGTGTCATGGGTTTTTCTCCCGTAAGGGTTTTCCCACGTATATCTGGTTTTCATGTGTGATTGTCAAATACTCGGTTTATGATATTTATTTCAAAGTGCATCTTAATTGAACTGTAATTGAAAAATTTAAAAGTATATCTACATTCTTCCATGAGGTATTGATGTTAGGAGAGTTGTTTCTGCATCTAATTATCCTTATAAGTGGTATCAGAGCCTAGCTAGTTGTGTTATCCTTGTGGGTACATTGGGTTTTTTGTGTCAATTATGTTCAGTGGGAGTCTTGTACAAGTTTGTCAATTTCTAATTATAGATTGAGATGGCTAGCATGTCAGGAAAGTTTGAAATAGAGAAGTTCAATGGCAATAACTTTGAGTTGTGGAAACTCAAAATGGAGGATCTCTTAGTCGATCGAGATCTTTGGATTGTTGTGTCTGGAGTGAAACCTACAAGCATGAAGCAAGAAGATTGGGACCTTGCAGATAGGAAGTCTAAGGGGTTGATAAGGCTCTATTTGGTAGACTCTGTGCTTTTGAATGTGCATGAAGAGAAGACTACATCTTCCTTGTGGAAGAGACTGGCGTCTATTTATCAGGGGAAATCCTTGGTGAATAAACTATTCCTGAGGAAGAAGTTGTACACTTTGAAAATGTAGGAAGGGTCTGTAGCTAATCATTTGAATGCATTTAACATGCTGCTTGCTCAATTAACATCTGTTGGTGTGAAGACTGAAGAAGAGGATCATTGTATGCTTCTACTGTGTTCTTTGCCACACTCATGGGATCATCTGGTGATGGCTATTGGGAGTACAACATCGAATTTCAAGATGGAAGATGTTGGTTCTTTGTTGTCAAAATAAATGAGAAGGAAATCTTCTGAGATGGCGAAGGAGGCCCTTGATTTTCGAGGAAGGTCAAAAGAGAAGGACAAGAAGTCCAAATCAAAATTAGAAGGGAGATCAAAGTCTCCTGGCAAGAAGTCCAAGGTGAAGTGCTGGAACTTTGGGCAACCTGGTCATGTCCGAAAGGATTGTAAAGAGGAGAAGAAGATGAAGATGAAGATGAAGAAGTATTCTTCCGACAATGAATCTTCTCACAGTGATGGTGACGCCTTCATTGCAGCCTTGGCTACACAGGCATCAGATGATGTTTGGCTGATTGATTCTGGAGCATCTTTCCACATGACATCTCATAGAGATTGGTTCACAAAGTATGAAGAATACAATGGTGGAAAGGTGTACTTAGCAAGTGGTTCGACTTTGAAGATAGTTGGTCGTGGAAGAGTTAGAATCCAATTTCCTGATGGAAGAGTAAAGGGAATAAATAATGTAATGCATATACCAGGTCTAGCTCGAAACTTACTTTCTATAAGTATGTTGAATGATATTGGAGTACAAGTCACGTTCTCTGGAAATGGCTGCAAGATGACTAGAGGTTCAATGGTGGTGGCTAGAGGTGCTCAGATTGGTACCCTATACAAGTTGGATGCACATGTTGTTCAATGTAACAATGTCTCTGTAAAGTCACAGAAAGCCACTCATGGAGGTAAAGAGGGAAATGTCCCTAATTATGTAAACTCTATGGAAGTAAGACTTCCAGCAGAGAAGACTATGCTTTGGAATCATAGGCTAGGCCACATAGGAGAGAAAGGTTTAAAAACCTCGAAGAACAAAAACTTGGTTGAGGGGCTTGAAGATTGTAACCTTGAATTTGAATTATGTAAAAACTGTATATATGGAAAGCAGCACCGTGTTTCATTTTATTCCAGTCCTCATAAATCTTCTGGTTTGCTAGATTATATTCATTCAGATGTGTTTGGTCTAGTGGATATTCCTTCTTTGTCTAAATCAAGATACTATGTGTCATTCATTGATGATTATTCAAGAAGAGCATTTGTTTATTTTTTGAAAAGTAAATCAAAAGTGTTCAGTCGATTTAAGGAATTTAAGAACCTTGTTGAAAATCAAATTGGTAGTAAAATAAAATGCTTAAGGACTGATAATGGCGGTGAATTTTGTTTTGATGAATTTGACAGGTATTGCAAAGACCATGGAATTAAAATACATAAGACTACACCTTATACTCCACAGCAGAATGGAGTTGCAGAAAGGTTCAATAGGACAGTGACAGAGAGAGCACGAAGTATGCTTAGTAGTGCTGGCTTGGAGGAGAATTTCTAGGTTGAGGCTGTATCTACTGCATGTTACCTAATTAATTGTTCTCCAAATTTTGCTCTTTTTGAGAAAACACCTCTGGAAGCGTGGTCTGGTAAGAAGCCCTATTTAAGACATATTCTTGTTTTTGGCTGTGAGGCATATGCTCATGTGTCAGATGTGAAAAGATCTAAACTAGAGAACAAGGCTGTCAAATGTATTTTTATTGGCTATAGTGCTGTCATAAAATAATACAAGCTTTGGAATCTTGATAAAGAGAAGGTTGTATACAGAAGAAGTGTAATTTTTCGTGAGCTAAAACCTTCCACCTTGGATCTATAGTCAGAGACAAAGTTAGAAAACAATAAGGATGTAGCTTTAATTCCTCCTACTCCAGAGAAAGAGGAATTGAGAATTCAAAATGTACCTGAAACTGAGGAGAGCTCAAGTAGTTCTGATAGTTCTGAAGAAGAAGAAGAACCTCAGCCTCAGCCTTAGCCTTAGCAAGTGAAGAGGTCAACTCATGAAAGAAAACAACCAGATAGGTATGGGTTCTCTTTGATAGATTCTACTTGTGCCTATGCTTTAATTTCTAGCACTGATGAGCCTAGGACGTTAAAGGAGGCATTTAAAATGTCTGATTCAGAATCTTGGTTGGAAGCCATGAATGAAGAAATGGCATCATTAGAAAAGAATGAAACCTGAAGTTTGGTGCCATTTCCTAAAGGCAGAAAAGCTATTGGCTGCAAATGGGTATTCAAAAAGAAGATTGGTCTTGATGGCAGTGTTGAAAAATATAAGGCAAGATTGGTTGCAAAGGGTTATTCCCAGGTAGAGGGAATTGATTATGGAGAAATATTTTCTCCTCTAGGCCATTCAATCGTATGTTGGGATAACCTATGGTGGCTCAGTGAGAAGTATTATCGATTAATATGTCTTGCCGACAATATGTTATGTATTGAAGTCTTTGGGATAACTAAATGGTTCTTGCTATGATGTCCCAGCGAATAGTTAAAGTCTCGCTGATGGGAATGCACTTGGGTTCATCGGAGTAACAATGATTGTTTCGTTATGTACTCTCGATGAAGGTGATATGTCTTGCCGACTATTCTTTGGTGCTTGGTATGACTTAAGTCTTCAGAGTAACATTTGTGATCTCGATGAAACCTCTTGGCAATATATAAGTCTTTTCGACTGGTGATTGAAGCTCGGTATAACATGTGACTTTGGTATAACCCTTAATGACTCAGTGTGAGGTCCTGGTGAAGAACGATACTCTTGCCGAATGGTAAACTCACATCTATGAGACTTTTTGGACCTCGCTATGATCTCCTGGTGAAAGCGATAGGTCTCACTGACTGTTTGGTGCTTCGGTGTAACACAAGAAGGATCGTTGAGATGTCTTAGCGAGAGCGATAGTCTTGCCAAAAGGAAAACTGAAGCCGATACAAGTTGTAATCTTGGTGAAACATCCTGGAAAATAATGATAACTCTTGGCAACATCGATATGAAGCTTTTGGGCATCGGGGAGACACTGTTAGTGTCTCACCGAGATGCCAACAAAGCTTCAATCTCTTTTGACCGTTTAACCATCCTATGTGGAGTCTCGTGGACCAATAGGAGAAGCTAAATCTAAACAGTTGGAAGATTGTTCGTTGTGACAGTTCTGTGAGGAAGCTCGACAAACAGAGATTGACATGGTTATACTCGGTGATAGTAGATTCTGATCGGTTGGTTGCATCGACAGATTGTTGGGTGGTTGTATGATTAGTAAATGTATTATAATCTATAAAGACTGTAACTTGAAGGTTCCTATACAAGATTGTTCATGGTGAATGCTGCTATAAACAGACATCAGAAAGATAAGTCTGAAACTTGTATGTAATCTTTATTACTGTAATACAAAGTGCATTTTCATGTGTGGTGGATTTTTCTCCCGTAAGGGTTTTCCCACGTATATCTGGTTTTCATGTGTGATTGTCAAATACTCGGTTTATGATATTTATTTCAAAGTGCATCTTAATTGAACTGTAATTGAAAAATTTAAAAGTATATCTGCATTCTTCCCTGAGGTATTGACGTTAGGAGAGTTGTTTTTGCATCTAATTTTCCTTACAATCACATGTGGCAGTAGTAAAAAGGATATTTAGATATTTGAAAGGCACTCCGAAATTTGGTCTATGGTATCCTAGGGATACTAATTTCTCTTTGAGTTCCAATACATATGCAAATAGGGAAGGTTGTACAACTGACAAAAGAAGTACAAGTGGGGGTTCTTTCTTTCTTGGAATTAGATTGGTTTCTTGGTTAAGTAAGAAGCAAGATTTAGTGTCACTATCTACTATAGAGGAAAAATATATTTTAGTAGCATCTTACTACACATAGGTGTTGTGGATGAAGCAAACATTGAAGGATATCATAGTATTATATGATGAACCTATTCTTATTTTGTGTGATAATACAAGTGCTATCAACATTTAAAAAGATCAGGTAATGCATTCAAGGACAAATCATATCTCTATCTGGTATCAATTTCTAAGAGAGAAAGTTGTAGATAATGAAGTGAAGTTGGAGTATGTGCCTACAAAGGACCAAATAGAAGCCATTTTCACAAAGGATCTTCCAAAAGATACATTTGAGTATCTCAAGAAGAATCTAGGAGTTATTTCCCCTTGTTCATTCAACTAGATGCATGAGTTGGTGCATCTATCCAAGTGAGCTATTCAAGATTTATTGTTTGTCCTAAACTAATGAAGGCTACCTCTCAAAGGGAGTAGGTAGTGGTGTCTTTGATTGGTGTAGTTATGGGGAGCATATCTTGTGCCCCTAAGGGGTAGAGAGCAATGGAGAGAGAGAAGTGAAGAGAGATCAATAGAGAGAAAGTAAATGGGAGAGAGAGTTGTTTGCAAACTTGTTGCCCTAGTCTGAAAAACACAATGGGAGAGTGAAGTCTGATGAAGAAAAAAGGAGAAAAGGAAGAATTCTGAAATGTAAGAAATATCCAAGTAAGGGAGAGTGTTTTTTGATGTAAGATTTATTTTGTGAGCTGGTATTTCCATTGCAAGGTTACTTTTGTTGCTAATGGTTTTTGAGAGCTAGTGTTGCCATCAATGACAAAAGGGGAGATTGTCAGAAATTAGTGTTGTCATTGATGTCAATAGGGAGATTGTTGGATATTGTTGCACTATGTTGTCTTTAGTGTTGTCATTGATGTCAAACTATGTCAACCTCTAGTGTGGTGTTGTAGATGGGGAAATTTTTGAAGGTGCTTGTGGTGTTGAGTAGGTGTTGCTAATGTAGTTGGTTCACTTGGTTTCCAAGTGATTTTGAGAAAATTTGAATAGAGAGTGTACAAGGTGATAGAGGTGTGTTTTGCATGGTGCTCCACATTTATTCATGGTTGAAGATGTTCTTTTGCTATTTGGGTGAGTTGATCAAAGGTGTTCAGAGGTATTATATCCAGAGTTTCAGGTTCTAGATCGTGCGAAAGTGGAAGTTATGTCTAACAATGTGTTGCTTATGAAGAAGGTTGTTTGGGAGAAATGAAATTTCTCCTCATTTGGCTACATTGAGGTTTCTTATTGTAAGGAAGCTAAGGTAGCGAAATAAATTCCTACACTAATCTTGAGAGGAGAATAATGCAAAAAATTTATAGATCTTTAACAGTTACAAAAACTTAAACAAAAATAACCATAAATATCATGCATACCATAACATAGTGATTTACATGGGGAAAACCATTTCAGGAGAAAAACCCCACACTCCAAAAGTCTCCCAATATATTATTCATAAATCATGAAGATTACAATATACTTGCAGAGCAAGCTTCTCACAGGAGTATCACCAACTAGATCCAGAGGCAACACAACCACTATCAAACTCTTACAATACATCACAATACATAGTCGTAATATAATACCCTCATAAAATAGGATTGCCTTCTAGGGAAAGTCAAGCTAATAAAATATCAATCATTAGATCTAAGACCTAATGATGAACGATTTAGATCTACAATAATAAAATATAAATAAATTTTTCCTTTCGAGGGTGTTGCCCTCGGACCCCTCGAGCATCGCCAACATATCAACAATGCCTTATGTATCAACAATACTTTATGTAATTTCAAGGTTGATACACATTATCCCAAAAAATATCCCACTTGTCAAACACCTTACAAAAGCAATAGGAGGGTGTATAAACATCATTTTTAATTTCCAGGGGTCGAAAGGCCCATAGTCTATGAACACCATCTGAAATTCTTTGTGCTCACAGGCTTAGTTGAAGAATCAACAACATTCATCAAAGTCTCTACCTTAACCAACTTTATCCTTCCATCTTTGACCATAACTCTAAAAAAATGATATTGTACATCCATGTGCTTGGTCCTGGCATGAAATATTGGGTTACTAGCTAGACATATCGCACTCTGACTATCACAATAAATTGTAACTGCACCTTGTTTTATTCCAATATCATAACATAGCCTCTTAAGCCAAATGGCTTCTTTACAATTATGAGTAGTTTCCATATACTTATCTTTAGTAGTGGACAAAGCAAACACAACCTATGCTTACTCATCCAACTAATTGCACCACCAAATAAAGTAAACACATAAGCACTATTGGATCTTTTTCTATCAACATCACTTTCCCATTTTTCATCCACATAACCATGAATATCAAGAGAAATCTCATCTTCAATCATATTACTATGATAACACAAGGAATAATCTGAGGTACCATGCAAATATTTGAAGACTCTTTTAACTACATCCCAATGAACTCTAGTAGGATTAGACATATATTTGGAAAGAACTCCCAATTCTTGGGTAATGTTTGGTCTAGTTAAAACCATAGCATATATCAAGCTTCCAATTGCACTCTGGTAAGACACTCTACTCATGTCTTCCATCTCTAATAGGGATGTTGGACAATCTAAAATAGATAACTTTGTTCCAGTTGAAACAAGAACAAACAATGGTCTACAATCCTGTATATCAAACTTATGTAAAATTGAAATGGCATACTTTGTCCAAGCCATAGCTTTCTATTCACTCTATCTCTTCTAATTTTCCTCCTAAGAATGTGTTTAGCTACACCAAGATCTTTCATTTTGATTTTAGTAGCAAGTTGAGATTTTAGTTCTGAAATCATACCTTTCCCTTTGCAAAAAAATAATATATCATCAACATATAATGCAATGAATAGGAAATGATCACCATCATATTTATAATAAACACTGATCTAATTTAGAATTCTCAAATCCCAAACTCAACACATATGTATCAAATTTATGGTACCATATCCTAGGACTTTGTTTTAGGCCATACAAAGATTTCTTCAATTCACAAACCAATTTACTTTTACCTTTCACCATGTAGTGCTCTGGATGTGTCATATAAATATCCTCCTCCAAGTCACCATGAAGGAAAGCAGTTTTCACATCCATTTTCTTAATCTCTAAAGCATAAGCAATAACAATAGAAAGAAAAACTCTAATGGATGTCATTTTTGCAATAAGAGAAAATATCTCACCATAATCAACACCCTCAACTTGAGGGTAATATTTTGCAACTAACCTTGCTTTGTACTTCTCAATACCTCCATCTGAACCAATATTTTTCTTGAACACCCATTTGTAACCAATAGGTTTTCTTCCTTAAGGAAATGGTACAAGATCCCATGTATTATTCTTTTTCAAAGCTATCATTTCTTCATCCATAGCAATCTTCCATTATTCTACATCATTCATACATAATGCCTCTTCTACCAATCTAGGTTCATCCATGTTAGCATTCAAAGCAAAAATACATCTTCAATCATCAGGTGAATAAATTGCAAGTGGTTGTCTATGCCTTGTAGACCTACGAACAAGCTAAGTTGCAGGTTCTTCCTCCTCTTCTAAAGATTCAGAGCTAGATGAGCTCTCCTCAACTTCTTTTCTATCAATGGGCCTTGGTTCAACTTTCTCAGGTGTAGAAGGAAATTGAATCACATCTTCATGTTTACTTTGTTCTAGCTATAATGTAATAGAAGAAGGCTTAGTTTCTCTAAAAATAACACTTCTACTATGTATTACCTTCTATGCAACAGGATCCCAAAGATTGTATCCTTTCACACCATAACTATATTTGATGAAGACGCGTTTCATAGCCTTATTCTCAAACTTTGCTCGCTTCTCCTTTGGTACATGTGCATATGCCTTGCAACCATAAACTCTAAGATGTCTTAATGAATGATTTTGTCCTGACCATGCCTCTATAGGTTTCTTATTAACAAGAGTTGATGTAGGAGACTTGTTAATCAGGTAACAAGTAGTGGGAACAACTTCAGCCCAAAACCTTTGTTCTAGACTAGCAACACTCAACATACTCCTAGCATTCTCCATCAGTGTCCTATTCATTCTTTCTGCAACTCCATTCTGTTGTGGTGAATGCAGAGTTGTCTATTGTCTATGAACACCATAATCTTTACATAATCTATCAAAATCATTAGAGAAAAATTCACTGCCATTATTAGTCCTCAAAAAAATTATTTTATTTCCAGTCCACAACTCGACCATTGCTTTAAATTCTTTAAATCAACTAAAAATTTCATATTTACTCTTTAGAAAGTATACCAATGTCCTACTATAATCATCAATAAATGAAACATAATATGTGGATTTACCAATTGAAGGAACATCTACAAGACCAAACACATCAAAATGAATAAGATCTAATACACCACAAGATTTATGAGAACTTGAGTAAAAATGAACATGGTTTTGTTTTCTATAAATGTAATGCTCATAGAAATCCAATTCAAGATTACAATTAGATAACCCTTCAACAAGGTTTTTATTTTACAAGGGCCTTAGACATTTTTCTCCAATGTGGCCAAGTCTCTAGTGCCATAACATAGTTTTCTCTACATGTAACTTTGAATCAAAAGAAAAAGCACCCTTGGGTACCCAAAATCCATAACCATCTATTGAAGATGAAACCCTCACCTCTTCCATAGAATTTCTTTTCACAGAAGTATTATTGCACTCAACAATGCATGCATCATGATTATAAAATGTGGCATATCTAACACCTATAGCAATCACCATAGCACCTCTAACCATCTTGTATCTTGCATCAAAAAATACTACCTGCACACCTGCATCTATTAGTTTTCTCATAGATAACAAATTTTGTGCTAATCCAGGGATATGCAACACACCATTAACCCTTTTTGTTCTACCATCAGGAAACTTAATTCTAACTTTACCATGGCCAATGATGTTTGAATAAGAATCATCACCCAAGTACACCTTATCTCCATCAAATTCTTCATATTCAGAAAGCCAATCTCTATTAAAGGTCATATGGAAAGATGAACTTGATTCAATTAACCATGCATCATTACTTGGACGAGTTTCCAAAGCTGAAATGAATGCATCACCATCTTTGTAATGCCTAATTCAACATAGAGCTATTAAAGCATAACCAAAATTATCTAAGAAAATAAATAATAAATCATTAATTTCTTACGTAAAATTGAATTTACTAATGCTATGAACAGTTTGATCTTAATATAATGTTAACATCATTGATACCAAATGAAACAAAGAATTGTCACCTATAAATATAAACAACCTTCAAAAATTTCAGCAAAATAATACAAAGTAATAGTACCCATTCTATTCAGCAGCCCAAGAACATTAAACATTGAAATGAATTAACATCTATATTCATGTAACTTAACTTGGACTAATGAAAGTAGCATGCATAACATTCATCTAGATAGTTTCAGCCTAAATCTTACATATTGCACTCTAATCAATGAAGTAATATTTAACATTTGATTCAAGATAAAAGAATAATAAATGACCAAATAATTCCATGTTGGCCACAAAATGCTTGGAATAACTGGATATCTAATCAATCTTCTTAATCTGTTGCATCCCTATTCTTCAAGTTTATTCTTCCTGCATCATGAGTTTTGGTGATAGCTCCAATCTCGCAAAGCTCAAATGAGTAGAACGAACTCACACAATAAATCCATAATTCTCAGCACACATATATTGAGTCTGAGTAGTCCAAGAGAGGGAACAATTCTAAACATTGAAGAGGAGGCACATGATCTATTCTAATTTACAGTTTCACTGAATGGAAATATGTTGCACATGATAATTAAGTTTGAAATCGGCTTTAGTTAAGAGTATACACATTTTTACAAGCATCTTACAGATTCAGTCAATGTAAAAGGATAGGCTAAGGGTATCGGTTGCATTATAAGTTGCTACAAGAGAAAGATATTTTGGATCCCAACTATATTTCACAAGCAAGAAAATGTTATAAAGTTGTCATACAATTGCTAAATAAACATAATAAATTGAGAGAAAATGTGGAAAATTCTATAGAAGATCATTACCAATCGCTACAGGCTTGAATCAATACATATTTCAAAAATGATCTCACTTCCATATAGGAAATCTATCTCAACACTACTATCAGTGGAACAAGAGAGATAATAAGAAATTGCATTGCATGATACAAATAACACAGTTCAACGCTTAATGAAGAATAGAAAAGACATCGAATAGTTAGTGTACATTGTGAAGACCAGGAAAACAATGTTGAAATGACAACATTGGTGAAATAAATTGGAGAGTTTCCAAATGAAACTTGTCACCCAACCGACTCTACAAGGCAAGGGAAAAAGATATTTAGCATTGGTTGTTTTAACAAATTTTTGACATTGGATGATAGGCGAGCGCTAGTCCATCATTACCATTTGAATTTTCTAGAATGACTCTAACAATACTATGTATTATGATAATTCTTAAACCCTAAATGGTATAAGTTAGGGACAACAATAGTGTAAACAAGATCAATTTACCAATCAGTGCAGCTTCAGGGTATTTTTCTGGAAACAATCATAACCTTCCAAATCAAAGCACAAATATAAAACTCTCATCTTTTCAAATAGATTTTATTTGTTCCATAATATCTGTAACATCTTCCTTGCTACTATAGCTCAAAACTATATATATATATATTTATTTATTTATTTATTTATTTATTTATTTATTTATTTATCCTTGCGAAGAAAACACGGATCTCAACTATCCTTGTTTGAGGGTTCCTTATCTGTGCACATTTCAATTCATCAGATTATTGAATATTTGAAATCAACTATAAATATATTTGTATTTATTTGCTGAAAATTTAATTTTACTGCTCTCCACCTAGCCACCCCTGAGCATACTTCTGGCTCACACAGAGCTACTATTTTAACCCATAAGCTCACACAAAGTTGATTTATTCATTGGATCACACAGAGTGATTTCAATCATTGGCTCACACAGAGAAGCTTTGTGACTCACACAGAGAAAAAGTTAGCAACCATATTATTTCAAAATTAATTCCTAGTTAACTGTAGTGAGAAAGAACATAAACAAGATCTAAATTGCATCGTATCTCTTCTTTTTTTTTAAATTCAATTCCCCCCCAATTTTCTACTCATCACAGCCTCTTATCTTAGCTCCCTTTCTCCTTCCTCCAAAACTGTTGTCGCCACTCCTCCCAACTCTTTTGTCCTTCCTCCTAGATAACTAGCTCCTCCTTGAAAAAAAATAATACACCAAAACAAAAGATATAGGAACCATACTATTCCTCATAGCCAATTATGTGTGTTCCTCACTTATGCCTCTAAAAACTATTTTATAATTAATAATAACATCAAAACTATTTTATAATTAATAAAATCCTTATTCCAATACTTTTTCACATTATCAATACTGCATAGTTATTAACATACCATGATCCAAATAAACAAAAACTTAATATTAAATGTTCCCATGTCCATCATTTTTTTTTTTTATTTTGTCCGAATAAAAAAATTCCAAACAAGCAAAATTTTGTATGACCCTACATTACTCTCCATCTAAGCATTCAACTTCCTCTTGGAAGCCAACCATAAAGATAAGAGAATAAAGATTTCATTATGTTAGTATCCTCCCAAGTAGTAGATGACTCTTCATAGCGGTCTCATTGGACCTTGACCTGATCTAGTTGTCATCCTCATAGGCTCAATGTTCTTTGTTCCAAGATGCGAACTGGCTCTAGTGTTAACTACCCATCTTGCACCACCTACAAAGCATCCCACTTCAATACATGAGAAGAATCTGGTACATATTACTTAAGAAAAGATACATGAAAAACATGATGGATATGTGATAAGATGGGTGGTAGTGCTAAGCAATATGCAACTGGGCCCATCCTTTGCAAAATTATAAAAGGAACAACATATCTAGGTGCCAACTTAGAGCCTTCCCATAATGGATAGATCTCTTAAAAGGTCTCTTGTAGAAAAACTTTCTCCCTAACTTGGAATTCATGATCCACTTTGTTATCTATGTACTTCTTTTGTCAATCCCGAGCTATCTGGAACTACTCGTGGATATAGACAACTTGTTGTTCCAAATCCCTAACAAGTTCAGGTCAAATAACAACTTGATCCTCTAGTTGATCCCAACTTAAAGGATTTCTATAGGGTCTACCATAGAGATCCTCATATGGTGCCATATCAAGAGAACTGTGATGGCTATTGTTATAAGAAAACTCTACTAAATCCAAATAATCTTCCCAGCAAGATTGTTGATCCATTACATACATCTAGAGCATATCCTCCAATACCTAATTTACTCTTTCAGTTTGTCCGTTTGTTTCTAGATGATAGGTGGTACTGAAGTTGATTTGAGTTCCCAAGGCTTCTTGAAGTGTAGTCCAAAAGGCTAAAGTGAAAATACGATCCCTATCATAGATGATTTTCTTAGGCACACCATGGAGTCAAACTATGTCTTGAAGGAACACTCTGGCCACTGAAGTAGCATTATAGGAAGAACTCATCAGAGAGAAATGTGCTACTTTCGTTAATTTATCCACGGTCACCATAATGGCATCATGCTGATGAGCAATGAGTGGTATCCCTACAATAAATTCCATTGAAATTACATCCCATTTCCACTTTAGAATCACATGTGGGTATAATAGATCTACTAGGTGTTGATGCTTTTCTTTTACTCTTTGACACTCTAAAAAGTGAGCAACAAAATCTACAATATCTTTTCGCATTCCTTCCCAGAAGTACAATTTCTGAAGATCTTTATGCATTTTCTTAACACTAGGGTGAGCAACATAAGGTGCCTGATGAGCCTCTGTCATAATCAAACATCTAAGGTCTCCAAATAGAGGAACATATATACATCCATGATGTTGAAGTAACCCATTAGTATCCATAGAATAACCTTCAAACTTGCATTTTAGAGGACTCTAGAACTAAACAATCTCTCAGTACAAAGCATCTTAAGGTAATAGTCCTAAAATATGCTCTCTGAGATCTATCTTAATAGTCAAGGCTAACAATTCATGATGTTGCCTACTGAGAGCATCAACTAAAACATTCTTTTTCCCTTTCGTATTCACACAAAATTCCATCCATCTACGTTGTCTAGCATTCAAATCAGGCTGAGAAAAGATATATTGCAAACTTTGATGGTTCGAATGCAACTCATATCTATGGCCAAGCATGAAATGTCACCATTTAGTCAAAGCATTAACCACCACTACCAGCTCCAAATCATGTGTTGGATAATTAAGCTCATGATTCCTCAATTTGTGGGACTCAAAGGGTATAGCTCATCCCTCCTACATGAGAACAACTCCAATACCTTCAATTGAAGCATCTGTACAAACTACAAAGTTACCAGCAGGGTCTGGAATAGCCAAGATGGGTGCACTAGTAAGCTTCTCTTTTAGAATTTCGAATGCTCTCTCACACTGTTCAGATAATACAAATACTTTTCCTTGATGTTGGAGAGAAGTGATTGGGTGTGCAATCCTGGAAAACCCTTCTATAAATCTTTGATAGTATCTAGCTAAGCTCATAAAGCTTCTGACCTCAACTACATTAGTGGGAGAAATCCATTCCAAAATAGCCTAAATCTTGGAAGGATCCACAGAGATACCATCACCAGAAATAACATGTCCTAGATACTAGATCTCTATTTGGAAAAATTCACACTTAGCAATGTTTCCATACAACTGATTTTCTCATAGGCATTGCAACACTTGTCGCAAATGTTCTTCAAGCTCCTCCACAGTGCGTGAGTAGATCAATATGTCATCAAGGAAAATGGCCACAAACTGATCCAGAAAAGTTTGGAAAACTCCATTCTTTAGACTCATAAAAATTGTTGGTGCATTAGTCAACCTGAAGGGAACAACAGTAAACTCATAATGACCATATCTTGTGCGAAATGTTTTTTTATGTATGTCAGCTTCAACAATTCTCAATTGATGATATTCAGACTTAAGGTCTATCTTAGAGAAAAAAAATTCCCCTTGAATCTGATCAAGCAAGTCATCTATCCTCAGCAAAGGATAACAATTCTTGATAGTGAGCTTATTAAGTTGTCTATAGTCTATGCAAATCTGAATAGTTCCATCCTTCTTTTTAACAAATATCATAGGTGCACCCCATGGAGATACACTAGGATGGATGTGACCTTTTTCTAACAATTCCTCAAGCTACAATTTTAGTTCTTGTAACTCTTGTGTGGTCATCCTATAGGGAGCCTTAGAAATTGGTTGAGCTTCAAGAACCAAGTCTATGTGAAAATCAATTTCCCTTTTAGGCGGCATACCAAAAAGTTGAGGAGGAAACACATCAACAAACTCATGAAAAATAGAATGATCTTCTAAAGAAGTGTCAGGTTTTTCTTCTTATCGGTCACTGATGGAAATATCAAAGAACTAACATTCTTTCCTCATACATCGTTTGAGTTGCATTGTTGAAACCATCCTAAGGGATACTGGTCTCTTAATTCTAGAATCAACTACCTTATTACCTAGGTCATCCAAACACTCAATGGACTTGTGTCAACAATCTAGTTTTTCTTCATTTTCATTCATCCAATCCATACCTAAAATTATGTCATAAGACCGCAGAGGTATTACCCTAAAATCTATTTTGGTAGAAAGAGAACTATACTCTAACTAACAATCTCTAACTAGAGAGTTGATTGACATTTTAAATAGCAACCACAAGCCCACACTTCTCCACTATAGATGGGGAAATAAATGAATCTGTTGCTCCTAAATTGAAAAGAACAGATACATCAACCTTACCAATTTTTCCGGGAACCTCTATGACAAATTCTTGATGATCAACTTGTCAGTTTTCTATTGTTGCAAAAACTCGATGGGATTTTCCTATATCACCCACTGTAGGTTCTGAAGCTGTCGATTGCTCGACTCCAAAAACTATCTTATTGTGTGGAAATTCCCATACAAAGTGTCCCTTACCACCACAATTATAACAAGTGCGGCTTGAATTAGACTGGAAAACTGATCTACCAATACTAGCCTAATTTCCTCAAGAATTTTGTTGAGTATGGGCTGCTTCATTGTATTGTGTCTGACTCCTCTGATGCCCTCTCTGAGTAAGTTTTTTTCATGACCTAACTGAACCTTCTTGTGAGGACCTATCTCTTTGATTTCGCTATGACTGAGCTGGTCTAGAAGAGTAAGAAGTTGGTCTATTTCCATCCCTAGAAAAATGGAACTAATTGTGGTTATGATGCTAGAATGAACTTCGTGATTGGTCCTGGTGTCTCGATTGTATTTCTTCTGTAATAAGTGCTTTCTCTATTGCTTGTTTCATAGTGGTGGGCTCAGATAAGCAAACCAATCCTACTATATTGTTATTTAGTCCTCTTATGAAATAGTTTACCATCAGCTTCTCATCTTGAATGTAATCCACATACTGTGACAACTCAAAGAATTTTTCCTCATATTGTGCTATAGTCATTCCTTTTTGTTGGAGATCATGAAATTCATCAATTTTTTGTTGCAAAAAATGCTCTAAATGTATCTCTTTGAAGACCTCTAAGAAGGTTTCCCAAGTGATATTTTCAGGGGTTAAATGTCTTTTCCTTTCCTCCTGCTGCCACCAGGTGTCTGCACTACCCTTAAGTTGATGAATTACTAGTGTGGCCTTAAGATTAATTTCATAGGTATTCAATGCAAAATTATTTTCCAGACTTATTAACCATGCCTCTTCCTCTAATCATCAGTAGACCCAAAAAATTGTTGTGGCTACAATCGAAGAAAATTTCATATAACATTTTCCATATCCACCGCAGCCCCCAACTACCTGGTTGTTACAAGGAGGTGGAGGGTAATGTCCTAACTCTCCTTCCTCAACATGTTATGTTTCATTGTGGCGGGGACTTATATGTCTTTCCCAAGGCACAAACTAATGTCCTACATTTTGATGTTGATTTGGTATTGGTAACTTTTCTTGTATTACATTTACCAGATTTTGTAAATCTTGGAGTATTTGTAGCCCTTGGTCTATTGGTTCTCCAGGTTGATTCGCTGAAATTCTCTCTTTTTTTTGTCTACAAACAACAAAATGAGTTATTTCAGGCAATTTTACTTTTTCTCGAAAGCCCCCAGTGCTGAAACTTGGGGCTCTGATACCTATTGTAATACCTACTTCAACATAGAGATATTAAAGAAAAACCAGAATTATCTAAGAAAAGAAATAATAAATCATTATTTGCTTATGTAAAATTGAATTTACTAATGCTATGAACAGTTTGATCTTAATATAATTTTGACATCGTTGACACCGAATGAAACAAAGAAATGACACCTATAAATATAAATAACCTTCAAAACTTTCAACAAAATAATACAAAGTAATAGTACTCATTCTATTCAGTAGCTCGAGAACATTTAACATTGAAATGCATTAACATCTATATTCATGTAACTTAACTTGGACTAATGAAAGTAGCATGTATAACATTCATCTAGATAGTTTCAACCTAAATATTACATACTACACTCTTATCAATGAAGTAATATTTAACATTTGATTTGAGATAAAAGCATAATAAATGACCAAATAATTCCACGCTGGCCACAAAAAGCTTGGCATAACTAGATATCTAATCAATCTTCTTAATCTGCTGCAGCCCTATTCTTCAAGTTTATTCTTATTGCATCATGAGTTTTGGTGACAGCTAAAAATCTCACAAGGTCAAATAAGTAGAATGAACTCATAGAGCAAATCCATAATTCCCAACACACATATACTGAGTCTAAGCAGTCCAAGAGAGAGAACAATTCAAAACATTGAAGAGGAGGCACATGATCTATTCTAATTTACAGTTTCATTGAATGGAAATATGTTGCACATGATAATTAAGTTTGAAATCAGCTTTAGTTAAGAGTATACACATTTTTACAAGCATCTTACAAATTCATTCAATGTAAAAGGATAGGCTAAGGGTATCGGCTGCATTATAAGTTGCTACAAGAGAAAGATATTTTGGATCCCAACTATATTTTACAAGCAAGAAAATGTTATAAAGTTGTGATACAATTGCTAAATAAACATACTAAATTGAGAGCAAATGTAGGAAATTCTATAGAAGATCACTACCAATCGCTACAGGCTTGAATCAATACATATGTCAAAAATGATCTCACTTCCATATAGGAAATCTATCTCAACACTGCTATCAGTGGAACAAGAGGGATAATAAGAAATTGTATTGCATGATACAAATAACACAGTTGAATGCTTAATGAAGAAAAAAAAGACATCAAACAGTTAGGCTACATTGTGAAGGCGAGGAAAACAATATTGAAATGATAGCATTGATGAAATAAATTGGAGACTTTCCAAATGAAACTCGTCACCCAACTGACTCTACAAGGCAAGGGCCAAAGATATTTAGCGCTGTATTTTAACAAATTTTTGACATTGGATGATAGGCGAGTGCTAGTCCATCATTACCATTTGAATTTTCTGAATGACTCTAACAATACTATGTATTATGATAATTCTTAAACCCTAAATGGTATAAGTTAGGGACAACAATAGTGTAAACAATATCAACTTACCGGTCAGTGTGGCTTCAGGGTATTCATCTGGAAACAATCATAACCTTCCAAATCAAATTACAAATAAAACTCTCAGCTTTTCAAATAGATTTTATTCGTTCCATAATATTTGTAACATCTTCCTTGCTACCACAACTCAAAACTTTATATATATATATATATATATATATATATATATATATATATATATATATATATATATATATATATATATATATATATATATATATATATATATATATATATGTATACATATATATATATATATGTATATATATATATGTATATATATGTATATATATCCCTCTGAAGAAAACACAGATCTCAGATATCCTTGTTTGAGGGTTCCTTATCTGTGCACATTTCAATTCATCATATTATTGAATATTTGAAATCAACTATAAATATATTTGTATTTATTTGCTGAAAATTAATTTTACTACTCTCCACCCTGCCACCCCTGAGCATACTTCTGGCTCACATAGAGCTACTATTTTAACCCATAAGCTCACACATAGCTAATTTATTTGTTGGATCACATAGAGTGATTTCAATAATTGGCTCACACAGAGCAGCTTTGTGGCTCACATAGAGAAAAAGTTAGAAACCATATTATTTTAGAATTAACCCCAGTTAACTACAGTGAGAAAGAACATAAACAAGATCTGAATTGCATCTTACCTCTATTTTTTATTTTTTTGAATTCAATTCCCCCCCAATTTTTTTCTCGTCACAACCTCTTATCTTAGCTCCCTTTCTCCTTCCTCTAAAACTATTGTCGCCACTCATCCCAACTCTTTTCTCCTTCCTCCTAGATAACTAGCTCCTCCTGCTTCTTGAAAATAATTAATAATACCCCAAAACAAAAAAAATAGGAACCATACTATCCCTCATAGCCAATGATGTGTGTTCCTCACTCATGCCTCTAAAAACTATTTTATAATTAATAATAACATAAAAACTATTTTATAATTAATAAAATAATTATTCCAATACTTTTTCACATTATCAATAATGTATAGTTATTAACATACCAGGATCCAAATAAGAAAAAACTTAATATTAAATGTTCCCATGTCCATCATTATTTTTTTATTATTTTCTCCAAATAAAAAAAAATCCAAACAAGCAAAATTTGCTATGACCCTACAATCTTCCTTCTCAAACTCAGAATCAGAATCAAATTTCTTATTTTTCATCTTCTTTTCTTCTTTGCAGTCGTTACAAATATGTCTAGGCTTACCTTAGTTCTAGCAAATAACTTTTGATTTTCCAATAGATTTGGATCTCCCCTTCGACTTGGATTTATCATGCTTCTCATTCTTCTTACCCATTTCCTTAGGTCTTCCATGAACACTTAGGGATTCCTTGGAATTAATGGATACCTTCCTCCTCATCTCTTTAGAAATCAAGGAACCCACCACATCTTCAATATTCAATATAACAAAATTACTCCCAATAGCCATAACAAGAGAATCCCACAAATCAAGCAAATAACAAATAAAGATTTGGCATTTCTCCCCCTCATCCATTTTGACACCAATTGATTCCAATTGAGCCACCAACATATTGAATGCTTCCAGGTGGTCTATAATTCATCCACCCTCCATTCTCAAGGAATATAATTTCTTCCTCAAGAAAATATTGTTCACTAAATATTTGGCTTGATACTTCTCACCAAACTTCTTCCATAGTTTCTATATAGAGGTCTCTTCATGGAAATTGATTAAAATAGAGTTTTCCAAGCACAATCTGATTAGACCCTTGGCTTTATGATCCATAGCATCATATTGAGCAACATGAGTAGGATATATAGGCCTTGAAACATTCTCATCAATAGCATCCCATAGATCTCGATCTATCAACAAATCCTCCATATTTAGCTTACACATTTCAAAATTATTTCCAAAAAAATTATCCACCTCTATTATCCCTGATGAACTTGCCATCTGAAAATTCATGCAACAAGATCATAAAGTGTCTTCTACACAAGCTCTCACTCAACTCTAGATTATTTCAAAAAAACCCAACAACCCACAACTAAAACCAAAGGTGATCAGTATTTGATACCACGTTTAAGGAAGTTTAGGTAGAGGAACAACTTCCTACACTAATCTAGAGAGGAGAATAATGCAAAAAAATTATAGATCTTTAATAGTTACACAGAATTAAATAAAAATAATCATAAATATCATGCATACCACACCACAACGATTTATGTGGGGAAAAACCTTTTGGGAGAAAAAACCCACACTCCAAAAGTCTCCCAATATATTATTCATAAATCATGAAGATTACAATATACTTGCAAACCAAGCTTCTCACAAGAGTATCACCAACTAGAGACCCAGAGGCAACACAACCACTATCAGACTCTCAGAATACATCACAATACACAATTGTAATACAATTTCCTCATAAAATATGGTTGCCTTCTAGGGAAAGTCAAGCTAATAAAATACCAATCGTCAAATCTAAGGCCTGATTATGAACAGTCCATATTTACAATAATAAAATTTAAATAAAAATTTTCCTTTTGTGGGTGCTGCCCCTAAACCCCTAACTGGGGGGATGATCCCCTAGGACCCCTCGTGGGGGGGGACCCCCCTGTAACCCCCCTCTCCCCATCGCTAATGTATAAACAATACCTTATGTATCAATAGTACTTTCTATAATTGCAAGGTTGAGACACATTATCCCAACACTTATCTTACAGATTTGGGAACATGCTAATATCTTATTTACCTACCATCACTTGAAGTGTTGTGTGTCTAGGTGTTCCACAAGGTTGGTTAGTGAGCTATATGTCTATGGCAGTGTGGCTGGTTGCATGAGTTATTATGTATTCTCAATTTCAAGTGGTTGCAGTAGTGTTGCTAAATATTTTGATGAGGTTTTTGAATATTGTGGGATGTTGTGTGATGTTTCTCTATGGTCCATAGGATGTTTCTAGACCTAGTGAAGAGTGAATTGATTGTTTGGTAGCATTAATATAGGGTTGGTTGACCTAGCATGTTAGCATTACTTGCATATGTGCTTTGTGGTTTGTGGAAGTGTGGTGAAGTGTGCTAGTTTGGATTTCGGTCCTGGTTAACTCTTAGTGTGGTCCTCCTTCACTTCTTTCCATGGTAGAAGTGTTTGGTACAAACCTATTTTTTGGTTGCACATTTGAGGTGCATACATTTAGTTGAGGCAAACTTTAGAGAATATCTTTGAGATTGCGGAGGATATTTAATCAAGGTTATTGTTGGAGATGAGTTTGGTGTGTTGTGTGGTGTGAAATGTTATCAAATGTTGTGATCTAAGTGTGAGCTTAAATTCCTAAGGCTATCAAAAGCATTGAGTAGAAGGTATCTACATTTTTAGTGTACCTAAAGTTGTTGGAGGTAGTGAGCCAAAGATTGTGGATGGTGTAAAGTTGTTTTGGTGGATCTTTCTATTGCTTTGAGGTAGTGAACCTCCTTGTAATAGTCTTCTTCTATTCTATTCTATTCCAGACAATGATTCCTTTGGGTAGTGAGCCATAGGTAGTGAGCCATTCTTTTCTTCTAGGGAGTGAGCCCTTCTGACAATGAGCCTTTTGTATTCAGTGTTTTTATTCATATATATGTGAGTTAATCATCACTATTTTTTTCCCTAATTATGGTTTTCCACATAAACTTGGTGTTCTATTGTGTATGGTTGTTGATGTGTTGATGTTTCACTTGTTTACATTAATGCTAATGCTCAATAAGGGATTGAAGAGTAATGAGGGTTTGAATGTTTGAATGTATAATTGATTCACCCCCCTCCTCTTTGTTGTCTTTTGTGTCTAAGAATTGTAAAACCACAAGTGGTAATGAGAAAATAAATATATAGTTGCCACAAAGTGGGTAGCAACACGATAGATTTGAATATAAGAATATCTTTTTTACCATGTAGAATGAATTGAAAAGAGGTGAAGCTCAATGTCACTTGTCATGTGAAGAATACATAGGTGCATAAATAGAGGAAAGAGTGATGGAACCTATGTGAATAAGATGTATTTTTTCTTGCAAGGCTCAACATTTGCTAGTGGAATAGCCAAATGCTTGGTGATATGCATAGGAAGAAAGTGATGGTTGATAGTTATTAAGAAATTTACTACATGGAGGAGTAAGAGTGATCAAGAAATCTTTGAGAATCATAAAAAATATATTTTCTTTTTTATATAAAGGATAAGAATGAGTGGGCAGAAAATCTTCATCTTGTGAAGAAATATTCAATTTCTAAAATAAAGAAATCATATACATATAAAACAATGGAGGATGAGATATAGATAAAGGAGTAGGTTGGTAACCTAAACCCACTATATAAATGTGTTTTTTTAGTCCCATAGGGGCCTTAACTCCTTGTTCCATTCATCCAAGACCATGTCCTTTGTATCCATGATTAGAAATAATTTTGAAGCCAAGTATGTAAAGTGTATCCAAATTGAAAAGAGAAGGAGAATCAACATCACTATCTTTGAAAAATGGGATTTATATAAAAAAAATTAGAAGTAACAAAAATTAAATCATAATAAGGATCAATTATAATATGATAATGTCAATCCTTATTAAATATAGGAATGCCAAGGATATAAAGGTCAACCTTATATTCACTAGGCCCATGGGGTGAAATCTAAGGAGACCCAATCATCATCAAGACATGCATTATAGGAAGAAGGAACATAATTACTAAAAAAGGGTGAAAAGGTTGCTTGAAATTTTTGTTTAGAAGAAGGTACAAAATTACAAATGTAATGGAAATGAATCACATGAATTGATTCAACCTATTGATAGTATTGAATGGGTTCAAGATCAACCATTATTTTATGTAATTTACTAGTATAAACAAATTCAGGAGATCAATGTAAGGTAGATGGAAATACACCCATGGTTTGAATCTATGGTCTACCAAGAAGAAGGTTATATGAAAGAGTCCTTGGCATGACATGAACCATATTACATAATGTAATGGATCCTAACCTAATAGGAAATGTACTAGTTCCTAGAGTTGGGAAACTTATACATTATCAAAGCCTCTTATGGTAGAATCCAATAGAGAAATAGAATAAGCATCAATATTAATAAAATTAATGAGTTCTAAACTATAGAGGTTGAGATTGGAACCATTATCCATAAATACTTGTTTAATCCCAATTGATTTTATATTAACATTAATCATAAGAGCATAATTTTTCCTTTGAAATTCAATTAAATAATTTTATAAAAGTAAAAATGATATTAGTAGAATTAGAATAAATACATTTTGAATAGCTACCAATTTATGGCCTTCATAGGAGATTGTACTAGTATTTTTTGTAGGGCTTGCTAAAAGAAACTATGATGAGAAGGTGAAACTTGTATCAAGTTCCAAAGAGATAGATTGTATAGGCTATATTTGTTTAACAAGAACATGCACATTGTTGCTCTCAATATAAATATGAGAAAGTGGTGGAAGAATAATATTTTTCTTCATTGGGCATGATATTTGTGGGATACCATATAGTAATCAATATCCATAGGGAGATTACACTTCATAAATTAAATAAAATGAGAGAGAGAAATAGAAGTTCATGTAATATTAGGAATATGATAAATAGTGATCATGAGATGAGAAAGTGGAAGTGAATTAGATGCTACATGCACAAAAACTTTAGGTATAGAAGAAATATTTTGAACATTAATGGACTTGTTTTTCCCTACATACACACCCCATTTTTTAAGGATGAAATAGAGGTCCCCCCTTTTTTATCTTTTTTTTTGTTGTTTCTTCTTTTCAACTTTGGCCTTTCTTTTTTGGTTTTGGGGGTTTTTGATTCCCCAATTTGTCTTGGTCTTTTATTTGTTGGGTTTCAAAACTCTAGGAGGATTTCAGAACTTTTTGTAAAATTTTTAGTCCCTCTTAGGTCTACGGTCTTGTTTTCAGCTTTCTCTGTCGGGTTTTAGAACACTAGAAGGATCTCAGACTTTTGTCCAAAATTTTGAGTTCCTCTTAGATCTCTAATCCCAACTTGTCTTTTCTCTTTCAAGTTTCAAAACTTTGAAAGGATTTCAAAATTTAACCCAAAAGTTTGAGTTTCTATTGAGCCTTTGGTACTAACTCGTCCTTTCCTTATCAAGCATCAAAACTTGAATTGAATTTTTTACTTTGAGATTTCATCTCAAGATGGGCTAAAATTTTGTTTGATTTTCCGCTTCCGCCCATGTTTTATTTTCACCCATTCTAATATTTGATTAGAGTTCAAAGTCCCAAACAGATTTTGGACCTTTCTCATTTTGGTTCCAAGAATTTTCTTCCACCCTGTGATCCTATTCCACCTACTACATTAATGTAAAAAAAATCACTCATATGTAGGAGTACTTTTATGCACCCCTAAGTCTTCGACTGGGTCATTATGATAATCTAGTCCTTAAAACACTAAAAAAATTATTAAATGACATCCCAAGCTTATCAGAATTTACCTTTTAGAGCAAGAAAGATTGACCTCTTTTTGTTTGCATCATGGATGACAACCTCAATTTTTCATGTTCTAGGTTGGTTTTTTTTTTCTTTTTATCTTTGGTTTGTTGCTAGTTTTTGTTTTGTCTTTTTCTTTTATTTTTTCTGGTTTTAGGTTTGTGTTTTTTTGCTTGGTCCTTTTTGTCATGGATTTTTCTTGGGTTCTATGTTTTGGTCCATGCCCTAGGTTTTCTCCATGTCCTAAGTCTCATTCCATGCCATAATTTTTAAGGTTTCTTGGGGACCCATGGTTTCTCAGACCTCATATCTTCATTTTCCTTTCGATCCTTGTCCTCCACGTTGATGAATTCTTCAAAGTTTTGGCTTAATTTAGGATTCGAGTAATTTGATGGTCCTTTAGGATTTTGGATCTCATTCAACCCTATGGAATGTAAAGTTAAGCATCCAAAATCCATTTTTCATTCTTATTCCCACTTGAATATTTCCTCAATTTAAAGAACCCTGATCAAGGTTTCCAACCTTGATTGCTCTATAGGATACACATCCCTTCATTTTTTCAAACCTTGATAAGACATATTAAAAATCTCCAAATTCCTTCATTTGTTTCTAGATCCAACACTCGCTCTCAAGAGTCTGACCGAGGCTTTTAGTCTTGATCAAACTCTTCATGAAAATCACTTCACTATGAAATTTTCAATGTCCAATCGGAGTTTCAAACACCAAATGAACATTTTGAGTTAAGGTATGATGTCCAATTTTGATCCCCATCTATAATAAAATAGCATATAATACACTAAATGATCCTCATGGGATTTTTCATCCTAATTACAGTTTCACTCAAAAGATCCAAAAGAACTTTATTTACTCATAGTATCACTTCCCACCTCATAATAGTCGATATATTATAAGGGTTCCAAACCTTGATTGGACATCTCAAGTAAAGATCCTTGGTTTGTTTTTGAACCTGACCCTTGCAAATAGTCCAAAAAGATAGGAAAATTCTCAAGTTCCTGTGGGGTTGCAGACCCCAATAAGGCCATTAGTTTGAATGTGCTTATGTTGGAACACAACTATCTTCTAAGAGGGGGGTGAATCAGTAGAGTTAATAAAAAATAGTTCTTTTAATGCTTTTAATGCAATTTAGAATATCATGTAGAGATCACACACACAAGTATGCATAACACCATATATACATGGAAAACCAAATATGGGAAAAACAACAGTGGGAATAGTTGTTAGGATCTACTATCCTAATCCATCCTCACAATAAGAACCTCACTAGTTATAATGTTTAAGGGCACCAACCCTAAGGAGACACCAATCCCCTTATTTAAGAGCACCAACTCTAAGGAAGCACCTACTCCCTAATTGAGCACCAACTCAGCTTTCTAATGGCACCAACTAATTAAATTTACAATCATATTTATGAAGCTAAAACTTTTGATTAAAAATTATTCAAATGAATCCAATTCTATGTTACAAACTTGTTTTATCACTATTCATTATTTTTTTTCTTCTCTACTCTTCCCTCTACACATTAGAACATCCTCTATTCTCTCACTTTGTTGCTAGCTTCTCATTGGCACCCCTCTCTTCTTCTCTACCTCTACATTCATTGAATGTATATCCTAGATGATGTATATCTGAATTTGATCTAGGTCACTCTTCATTATACTTTTTCCACTAGATTTTCTACCATTTTTAATTGAAAAGACTCCTTTTTTCCTTGAGCCATGCACCATCACCTTAATTCATTAAATTATTCTATTTTTAGTATATATCAAACCCTAGATTTGATTTGTATTAAATTCCATACTTGAAATATTGAATTGTATCTAATTTTGTAACCGTCTATGCTTTGATGGTGTCATCCATACATCACAATCACCAAAAAATTAGTTTGATTTATTACAGTGAATAATATTTTATTCTCTATGTCGACTATACTACTTTCCACCATTTGCACAGTGTTTTATCGCCTAGAATAGTTGAATGAATTATATCTTCAAATACTAGCCATAAATCTTGAAATTTTGTACCATGATTTGATGGTCTCCATTTATATGCTTCAACTTTAAAACACAACTGTTAGATCAATTTCACTTTAAATTTATTTCATAGATCTCTACATAACCTTTGAGTGAATATTCTACTTTGTATGAGATTAACTTGAACTACATCATTAAGGACACACATTGACATACTACATTCTTGTATAGACAAAAGGAGTACCCACCATCCTTTTCATGGAATAGTGAAAGTATGCCATATGTCTCATAGACATCATGTTGTTTGTACATGTCATCATACATGTCGGCATAAACTCAACCATCTGATCCTATCTTCCAATGTATATTGTTGATGTTCATTGTATTAGTCTTCATTGTGTTATCGTCACCAAGGACACATGTAAGCATCTCGTGATTCTACAAGTTCCATATAGGGACCCACCATCTCTATGGAGTAGAAAAAACTTTTGATCTTCTTTTCATTCATCATAGTCATTGATATTTGTAAATCTTTGAACTCAATCCCACTGGCCCATGACAAAATTATGTGATTCCATGGCCAAGAGCTATAATCAACCAAATAGATTTGTGAGCATGTAGGAGTTGCTCAATCTTCAATCATTGATCACCAACATTGATCAAGCTCAGAAAAATATTGTGCATGTAGACTTAGGAAATATTAAAGTCCTTAAGCACTTCGTTGAACCAGTAAGCACTACCTGAAATGGGGTGGGTTACACAATGACAAAGAATACTTAAGTCATAACTTAAGAGATCGATTACCACCTATTTCCATTCAACACAAAAATAGAAATTCCAATGAACACCATTATTGAAAACCCTTAGGGTTTTTTACTAAACCATAATTAGACTAGAGTGGATAAATAGTTCATTTTTGAGCTCAATCCTTATCATTAGAACTTCAAGATCATACTTATGAAAAGTAATCAAAAAACCCATATCTGATATGCAATTTGTTTTCTCCACAAAACTTCAAAAAAAGTATTTGTAAAGGAATGACAACTTTTCATGACAAAATTGTAACTTTAATGTAATATTGCAACTTTGCAAAATATGCTTAAAAACATGCTTTTCTCTCCATCAATCTTCACCATGTTGCCTATGACTGATCCTTTGACATATGACATCCTCAAACATCAATGATCACTAAATTTCCAACAATCTCCATTTTGACATCAATGACAATCATACTGCCATAAATATCCCCCTTTGTCATTGATGGCAAAATAAATGCTCTACTCTTGAAAATACATGCTCTGCTCATTTGACTGTACTTGCATTGGCTTATGATGAACATGGACTAAATATTTTCACAACAACCTTTCTCTCCCTTAGGCAATGGAACATTTTCCATGTTAGAAATCTGAAGTATATTAAATAACCAAGATCTATGAGAGAGATAAGCTATAAAATTTTAAATGAAATAACACAATTACAGACATGACATTCTAAGAGATGTGCAAATGTCAAGATGACAAGATTGAATTAGGAGCTCAAAGAAAATCTACAGAATAATGATTGCATGCATCAAGGTGCGTGTATGTCAAAGTATGAAACAATGCAAGAGAACAAATGTAAATACAAGCTAGTAGTGAGTTTGTATAGAACTAAAGAGATGATAGAGGTGGAAAATCTAACCAATAGAAATTAACCACCAAAAGTGGATATGGACCACCAAAAGTGGAAAGTGGTCTACCCTTTAAGGGTACACCACATCACTTATCTCATAGTAATAAACTCACTTTGTTATCCTAAGAAAGCTTAATGAAAGTGTAGGAAAAGCCTAGGACTAAGGGAAAACAAATTAACCCACTAGGAAAATAAAAACCTACACCAACACCTCCCCTTAAGCATAGCTTAGGTAGATGTAAGAGATGATGGGTCCCAACAAATGAAACCATGTTAGGTACCCATGCACATATAAAATCATCCCAAAGAAAAAGAATATACATCCCACAAAAAGGAAGTACACCCCCATAATAGAGAGAGAGAGCGAGATATGATGTGGAAGGAAAAATAAGCCCCCCAAAGAGATCCAATGGTAGATGCCCGAAACTGGATGTAGAAGATTGTCCACAACTGTTGAACAATGTTCCTCCCCTTATGAAGAAATAAAAACAAAGGTGTGTGTAAGATATCTTTCTAATCATGAAAGGAATATGTAGGAATAAAATTCAAGATGTATGGAGTCTCTGAACTCAACTCAAGTGTCCCCATGTCAATGCTAAAGTCTCTCACAATCAATTCAGGTATTCTAGGCCACACTGTTAAAAATGAAAACTCAAAATCTCCTAGAGACTAATGTAGAACACCATCCAAAGACTCAAATATCTCCTTTGAACATGTCTCCTCAAAAATTTTATCCAAAGTATCCACACTCATGTCAAACTATAAGGAATGATCATGTAGAGAATGAACAAGAGGGTCAAATATTTCCCTCACAACAACTAAAGAAGAATCAACTTTTTCAAAGAGAAGATAAATACACTCAATAGTGTCTCCCAAATCTATAATATGTGTCTCCATAAACAAGTCTAAAATACTTGTCAAGAGATCATCCCAAGATGAATCAAGGAGACAATGGATGCCCTACTGCAAGAAGTCATTGGAAGATTTTGAAGAAGCAGCACTAAACTCTAAAGTAGTAACACATGTAAGGACCAAAGAGTTGTCCTCAAAGATAATACATATGTCCTCAATAGTGTCATCTAGATCCAAAATGAGGGACTATACAAACAAAAAATAAATTTATGGTAGAAATTGGTCCCAATGGATTGAATCTAGAAGAAATAAATGATCTTGTTGCAATGAATCACTAGAGGCTCTCGAAGAAGCGTCTCTAGAATCTGAAGGTGCAAAAGGAATATGTGATGGGATATCAATGAATTGATCATCCACACAAGATGTGTTGACATAATATGGGAAAATATAAGTTAGTATTATCCACAATAGCCTGGTTCTCCAAGGAAACTTCACTTTCAAATGAAGATCCAATGTTTCCATACAACTATTGAATGATAGTCCAAGAAGTGAAAGGGAACTCAGTGTGCTCTACATGATGTTGAATATCCTTAAGAAGAGTAAGAAATATTAGTCAATATACCGTGTCATTATTGTTAAACCATGCATTCTTTTGATAATAGTCACTTGGCTTAGGAATGAGTCCAAGGAAATAGGATCGTAGATCTTGCACAAGGAAATGATTCTCTATCCCTTGTTTCTAGGAAAAATATTTCTTTGAAGTTATCTTGGCAATAGAAGGATGGAAATAATTTTTAAGAGACATGCTTAACCCCCCATAAGTGGAACTTTATCTTAATTTATGATTAGAAATTGTTTGTATAATCCCTCCAAGATTGATACAAATAAAACCACTTTAATTAAATGCAAAAAGAGACATCAAGAGACACCCCCCCCCCCTTTTCCACTAGTCTCATAAATCACTCCCCTAATCTATATTACAATTTTGGCACTTTATGGTTAGTGCATTTACAAAGCCTTTCAAGATATAATACTCAATAGGCCCATAATGGAAAAAATTACAAATTCTAATAAAAAATAAACTAGAGATAAAATCTAAAAAAATAGCTTTGTATATGTGTAGCTCTCTTCAATACCTTTCCAAAGCCTATTTGTTTCTAAAAAATAGAGCTCCAAAGTGAAAGTTATGGCCTATTGAAGAGAAATGCAACAACTTCAACTTGTAATATCTGGGAGAAAATGGAAAAAAATATTTTCAAAAAATCTATGAATGCAAAGTTCTCATCTCTAGCTTTCCAACAATATCTCATTTTCCAAAAAATAGACACCATGGTGAAAAGTTATGATTTTTTTTAAAAATGGTTGAATTTAGCCTAAAATGATGACCCCCCAACAAAATTAAAATTTGTCAAAAAATAAAATTCATCTAAAATAGAAATTTTTTATATGATAATAAAGGTTTTTGGGCCATCTAAGTGCAATGGCATGGTTTGTTTGGGCCAAAAATGCTCTTGCAAAAAGTTGGTCACCAGATCTAAGCTTCAAACCCTTGTTTTCTACTATGTCATATGGTGGCCAAATTGAGTGAAACAAAAGCTACCTTTGACTTTCTCGAACCTCCCAGATGTAATGAGATAGTAAAAAATATTGCTACTATAGTTAGAATAGCTAAAATCACCAAATCTCACCAGAAACACACATTCAAATCTAGGATTAACATATCTTTATAATTCCTTTCCGATTCTCTAGATCATATTGAAATGCAAGAGAAGAGCATACAAGAATTTACAAGATCATACAAAAAACTCCAATCTCTTAATCAGGACTCAAAACTCTCAAAATGTAAGCTTTGATACCATGTTAGAAATCTGAAGTAGATTGAATAACCAAGATCTTCAATGAGAGAGATAAGCTATAAAACTGTAAATGAAATAACACAATTATAGACTCAAGATTCCAAGAGATGTGCAAATTCAAGATGACAAGATTGCATTAATATCTCAAAGCAAATCTATAGAATAATGACCGCATGCATCAATGTGCATAGATGTCAAAGTATACAACAATACAAGAGAATGAATGTAAATACAAGCTAGGTAGTGAGTTTATATAGAACTAAGGAGATGACGGAGGTGGAGAATCCAACCAATAGGAATTAACCACCAAAAGTGGATATGGACCACCAAAAATGGAGATGGCCACCAAAAGTGGAAAGTGTTCCACCCTTTAAGGAAGAGGACATCACATGACTTATATCCTAGTAATAAACTCACTTTATTATCCTAAGAAAGCTTAATAAAAGTGTAGGAAAAACCTAGAACTAAGCGAAAATTAATTAAGCCACTAGGAAAATAAAAACCTACACCAACATTCCAAAACACAACCTGCACATGCATAAAGAATTATCATATATCCCCATAGAGAATTTGGTAGACTTTTACAGAAAACATTTTCATTTTTCTCCCTCTTTGACATCAATGACAAAGGGACTCCAACCTTCTCCCTCTTTATCCAATTTTTTTATTTTTGTTGATCCTCAGAAGTTGATCTTAATGCCATGAATAGGGATTCATCTCCCTCAACCACAAAGGAACAATCATGGTCATCATATGAGTTATCACTAACATCAAATGAATCACTTTATTCTTTTGTGTACAAGTTCTTGTTTTTAAAGAAATTATTCTTCTTGGAGAAGTAGGGTTTTTCTTTTTACAATCCTCTTCTTGTTCAGTGTTATCCTTTTTTCTATAAGGGTATTTAATAGAAAAATGTCCTATCTTACCATAGTTGAAGAATTTAAAGGTTTACTTACCTTTTTACTTTCTAGAGCCTCTTCTTAATCTTCTGACAAAGTTAGCTTCTTCTTCATCAATCTTCTTAGATATAGATGTGGATGCTTTTTCCTTTTCCTTTTTGGCTACTTTGAATGTGGCTTCTCTCTTAGAGGTATTTACATCTCCTATTCTCATCTCATAGGTAGTGAAGGTGCCATGTAACTCATCAATAGTGAATTTATCCAAATCTCTTGCTTCCTCTATTGTAAATATTTTAGAGTCATACCTGGATGGAAGGGATCTTGGGACCTTTTTGACAATGAAAAATTCTTTTATCTCTTCTCCAAGGCCTTGGATTGCATTGACTATTTCATCTACCCTAAGGAGGTAGTCTACAATTTTCTCTTCATCATTCATCTTATGACCTTCAAAATTTCCTTTGTAGGTTTGTATCTTGGCCTACTTTACTTTATCATCACCTTCATATATGCTCTTGAATTTACCCTATATCTCATGGGTTGTTTGATAATGAATGACTTTGACAAAATCTTAATTTTCCAAGCCGCAGAGAAGTGCATTCTTAGCTTTTGCATTTGATTCATACACTTTCTTATCAACCTGATCAATGGGAGGTGTAGGAGGAATAACATAATAATTTACCACAGACATCCAAACATCAAACCCTAAGGATGATAGATAGGATTTCATCCTTATACTCTAAAAGCATAGTTTGATCCATTAAAGAGAGGTTCTTTGTTTGAGGAAGAACCTTCTTGACTAGCCATTTATGTTCACTATCCAAGATCTACCTAAGTTGATTAAGCTTCTTAAAAAGAATTAGGGCTCTGATACCAATTGTTGGAACACAACTATCTACTGAGAGGGGGGTGAATGATTAGAGTTAATAAAAACTAGTCCTTTTAATGCTTTTAATTCAATTTAGAAGATCATGTAGAGATCACACACACAAGTACACATAACACTAAATATATGTGGAAAACCCAATATGGGAAAAACAATGGTGAAAATAGCTGCTAGGATCTACTATCCTAATGTAGCCTCACAATAAGAACCTCATTGATTACAATGTTTAAGGGCACCAACCCTAAGGAGACACCAATCCCTTTATTTAAGAGCACCAACTCTAAGGAAGCACCTACTCCTTAAGTGAGCACCAACTCAACTTTCTATGGCACCAACCAATAAGATTTATAATTAGATTTATGGAGCTACAAATCCTAATTAAAAATTATTCAAATGAATCCAATTCTATGTTAAATACTTGTTTTGCAACTGTTCATTCTTTTCTTCTTCTCTGCTCTGACATCTACACTTTTGAACATCCTCTATTCTCTCTCTTTACTGCTATCTTCTCATCAACATCCCTCCCTTCTTGTCTCCCTCTACATTCACTGAATGTATATTCTAGATGATGTATATCCACATTTGATCTAGGTCACTCTTCATTATATTTTCTACTTTTTTAACTAACAAGACTCATTTTTTCCTTGATCCATGCACCACCACCTTAATTCATTGAATTATGCTATTTTTAGCATATTTCAAACTCTATATTTGATTTGCATTAAATTCTATACTTGCAAGATTTAACTGTATCTAATTTTGTAATTGTCAGTGCTTTGATGGTGTTGTTGATACATCACAATCACCAAAATATTATCTTGAATTATTACAATGAACTAGATTTTATTCTTTGTTTTGGTTACACCTCTTTGCACAGTGTTTTACACCCTAGTTGTTGAATGAATTAGATCTTCAAATACTGGCCATAGATCTTCCAATTTCATGCCATGATCTAATGGTCTCCATTTATATGCTTCCACTTTAAAATGCAATTGTTAGATTGATTTCCCTTTAAATTTGTATTGTAGATCTCTACTTAACCTTCAGGTGAATATTCTACTTTGTATGGGATTAACTTGAGCTATGTCATCAAGGACATGTGTCGACATACCATATTCCCACACAGCCAAAATGAGGATCCACCATCCTTTTCGCAGAATAGCAGAAGTGTCCCATCTATCTCACAGACATCATGTTGGACATACATGATCATACATTTTGACACAAACTCAATCGTCTAATATTATCTTCCAATGCACGTTGTTGATCTTCATCAAGTATTAGCCTTCACTGTTCTTTCATCACCAGGGACACATGGAAGCATCCTATGGTTCTGCAAGGTCCATATAGGGACCCACCATCTCCTCTATAGAGTAGTGGAAATCATTGGTCTTATTTCCGTTCATCATAGTCATCAATATTTGCAAACCTTTGAACTCGGTCCCACCATACATGTGGAAAAATTTCATGATTTTGTAGCCAAGAGCTAACATCAACCAAATAGCTTTGCAAGAATGCAAGAGCCACCTGATCTTCCATTTTTGATCACCAACATTGATCAAGCTCAGAAAAATATTTAGACTGTGGACTTAGGAAATATTAAAGTCCTTAAGCACTCCACCAAGCCAGTTGATGGACTTAGTCATTAGTACTTTTTTTGTTGCTTTTCATATTCTTTTAGACACTTTACATATATTTTCTAAGTACCTTCAAAACAAAAACTTCTATGATATGTTATCCTTTCATACATACTTTCGACCTAGTTTGTGAATATAGAATATGGTTATAATATTTGTAGTATTGCATGATTTAACCAGGAGTATGTATGCATATGAATGGAATTCTGTGTTTTAATTATGATGGTTAGTTGCATATGTATGTTGTGTGGATTAACCTCTCTACAACTCAACACATGGTGAAAAGAATGGAGCATTTGTAGCAAGAACCAAAGTAGTGAAACAGGGGATCAGTTGAGTTCAAGCAGCTTGAAGTGTAGGAAGCTATGGAGATGAACATGAATTATCATGGAAGGAATAAATGTTGAAGAAAGATGCTTGTTCTAGGATTCTGAAACATTTTCTTATGTGTCTCACATGCAAACTATTTCATTAGAGTTCTTGTTTGGATAGGTCTCTTCTTCCTTTTCAATTAGCATGAATAAGTTGTTCTTAATTATATATCCTCATATATAGGAGTGGGATTAATGATTACAATTAGTTTGCAGTTTGAATAAGACTCTCCCCATTTTTGTATAAATTTAGGGGATGAGTTTGTAGTAAAGTTAGTTGGATGTTATAAGTTGTTAGCAATTAGCTTTTTCCCAATTCCAAGTAATCTAAAAACATGTTGTTGAAATGCATTTACTAAATACAATTTGTAAGAAGGATTTTGTTTGAATATCTAGTGATATGCAATGAATGGAATTGTGTGTTACATGGATGTGTGAGAATCTGAGTTAGATTTGGTTCTAAGTTAAGTGAGACAGTTCCCTGAGCTAGCCACTCAAGGTACTCCCTATCACTTCATCTATTTACTTGTTCATTTATGCATTCTCATAATTAAGTCTATTTTTATTGCTTTATAAATTACCTACAGAGTAAAGTAGAATAGCTCTTACACTTGATTACAGTAGTTTTTGTTGATGAATAGATGTGTCACTAGTGAATCATAGTACTCTAGAAATTAGAATTAGCTATTCCATTATTTTAAATAGTTTTGGATTGATTATGTACTTAACTTTTATTAGCAGCCACCTATAGCTTATGTTGTAGGTACTCATAGCCACTAGGTTCTGTAACTACTTTTATTGTTTTTGCAATTCTATAAGATTCTAGCAAAGTAGAATAGTTTGAATAAGTTTACATAGGATAATCTAAATGAACAAGGGTCTATGAAGGCACATATAGTGCATTTCCATCATAATTTTATGCACCTTGTTTGATAATTTAATGTAGTCTTAAGAAATGTGAAGTGGATTGTTCAGCCAGTTAACCCTTTGAATTGAGTAAGACTTTACCAAGTTTACAATACATTAACTTAGACTCTACATTTTTCATAAATGTTTCCCTTGCTCCTGGATATCTAGTTATCTATTGTATACAGGCCTGATAACATGATGAGAAGATGCATTAGAGAAGATGAGATTTTTGATATCATGAAAGCATGCCATGATGAGCCATGTGGAGGTCATTTTGCAGCAAAGAGAATAGCTTTTAAAATCCTCAACTAGCTATTATTGGCCTACTTTACATAAAGATGTTAAATACACTAGGATTTGTGATAGGTTTCAAAGAATGGGAAGGCCAACAAAGAGTGATGAGATGCCCTTACAACCTCAGTTGACATTGGCACCTTTTGAAAAATGGGGTTTAGACTTCATTGGTCCAATCTCTCCTACATCCAATAACAAGGAATATATCCTTGTTTGCACTGATTACTTGACAAAATGGGTGGAAGTTAAGGCCCTACAATTTTCCAGAGATAGTAATGTAGCTAAGTTTTTATATGAAGATATTTTTACTAGGTATGGAGTACCTAGAGAAATAGTCACTGACCAAGGGCCCCAATTTACTTATGATCTCATAACCAAGTTGGTTGAGGAATACCAAATCAGACATAAGAAATCAACACCCTATTATCCATAGGATAATGGTCAAGTGGAGGTCACAAATATGGAGATTGAAAGAATTCTCACCAAAATAGTGTAGCTGCATAGGAAAGATTGGGTTTCAAGGTTACCTAAAGTAGTCTGGGCATATAGGACTACATGGAAAAGAACCATTGGTTTTACACCCTATGAGTTAGTCTATGTAAAAACATCATTCCTTCCTATTGAGTTTGAATATAAAACTTTGAGACAATAGTAGACATGGGAATGGATTTAATAGAGGCACAAAAAGAAAGGTTACATTCTTTGAATGGATTAGATGAGATAAGAATGGAAGCAGTCCATCATACATAAGTAGTACAACAACAACAGATGAAATGGCATGATCAGTACATTAAAACAAAAGAGTTCATTGTGGGAGATTGGACACTATTATATGATTCTAGGTATAAAGATTTCAAGGGTAAATTCTAGTCTAGATGGCTAGGTCCCTATGATATTTCCAAGGTTTACCCAAATGGAATAGTCCAATTGCATGTTATAGATCCATTATGATTCTCACTTCTTGTTAATGTCCATAGATTGAAATTATACAGGAAACCAATGCAACATGATGACTTCATCTATTCATTGATCCAAAAATATGGTGCTCACAGTTAACCTAAAACATAATTTGATTCACAAAGTTCTACATCAGTAATATGGGACATACCCAACACTTTTGGTGGCCCAGTGATTGAGTTACATAGCTTAGTCCCTGAGCTTCCTTGGCACTAATTTCTTATGCTACAAAACCACTTGCAAACACAACACATTATCCACGATGTACATATTCTACTCCAGAGGGACCTATTCTTTAGTTCATTCAACATTTATCAAGATCTATTATAGATGGGACCTGAAAAGTAAATCTGTCAAACATAGAAGGGCCCTATGCTTGGAGTACCCATAGCAACACCTATTGTTGGTAAGCTAGAATAACTTGGAAAATTTTATTTATTTTCCCGCACATTCTATCACATATCACATGTGTCATTTATTTTTCAATAAAGCACTCGTAGCAAGTACATCTCAAATCACATATGTCAACTTTCTATCCACTCTCATGCATTCAATACCAATCAAATCAATTGTACATCAAGAAACATGTTTCTCAAGTTCCAAAATGCACCGAGCGATACTTACAATCATGCACATATGAAAGGTAACTTCTCATAATTAAATTGGAGTTCTTTTTGTATCCATAATTATTCTTATTTTAAGTTATGCATGCAAAAATATTTCACCATTACTTTCAATTATTATCCTAACACCCTGCCAAGTCATGCATGAAGTGAGGTCACTTCAATTAAAGTTTTCAAGGTTGCAGAGCATCAAGACAATGGGAGGTGATGTTATACGAAGAGAACTAGCTACGCATAAGGAAATATTAGAAGATACAATGGTTCTACCCCTCTTCACCAGAGTGGGATGGCTAGAATATTTATTGAAGTTGATAGAGTATGACAATGAAATGTCAAGAGACTTTGCAGCTACATTGAAATATGATGAGGCAATAGTGAAAGGGTTAGTAGTGGATGCCTCTGAAATGGAAATTTCTCAAGTCATAGGATTACCTTGTATAGGGTCTGAATACCCAGCTCATGCAGATGTCGTTGTGACAAGGGAAGAATTTTGTGTGTGAGGAGACACTCTAGACAGAACATCACAAGGTACCAAATAGATTTCCCTTCCATTATTTTTGGGAAAATTTGTTGGTTATATCATTAAATATATTACTTGTGATGGCCATCAAAACCTCTTATACACCGTGCATTTTTAAGCTGTTAACTCATTTACGCCATGACAAGTTGGTAAATGTACCCAATTTCCTATATAATATGTTGAAGAGAATGGCATCTGAATACTAGAGGAAAAAAACAGACACCACATTGTCCCCTCATTCCTTAATAACCCTACTAGTTAAAAGGATTTTGAGAATTCAACACCCACAGGTTAATTGAGATTATTTCAAAAATTGCAAGGATATCACCGAGTTGCTTGAGGCACCTAAAGTAGAGGATGAACCTCAACCTGAGTCTAAACCAGAAATTGAACTTGAGCAGAAAGAACCTGAGAGAGAAAATTCTCCTATTACACCATTGGCTTCACTTGCTCATAGCCAAAGTGGGCCTGTAGAACATGACATGCCAGAACATAGGCCGTTGGTAACAAAAGAGCCCTCATCCTGTAAAAACCCTAAAGTTAGGGGAGGCACTGCATCAACATCTTCTAAAGGGAAAAAGAATAAGAAAGATGTTAAGAAGCAAAAGAATGTTGTAAAGGAAGAGAATGCAGAGAAGAAAAAGGGGAGTGAAAGAAATAAAAATATTAAAGTTGCATAGGAAACTGTTGCCCCCAAATGCTCAAGAAGGTTGAGAGGTCAAAATGTTGAGAAAAGAAGAATGTAAGAACACAAATAGGAAGAAAAGGGTGAAGGATAGTAGCACCCTGATGTAATGATGATAGACACAGACACAAATAGAGAAACATATGTCCCTAAAAATGTGCCTATTAGGAGAAAGAGGTATGATTTTTCTTCCTCTAATTCTAATTTAGAGGATATTTTCATTGCAAAGAAAACAAGGAGAGCATTCCCTAGTGGTCCCATCAGGGAAATATTTGATGTTACAGGGGATGATGATGATGATTGGAATTTTGAAAAAGAGGAAGAGTTGCTAGAAGATAGGGATATAAGGAGGGAGCTCCAAGAAGCTCTTGACTAAATAGAATAATTAGAAGCACAAGTGAAAGGCTATGAGCAGAAAGACAAATAGGAGGTAAGAATCTAGGAGTTGGAAGAAAAATTACAGACTTATGGTCATGGAGATAAATTGGACCTACTAGCACAGATGGTGAGGGCAAAACAAGAATTGAGAAGAATTTAATATTAAATCTACAGTCTCCTATTACAAGAAAACCAACATGTCACACTACTTTGTCTTTAGGTTTTGAATTGTTGGAAATCACAAATCAATTAAAAAAAAGAAAAAGAAAACTAGGAGAAGGAGAAACAAACTTTGAATGCATCACTAGAAAGCAAGAATTTGGAACTAAGTAAATTGGAGGGGAAATTGACAGAAGTGATAAACAGCTATTCAAATTTTTCAGTGTAGACCTCCACCTATCTAGTGTATGTATTTTTTTTAAAGACAAATTTCTCAGTTTTCATTTTAATAGGATTATTAATGATCAGCCCTTTGCTCTAAACAAGAGGCATAGTTTTCTCAATTTCTTTAATAAAGTCAACTTAGAGGAGCAGGATCAGTTGTGTGAGTATTATCTACACAACTATGTGATGACAAAGGACACCGAATGTAATCCCTTAATCTATGTTGGGGATTTGCAAGTAAGGGCCTTGGCATCCTATTTTAGGAATGAGCAGCTCCGAGGAGAATTAATGGAAAGATATGAAGAACAAGAGAAAACAGTGGCATTGCATATTAGAAAGGAAGCAATAGATCCTAATAGATTCATCACTCAATGGTTGAAACTCCTTTCTCACCGGGGTCCAGGGAAAATAATTATAGACTTGAGACTTCAAGATTACAAAAGGATTCAACAGCTAGCATTGACCATCCTTTAGAACTGCCTAAAACATGTAGAAAATAGGTGGAAAAGCTTGACTCCAAAATTATAGAAGAAAGAGCCTCACTCTTTCCATAATTTCATGAATATGTTTGAGAGATTGTGCAAGTACAATGAGGTTTCAGGAATAAAAGGAGTGGAATGGAATCCACTTACTTATCATCCTCCTATTCTACTTCATCTAGTACCACATTGGACGAGAGAAAAGAATTATTAGTGTCAGAATGCAGAATCAGTTAAGCTGGATAGAATTGAATGTTATAATGGTTATTATCTCAAACAAGAACAAGGAGTCAATACAATTATGGATCTTAGGTAGATTTCTTTGTACTACAATCTTCTTCCCTAGGTGGTTTAGTTGAGTATTTTTCTTGAGGAAAAGCAAAAGGATAAGTTGGGGGGAATGATGGGCTTAGTCATTAGTACTTTTTATGTTGCTTTTCATATGCTTTTAGACACTTTACATAGATTTTCTAAGTACCTTCCAAACAAAAACTTCCATGATATGCTATACTTTCATACATACTTTGCAACTTTGGACCTAGTTTGTGAATATGGAATATGGTGATAATATTCGTAGTATTGCATGATTTAAGCATGAGTATGTATGCACATGAATAGAGTTCTATGATTTAATTATGATGGTTAGTTGCATATGTATGTTGTTTGGATTAACTTCTCTACAACTCAACACATGGTAATAAGAACCAAAGCAGCAGAATAGGGGATTAGTTGAGTTCAAGCTGCCTGAAGTGCATGAAGTTGTGGAGCTGAACGTGAATTATCATGGAAGGAATAAATGCTGAAGAAAGATACTTGTTCTAGGATTCTAAATGTTTGCTTATGTATCTCACATGCAAAATGTTTCATTGCAGTTCTTGTTTGGATAGGTCTCTTCTTCCTTTCAGTTAGCATGAATAAGTTGGTCTTAATTCCATATCCTTGTATCTAGGAGTGAGATTAATGATTACAGATAGTTAGAAATTTGAATAAGACTCCCCATTTTTGTATAAAGTCATGGCATGAGTTTGTAGTAAAGTTAGTTGGTTGCTATAAGTTGTTAGCAATTAGCTATTTTCTAGTTCCAAGTAATCTAATTTTTTTTTTTTGAAATGCATTTACTGAATACAATCTACAAGAAGGATTTTGTTTGAATATCTGGTGATATGCAATGAATGGAGTTGTGTGTTACATGGATGCATGAGAATTTGAGTTAGATTTGGTTCTAAGTTAAGTGAGACAGATCCCTGAGTTGGCTAATCAAGGTACTGCCTATCACTTCATCTATTTACTTGTTCATTTATGCATTCTCATTAAGTCTATTTTATTGCTTTATAAATGCATTGTAGAGTAAAGTAGAATAGCTCTTATAGTTGATTACAGTAGTTGTTGTTCATGAACAGATGTGTCACTAGTGAATCATAGTACTTCAGAGATTAGAATTAGTTATTTCATTATTTTAAATATTTTTGGATTGATTTTGTACTTACCTGTTATTAGTGGCCACCTACAGCTTATACTATAGGTACCCATAGCCACTATGTTCTATAACTACTTTTATTGTTTTTGCAATTCTGTAAGATTTCAGCAAAGTAGAATAGTTTGAATAAGTTTACATAGGATAATCTAAGTGAACAAGAGTCTGTGAAGGAACATATAGTGCAGTGCCATCATAAGTTTATGCACCTTGGTTGATAATTTAATGTAGTCTTAAGCAATGTGAAGTGGATTGTTCATCCAATTAACCCTCTAAATTGTGTAAGATTTTACCAAGTTTACAATACATTAGCTTAGACTCTACACCAATAAGCACTACAACATGGGGTCAATTGTACAATGATGAAGAAGGCTTAATTCATAACTTAAGCGATTGATTACCACTTGTTTGTAGTCAACACAAAAATAGAAATTCTTGTGAATTCCATGACTGAAAATCCTTAGGGTTTTTCTGCCAAACCCTAATTAGACTGGAGTATAGAAATAATTTATTTCTAAGCTCAATCCTTATCATATGAACTTGAAGATCATATTTCTGAAAATTACTCAAAAAACTCGTATCAGATTTGTCATTTGTTTTCTCCGCAAAACTCCAAAAATAGTCTTTATAAAAGCATGAAAACTTTTCATGACAATATTGTGACTTTTAATGCAATATTGCAACTTTGCAAAACATACTTAAAAACATGATTTTATCTCCATCAATCTTCACCATGTTTCCTTTGACTGATCCTTTGACACATGACATCCTCAAACATCAATGATCACTAAATTGCCAACAATCCCCATTTTGCCATCAATGACAAACATATTGCCAACAACTTATGGCTAGAATTTTGACCTAGTCTTGGCACAAACTCTCCTCAATCAAAAGAATACTAGTAAAATGATGGTAATTCACCAAAATAATATTATCAGGTATATGCTTAAAGTTTTTATCTTTCCTATAGGTATTAGAAATTTCTAATATCAGTGAAGATTATACTAGAGAGGAAGTGTCTAGGGAGGCTTGGAGTGAGAAAAAGAGAAAAGATCTAAAGTTGATAAACTCCCTAGATCACCATGAAATACAAGTTTCAAGGTGTCCCAAGTGTGTCAAGATTTACTTTTGAATTGATGAAGATCAGAGATAGATAATTGGGGCACATTAACATGGAGGCTTTTCAAGAAGAAACATTTTCCCATGATGCCTCTCCCAAGGCCCAAAATATTGTCAATTCAATATTAGCACATGTGGCCTATTTCCTAGTGGCAGCTTAATGCTTGAAACTCATATTAGTAGTAGCCTTGCATTGTAACCCTTCAGATAGGAATCATTGTAGCCCTTATAACACTAAGATAATTGACCTATCTATACCCATGATTAGAGTAACATTTGACTTTCCTCCCTATACTCAGCTAAAAATGGTAACTGAAGCAAAAGCAGTCGGGGTGTACAAGAATGATATAAATGGGAATCTCATGTACCTTAACAAAATATGGCTTAGAAATGAGAGGGGGAATTAGTTTCCAATATTCCATAAAAACTTACAAGATCAAACTTTTATTCAGAGGTTGGAGATACAATCGCTCTATTGTGTAGAGATTTCAGTAAAGAAGAGTCAAGGACATATGACACATGGATGTTTCATTTTATCCATGTCATCTTGAAAGGAGAATTCTTCTTGTGTTGGGGGAAGATTGTATTAAATGTCATTCATTCTTAGCTAACCAAAGTAAGGGATACTAGGCAATTCTTCATGTCTTCTTATGTGGTATATCTAGTAGCCAAAATTGGAAATTTTATAGGACTAACAAATAATGGAATCAAAGGAGAAGCTTCAAGACAAACCAAGGTGTGATAATTCTACCCATAGTTGGAGCTAAAGGAAGCAAAGAAGCATTTCAAAATGGTCAATGATGCCTTCTTGTATCCAATGACCAACCAACTCACTATGGATATAGGGTTCAGAATGTCCAAAGAAGCTATTCCCTTGATCAAAGGGTGGGGACAATGGTTCATCTAGTTCCCCAAGTCAACTCACATCAGAATATTTGGTTTGTATAAAGAACCCTACTTGCTACCCAAGTGTTGTAGTGATGTAAGCTAATCCTAATTGAGTTTTCCAAGAAAGTGATGGATGTACATCTCATGTTTTTAGGTAAACACAAATTAGGGTTGAAATTCCCTTTTCAATTAGACTTCTATGGATGCCCATCCATGTTGTAGTTGCTAAGACCACCTTGGAGAAATTGCAAGCACTTAATTTGAAGGCCTATGTGACTAGGAAAAATGAAGGTTGTAAGTCCCTCTATGTTCCCAATTCACAAACCAAACATTGAAGACTTTTGGGTTGACCTTCAAGATGACTTTTAGGTCAAAAAGGGGAGCTATGACAAGTTAACTATCTTTCAGATGAAAGAATTTGGGATAAGGGATGACATTCTAGAAGGATTATTAGATGATGGTAAAACCTTAGACCCAATGTATGACATAAATAAAGTTGATAATAAAAAAATGAATCCAATAGATTAGTCAGAAAAGGAAGATCCTTCTACTGATTTTGTGTTTGAAAAGTTCCTTGACTGAAGCAATGCATGGGTTGAATTGAGGATCAAAAACTTTAAGGGTAAGGAAACCTAGCCTAAAAGAAAAAATAAATCTACTATAGAGGGACCCTCTTCATCAATTCCAATGGGATGTAGGAGGTAGAAGAGGAAGGAAAAGGTATAGATGATGGAGAAGGTAATACATGCTTTCATGACAACTTTAGTAACATATAAGGCCATAGAAGTGGGGGTAGCATGATTAGGATTTGGTATAATGCCTAATGCACAAGTCCTCCCCATAGAGGATACCCCAAGACAAGTTCTTTTAAAGAAGTTGAGGTAGAACCACCAATTATTGAGGTGGTAATTCTAGAGACTTTAATAAGTCTCTAGCATGAAGTAGATGATGGAGAAGGTAATACATGATTTCATGACAACTTTAGTAACATATAAGGTTGTAGAAGTGGGGGTAGTATGATTAGGATTAGGTATAATGCCTATTGCATAAGTCCTCTCCATACAGGATACCCCAAGACAAGTTCCATAAAAAGAAGTTGAGGTAGAACCACCAATTATTGAGGTGGTAAATCTAACAAACATTACTTCTCCCATACCTTCAAAATAGGAGTTGCAACAAACACCTTTGTAACAATGTGAGGAGGAGAGTCAAATAAGTGATCAAATTGATATAGAACCTAATCCTTTGAAGGATACATGTAGATGGAATGAAGGAATCTAAAGATGACCCTATGGATGCTCAACAACATGAGAAAAAGGAGAAAAAAGTCCAAGTTGAACAAAAGAAACTAGAGGTTATAGGAGAAAAAGAAGAGGAAGAGCATGTGTTAATTCTTGAGGAGCAAAAAAATTGAATTGAAGATGTAGAAAAACAAGAAAAAAAAGATAAAGCTTCCTCACTAGAAACAAGAGATAAAGGATTGGAAATAAAAGAACAATTTGATGAAATTCAAGATGCAAGACAGTCAGATAGCCAACAGGTGTGTACTTAGCCCATAGCTCCTTCTTGGTTAAAATTAAATTTGGAGAAGAGACAACAAGTGATAATCCAATCTCTTAGTTGACATGACATTGTAGTAGAGATGGAGAAGACCAAGATAAATAAAATTCCAAGGAATATCCATACAACCAATATGAGTGAGTTGGGGGAGATAACAACAAAAATTACTACTCCCATGGTGGATAAAGATGACAGGGAGCTACAAGAGATTAATTATCAATTATCCATAGTCAACCTTGGGAATCAAACAAGAAGAGAACATATAACATCTTTGGATCTAGTTGTTGACTCAATCAAAGCTATAATGACCAAAGATAAATAGAGAAAATATGAGCTCAAAGAAAAAATAGAACAAATGAAGGCATTCCTAAAAGGGTTGGCCCCTCCTGTGACTAAGCAAGATATGAGGCTCCCATTTTGATGACTCTCAAGGAAGTAGACTCCTTAATGAGATGAAAATAAAATCTCAATTTTTTGATAAATGGATTGAGACATTTAGGAAGGAAATGGAGGAATTGTTGGTCTTTAGATATTAGCAAACTGAAAAAGCATAAAATCTAGAGGATGAACTACATAATTATATTAACAAATTGAGGGATGGAGATGAAAAATATAGGAAAGACATGAAACATGTCAAGGAGTTGAGTAATTTTGTATCAAATTAATCAAATAAGGAAACCATTTTGGGTGATGAAGATGTCATTTTTTTTTTTTTAAAGTATAATACTCCAGTGAAACTCTCATGTTCAAAAAAGGAGGCTGCATTCCACAATGCAATTTCGAACAAAAGATTGAAGAATATATGTTGCAACAAAGAAATTTTGTGCACAGAGGAAGTAAAAATGGTGCTTGGAAGGGCATACTGCGTTTCCAAGAATCGGACGCAGGCCAACTCAGATATTTCTTCCAGGTTTTTGGCTTCACTATTGGATCTAGATCTACCTAAGGAAAGATGCCTGCTTCTGCTCCACTCAGTGTTTAAGGGCTCGATTTTGGTGGGCGACATTGACACAATAGCAATGGCTATTCTTGGTGTGGGTTTTCCTTGGCCAGATGATGTGGAGCGGATGTTTGACCTGGGCGTGGAAGTAGATTGGCACCCCTTCATACTGGATGTGCAAGGCGAGGCTCTGCAACACCATAGACACTGGGCATCCATCAGATACAGATTCCTAAGCAGGTGGTTGGGTTTGGATGCGGTTGCGGGTATGGAGTGGTGCCACGCCTTTGCCAACCTGGTTGGTTCTGGGCGGTTCTACGAAGCTCTATGAAGGAAAAGCAATGTAGTTTTTTGTCTGTCATAAATGCATGTTTAATTTGGGCTTTCTCTGGTATCTGCCAATGGAGGGCAATACGCCATTTTGAAATGTAATGATCCCCATGGGGTAACGACTGTAACAACTTTTTTGTTAATCAATATATTTTGCAGCTCTGCTGCCATTTCCAATAAAAATAAAATAAAAAGATTTAAGATAAAAAAAGAAAAATAAATATTTAAAATATAAATCAATAAGAAATACTAAATAAATAAACCTCACAAAGATTTGAATACATGAGGTTAAATTAGCATTTTGGATAGGATTTAATTAGGCTTAGGGTTCAGTCAGGATAAGATTTTGGACTAGGGTTAGGGTTAGTGTTCAATTATAGTTACAACTCAATGGAGGTTTAAGTTTAAGGTTATGGTCCAAATAGGGTTACAATTTAATTATGGTTAGTGATTAATTAGGGTTAGGGTTAGAGTTTAATAAGTGTTCATTTTGTATTAGAGTTTCCTAAGGATTGAGTTTATGATTAGGGTTCAATCAAAGTTCAATCAAAGTTAGGGTATAATTAGGGAAATAGTTCAATTAGGTTTAGGATATATTAGTTTTCAAATATAGTTAAGCATCACTTATAGTTAGTATTACGATTGCAATTCAATTAGGGTTAGAGATAGGGTTAGGATTAGAGTTCAATTAGGGTTATGGTTAGGGTTAGGCGCCTATTTTCATCATTTTTTCTAAGTGCAATAGACACCTCGATAATGATAACTCTCGACGTATTTTATATATATTAATATTTAATATATGTATGCTAGTATAATATCATTTAAAATGGAACTTATAGTTGAGCATGGATTGAATTTGTTGGAGTTACATAAAGAGTTATATGAAAAATCTTTCAAATTTTAATTTTTTTTTGGTCAACATCATCAATCTAGACCTTCTATTTCAAGATAAGCATATATTGGACACTCTATGAGCTATTAAGAGAACTTAGGATATAAAGATAGAAGGAAAAATCAACTCGACACAAGAAGTAGAAGAGAATATTCTAGACATATTAATGAATATCAAGGCAGATCTAAGATGGGTCAAAGATGATGTCCAAAGATTATAAAGATACATGATAAGGACACCCAAAAAATTTGACAAGACCAAGTTCCAGCGCTAGAATGGGTTGATGGACCTAATGTAGAGTTGATTGGAAAAGAGCTAACCAATTTCAAAAAATATAAGCAGCTACAAGTTTAGGCATGAATGAGTATTTTCAAATGAGGAATGTTCCCTCTTATTATTCTCTATTTATCAAAATAATGCATTAGGTTGAAACTAAGGATCAGGTCCGGAATTTGATGGTCATCCCTACCTGTCATATGAAAATTTTATGACGGTTTGGTCATTTAAATGCCTGTCAAAAAATTGTTTAATTTATGAATTTTTATATAAAATTTTTTATAAATACAATCTCTTGAAAAAATAGAAAACAATGATCATTATTAGTAATAAATATAAAAATCTACTGTTATAATTAACAATTAACAAAAGTTTCTAAGTTGATATTAAAAACAAATCTTGTTAAATATATTATAAAAGTTAAACATAATTATATGCTATTTGGAAAAGATTCTAAATTAATATATATTTTTATAATAATATTATAAATCACATATATTAATATGAAAAGAGGATAACTATTATAAAAATGTCAAAAGTTTCTAAATTCATATTATTAAATATTCAAAAAAGTTATATTCTATTTTAAATTAATTTATCTTTTTATAATAAAAATTATAAAATGATATATATTCAAATTACAATATTATATTATATTTTGCTTATAATATTTAGCAAATCAAACTATACGGTCTAATAAATTTTATAACTATAATATACGGTCTAAAATTGAAAAAACGGTCAAATAGACCATCAAATTCCAGGCCTGCTAAGGATAACTAGAGATGATTTTTGTAAATTTGGCTTTTTGCGTGTTAATTGGACTTTATTTTTGGGAAGATCTTAATTTATCTGATTTTGCATGTTGGACGCATTGACAGTTTTGTATGTCCCTTGGAGGGAATAATATATTTTTCTATCTACAAATTGTAATTCCTCTCTCATTCCAAGGATCCGAAGGTTAGAGAATCAAACTAGAGGTTCGATAGGATAGAATTTTTATAAAGCATTCACTTCGTTGTATTTTCATAGTTAGGTTTTTTCGTAGAAGTTGTTCTTAGAATGGATAGATCCACATACACGTGAAGTTTTGTTGGCATTGTAGAAATCTTTGGACTCAAAGATATAATAAAAATATATTTGGTTTTGTCTATTCAAGATTTCTAATTTCATTTTGATTCACGCATGAATATGGTAATTAAAATGAGCAAATATTTTCATAGATTTTAAATAACACTCCAAAATTTAGCATTGTGCATAAATTAGATTGTGTGTGACACAAATTTAATTATTTTAAGTTTATATCAAATATCTCTGTGAAAATGGATGAATTGGGCTAATTAGAATTAATATATTTTTAATTTCTTGCACTCTCGATCTACCTTTTTGGACTTTCTTTAAACTCTCTTTAGTTAGGATGAGATCTAGCTCATAAATAAATAATTTCACATAGTTTGTGTTAAGAAATATAATACATCCATATTGATCACTCAACCAAACAACAATGTTGTGACCCAACTCCCAAGACCTTGGAAGGTGATTGATTTTACTATCATTAACCTTTTTAAAGATAAGGTGATTTATACCTTGTTTGAGTTGCATGTGTCAATTTGGTCATCAACAAGACACTTCATATCTATAAGGGAGAGCATCAACATAAAGAGAAGATAAATAAATGTTAAAATTATTAATTATTTCATCCTCTTGTTTTAAAATATCCTCAAATATAGGAGGAATTTTGGGAGGGGGATTAAAAAATAAAGTGGTATAGGAAGAGCTATGCCAGTATTACACACATCAAAGAATAACTTGAACTTTCTTAGCAAGGATAGAAAGTGGTGTAAGAAAATAAAATAGGTTCATTTAGAAATAAAAAGGAGAATGCTAAGAAAGTTGTAGATAAATTTAGTTGAAGGTTTCTATATTTGTCCTTTAATAATATGGAATGGGGATTCAAGGGAGTTTCTTGAACAAATTAAGGAATTTTTCTTTTCATTTTGGAAGTTTTTTTTTTTTTTTGAATTAAGAAAGAGGTGTAATGCATAATGTAAAAGAGGAAAAATTGTGGTTTGGCTAAGGTGTATTAACTAAATTATTTTTGTCTACTTCTATATTAGGATTGAGATGTTTTTCTATTGCTTAAAAAATTAATGTTACAATCCCTAAAATACTTTAAATAAATTTTTTTAACTAACTAAAGCATAGAAGGAAATGTACAATTGCTAATTTATGGAAAGTGGAAGAATAATGTATATATTTTTATTATAGAACTAGAAAAGGGGGGATGGAAGGAACCTAGTTCCAAATATGAAAGCTTATTGTCTAGGACACCAATTCATCATGCAAACATCCATGTACCCAAATATCCAAACACTCTATAAATATAATTTTAAACTCAATAGTTCACTCAACATATTCAAGTAGGTACAAGAGCATAACATAGACTACTAGATGAAAAAATGATTAAACAATATAATAAATAAGTGAGATTTATAATATATTTAACCAAAGAGATGAATTTAAGAATAAATACAAAAATACTTTCAAACCTTCATGTAGTTGAGTATTTTTGAGATACTTGCAAATATAAGAAAAGGGAAAATTGTTGGGACTATTTGGGGGTTCTCCTTTAGGTCAAACCCCTAATTTGGTATTTCTACCTCCATAGTGGACAATATAGATACATAGAAAAATAGAACATTTGTGAAATTAATCATATCTTAAGTGCTCTTGGGAATGGCTATAGTTGATAATGGGTAATAGTGTAAGATAAAATTAAAGGAAGGGGATGTGAATATCCTAAGGGGCTCAAGGGAACAATAGGAAATGAATACCACAATAATAATGAAAGGAAAATTAAAAATGAGAGTGAGAGAGGGGGGAAGGAAGTAGAGAGAGAGGGGAAGTGTATAGAGAGAGGTGAGATAGAGATAAGTAGAGAGGGAAGGATGAAGGTAGGGAGAGGTAGAGAGAGGGATAAGGGAGGGGATATATATATATATATATATAGAGAGAGAGAGAGAGAGAGAGATAATTAGAGAGGGAAGGAGGGAGGGAGGGAGAGGTAGAGAGGGATAGATATAGATAGATATCTAGAAGGATAGACACAAAGAGAGGTGAGATAGAGAGAGAGGAGGGACGAAGGGACGAAGATGTAGAGATAGGTCTAGAGAGGTCTAAAGAGGGACAAAGAGAGGGAAGGAGGGAGGGAGAGGTAGAAATATAGGTCTAGATCTTAGGGGGGGAGATAATGATATAGAGAGAGGTATAGAAAGGGAGGGAGAGACAAAGAGAGAGGGAAGGAGGGAAGGAGGGAGGGAGAGGTACATAGAGAGAGAGGAGCAGGGGAGAGGGAGAGATATAAAGGGATATATAAGGAGAGTCTTAATGATTCTTTTGAATAGTTACAACTACTCTTAAACAATTGCAAGATGATAAGAGCCTATCGATGATTAAAGTTTGACTAAGTTTGAGAAATTATAAGATCCTCCAAAACCTAGAATATTCATTATAACTGGACTAAAGATATGAAACTATTCTCAAACATCTTGAAACAATATACATGAAATATAACTTAAGTTATAAGGAAGTAAATGTCCATATGTAAATGTCACTTATACTTAAATGCTTATTTCATGTATAGACAAGGGAAGAGGGAGAATGTGAGCTACATAAGGAGGTAGAGAGAGAGGTATATTTTCTTCTTGATAACATGAGTGTGTCATAGTGCACTTGCATTATTATCTACTTTGGTATTTCGAACCCTTAGGGTTGGAGTTACATATCAATTATCACAAGTGTGCTTTTTGTAAATTCTAAGAAAATGACACAATCTCCAGCATGCTCTTCATTAGGTTTGCACATCTTTCAATGTCAAGATAAAAAATAACATAGCAATGTTGATCTCTCTCTTAGCTTTCTAACCATATAATTTTTTATATGCTTAAATTATGTTAAGATTTTGATCTTTATTTTCTTTTGCTAGTGTCTCCATTTTTTGTCAAAAACCTACATATTTTATTTTTGGTTTTCATTTATATGTTAAAAAAATGATTTTTGATTAGTTTCCAAAAAAATAGAGGGGCACATGCTCAAATTTTATTTTTCAGGATGTGTCTACTTTGAAAATTAGTTAAAAAATATATGTTAATTAAAAATTTAGCAAAAAAATCAAGCATAAACTACATGGTGTTAAATCATTTTTCACCAAAGTCATTTTTGAAATAATAAAAAAAAATATTTTAGGGGGGGCACACCAAACTCTATGTTATGTTTTTTTGATAAAAATAAGAGCACTTTGTGTGGCCCCCCTATTTGAACCCCTTAATCTCCACCATTTTTAAAAAAAAGAGTAGTTTAGAAAGTATATTTAGAGCACTCGACTCTTGTTCTTGTTGCATCTTCAAAATTTGAGCATAATTATCTTCAATTTCTCATCCAAGGTTAGTTTTTTCTTATTTCATAAAAGAAAAGTGTATATATATATATATAGTTCTATGTACTAGGTCCCTCATTTTGCTAACACACTCTATCTATTGGAATATACAAAGTGACAAAGTTTGCTAGAAAATCTTGTTTCACACATACCAAATAATGTGAATGCAATAATGAATGTTGAACATATGTTCCATTAATATCAAAGGAGTAATGTCCTTGATGTCAAAAGTACTCACTGATGTTAAAGGAGTAATGTCAGCATATTAGTGAGAATTAAATGTAACTGTACTATCATATCAAAACATTTTCATAACAACAAAGGAGATTGTTGTAGTATGCTTCAAATATCATGCTTGTATTTTGTTGATAGAAGTAATCCAAAAGTTTGATCCAAAATGTTTGATGTTAGTTAGCCAAGCAGAGAGATTTTCCTAGCAACATGTTTTGATATGAATTAGATTGTGAGTTTTGGTATGTGATTTGAAAGGAGAGTATCTCTACACTTGGTTTATATTATTCCATAATTTTCAGAATTTATGCTCAATAGGCTAAAAGTTTGAAGTGACTGAAGGGTCACTGTGTTGATTAATCAACTAGGTGAATGTTCTGGAACTGTGTGATGACTTGTAGCATGTGACCTCTAAAGATAGTGTGGGAAGGTGAAATAGGTCCTAGTTAAGGTCCTTAAAAGAACTGCATGACATCATGTTCTTTTGGCAGTAACAAATTTGTTTTAGGACCAACCTTCTACACGCTTCATGCAAATTTGAATTTAGGTCCACCCAAGCCAACCTGGGTAATTGTGGATGGTGTTAAGGGACTCTTGGTTGACATGAATTAATTTCAATGTAATGGTATGTATATATAATGACTAATCATTATAGTTTTAGGTATGGATGTGTGAGTAGGTGTGAGAGCAAGTGTGTGAGAAAGTGTAAATACAAGTGATGTAATGGGAGTTCCATCTCAATCATTGTGTGCCAATATCAAAAGATCGTAAGTTGTGTGAGTGAGTGTTGGAAGCAAGATCAGATCAAGTGTAACCTTATCTTTGAAATTCAGTAGGACTGGTGTCTTACTTATTGAGTTGGTGCTCAAATCTTTGTATTGGGGATTGGTGTCTCTAGTAGGTTGGTGCCTACAAATACAATAGGGGATTGGTGTCTCCAGCAGGTTGGTGCCAACTTCATTATTGTAAGTTACTCATTATTTTTGTGAGGCTAGATTTGGATAGTAGTTCCAAGCAACTCTTCTTACCGTGGTTTTTCCCATTTTAGGTTTCCACATACATTTGGTGTTCATTACATGTCAATGTGTGCATCTATGTTGTTTGATTGATAATTGTTGCTTTGGTTCATGTTTGGAGATTGATGTTGAACTAAAGAGTTATAAATATATTTGATATATTGATTAAACCCCCACCCCCCCTCTCAGTATATTGTGTTCCCTTCAATGAATAATAATGAGTGGTGAATTAAATATGAAATGATATGTGAAAATAAAAATATAGACCTAAAAAATCTTTGACATGAAAGAGAAACCATATGGAGAAATTAGGTCATGTAAGATATGTAAAAGGCTCACCAAAATATAATGTAAAATAAAATTTATCTAAACTTAATGAAGATCAACTCAATAGGATGCATGCACATAAGAACAAGTTAACCTAGATTAATAAATGAGAGTTGAGGGTATGAATAATTTGGTATTTAATGTTGAGCTAGGAAATTAATCTAAAGTATCTCTAGCTTAGCTCAGTGACTAAAGATGAATGACTTTGATGAAGATTATATGGAATTCAAACTATCTCTAGAGTAGATATGGCACCTCTTTGTCTATGTGTCAACTTAAATTACACACAAGCATGTGTCTCTACTTAGGTCAAGTTTGTGCATTCAAGTCTTTTCTATGTCCATAAATCTATCGTTTAGCCACTTGAATCTTATCTCAATTATTATGTTATCTTACTCTCTAATCTATTGAATTTTATTTTGTCTACTATACTATGTAAACTAGCAATATTTATGAATACCATTAGATGGTTGTTGGAATCACTAGGGTTCACATTCTCCTAAGTCAATTATTGAAAAAATAGCAACCTTATGATCATTTCAATAATGAAAAATGACAAGGTCCAACCATGCAAGTGCTCCTATGATGAATACAAGTTTGAATTATTTTTAATACTCCAATTTGAAATATTCTTCTAATGATTGCTCCATAGGATGAGAAAGGATTTTTGGATATGAGAGTATGTGAAATGAATGCAAGTGAATGTCTTTAAATACTAAGACATCAATAATTTACACAAATGTGTGTCTAATGAGCTCACAACAGCTAGTGGAATGGTTGTGAGTTGGTTACTATTGAATTGGAATTTTGGAAATTTGGGGATTAGGTGCAACTAATATGCTGTGTAGAAAATTATGCATATAGATAAGATACACATAAATATATGTGAATGTGTGTATATGCAAAAAAGTGAAGGCTAGAAAAATAAACCCAATTTCACATAAGATTATATCATTTGTTAATATATAATTATATATTAATTTAACCATTCAATTAAATTTCCCTACAAATAAATTAAGATTTTAAAAAATCTATATTTAAAATTACATGCTTAGAATCAACCAACAATTAATCTTTTTAATAATACAATTATTTAAATTCATACTCAATGATACTAATGTTAACCTTGAAGATAACTATTAATTAATTCATTACTTAAATTCTCATATTGATTTCAAAGTTGGTAAGAAAGTCATTAGTTAAGTTATCAACCAAGTAGATATGGAATTCGACATCTAAGTTACCAAGCCATTTTTCAACTTAAGTAAAAACTTGTACGAATTTATGTCAATCTGCTATACAAAATGCATTAAGAAGTGCCACAACATTTTATTAGAAACCTATAACATATGACATTCACCATTAGTAACTAGATGTCAAGAAACTGTCCAACCAGACATATATCCACAGTTATCAAGAACAAGAGATGGGTTTCGTACAAAACCAGTCCTGAGGTAATTTAAATGTTTAGAGAACTTCTATGATCTTATTGATCGAAATCATTAAGCCTTGGATTACAAGCAGTTATGGCTTCCCAGTACTTGTTGGCATCTCTGTAATTTAAAATAAAAGAAGATAGCCTGGCCCCATGTGAACTCTAAATGAATTGACATGGGCTGTTGAAGGGGACTCCATACTTGGTTGCAGGGTATCAATGATTATAATATTGTTGCAGCCATTCACTAATCAATTGGACCTCTTGTCTGCGCAGTTCAACCAACCTATCTGGATCTTTACTAGTTGAAAACCGAAAATCAACATGATGGGCACCTGTCAACACAGAAGCTGAGTCACCTGTCTCAGACAAATTAATATCCTACATTAAAATGTGGGGCACATTTTACCTTTTTCAGTGACCAGTGCAACAAGGCTATTTGAGATATTCTTTAGTACTCTGCAAATAGGGATATAGAATAAAACATAAGTCAGAAGGGGCAACCAAATGAACACCAGCTGGAGCCTGGGACTGGGTCCCCATTACACCCCCAAATGAAACAGAATGTCAAAGAAAAGAAATTGCTTAAGCCTACCCTCCACCACTCCATGGATCAACCAAGCCATTGGAAAGATGATGTTGCTTGCAAAGTTTTTGAGGACAGAGCTTATGTCCTGCAGGATATAGAACCCATTTATGTATTAGTCTATTAGTTTTCTGACAGCTACTAGTGCTCAGCTTTGTTGTACTTTCTGTTTGGACTGACTTACATGACCACCAAATTCTGTGGTTATCCAGTGTGGCCTCGGCTTCACCCCATACTGTTTTTGGCAATCATGTTCATATGAAGGGTAGTCAAAACTCGAAGGTGGAAACATTCCATTGATTGAAGAGTTCATCGGCATCACCATTTCTGTACAGGCCTGTAATAAATCCAAAGGTTTATGACCGTTAGGTAACCCTAATTAATTGTGAAATTGAGATAGTAAGTGTAACACTCTTGTACTAATTTCACCATTATGAACAATAACTGCTGTAGGCATAGAGACTTTAAAATTTTAACCTGCCAACCCCATCCACTGAGACCATGAGGATCACTCTCATGCTCCATTTCAAAGCAAGTTTCAGTATTTGAGTAATTATAGTATATGCTTGCAGCAGCAGATACTCTGGACAATGTATCGGTGCCCTGGGGAAAGCTGTCTATAATCTTACACATCTGGACGGATAAACATAAAATTAGATATACTATTTGGAAAGCAGGTTATTAAATGCAGGCTTTTATAGATAAAGTATAAGATAATGAACAAAAATAATGAAGTAGCAAAGTGAAGCTTGAAAACCCAAAGCTATTTCTAGCTGTTTGAAATTTCCAAACAAATCAGTAATGGGGTTTATCCAACTATTACCGCTGTTACAGGGTAAGCAGGTAAAGGCATCAAAAAGTTAGTCTCCGTTGGGTAATCTGTCATTGCAGTGTAAGTGAATGCCTCATATAGCCAGTCTCTTACAGGATCTACACTTTTGAGATCTCTGCAGAGCATAAAACATTCATTTTACGATTTTAGTAATTAAGGCCAAAAATATTATCAGAAGCAAAAACAATTATCCCTTTTCTTTCCTTGAAATTATCTGATTCCTCTGATCATTGGTAGGAGATATTTACTTGCAAGTTCTGAAAGTTCTGCTGATCTTTTGAAGACCCCCTTCTTCTCTAGACTGAACTTGAAGATCATTCCATGAATCTCTGATCACATTGAAGCAGCTCTGGCTTGCTTGCTGCAATGGGACAATCCAGTTTTAATTATTCTAAATCACATACAGCAGCACATATATTACAAAAATCTATGTAAAAAATATATGCAACCTTGAAATCGTTTGAAACAATGTCATAAAAAGTGTTTTCTGGCACAATATTATCAAAATGCAAGATAGGAGCAGATGATGCCACAGCTCCAATGGCTAGATGGGGATATTTCAAACGGAACCAAGCTGCTAACACTGCAAAAAGTAAAAACAAAATGCAATCATGAAATGTATATTCTAACAGTAAGAAAATGACTTGATACAAGAAATTATTTCAGTATGACCACTATTAGGCTCAGATAAACTCACTTCCCCCATAGGAGCCACCAAATACTACAACAGGCGAAGCCTCAGCTGATAGATTTTTCTTTAATTCTATGATAAAAGTAGCATAATCAGCTAATGCTTGCTGAGAGTTGAGATATCCCAATGTCTCAGCGCTCTTGTAAGAGTTATTCCTGTTTCCAAATGGCATTGAATTTCCATAGAACCGGTGCTGGAGACAAAAAAAACATAATCCAGTTAAACAAATATTACTTACCATAAAACGTTGCTTAATCTTAACATCTCTAAAACAACTCAGGTTGGTATAACTGTTTATTATCTCATAACAGAGCTTAATCCGGTCTTGGAAAAAAAGAAAAACTTGAAGGCATTTATCCTCCTTGATCTGTGTTTGAATTTTATGAAAAAAAGGGCATCCAAGTAAAGCATCAAAGTTAATCCCAGTTCTTCAGATCATTCTAAGGTTTGTGCTTTAAAAAATAAGCCTATGTTCAATTCCATGACAAACTACCTTCCTGAAAATTTGCTAAAACCAAATTCACAACTGGGAAAGAAAAGGGCAATAGTTGCCTGTTCCAAACATGAAATTAATGGCTCTATAGCTCTTTGACGAAGTGTTTAGCACCATGTCCTGCATACCAAGTTTTCTAGCTATGATATTTTCTCCATAAGTCACAAAAAAGCTTGGCTGCATTTTTTACTATATCATACAACATTCATGATTAGTAATTCATATTCTGAAAACATATATGTTTTCTAAAAATCATTATCTTCAAACCATTTCACTTTTTCTGACTATGACATTCAAGACAAAAAAAAAAAATTGGAATCAAAAGAACAGTAGCAGGGATTTCTGAGAACCTCGTGGAAAGCAATTACCATAGAAATTATGTGATTTCCAATCAATTTTCTAGAATCACAAATTGAGTTCCTCTGTTTTAGAAGGAGAAATGGGTTTTTTTTAATTTCAAAGTGGTTTTATCCCCATTTTTTCACTTCGCTAAATGATTCTGGATCAGACTTTCTATCAAGCTTAAAATCTCAACGTTTTAGGTCGAATTTAAACATAGCAAGCAGTCTGATCCAACAAAGAAATGGATAATTTTATTTTTTTAACTTTTCCTGCAACAATATACTGTATGCTATCACAGTGAGGTGCTCACTCACCTCAATAAACACAAGGAGAGCTCCAAACTTTGGTGCATTCTCAAACAAAAATCCAGTATTATTTGCAAACCATTCGATGGTACCCTCGTTACCAGTATAAACAAAGATGGGAGCCTTGTTCTTTGCCCCACCCCAATGCTTGTCATTGATAAGATATCTCTGCTGGAAAACTTTATATCCTTCGGGTCTGTATGTGAAGTGATCTAAAATCTGAGAAAAATAGCGAGTCTCATATTCCAGCAGAGGATGCTTCTCATCAGAAACTGCCTTGATATCCTCTATAGAATTTGATCTCACTCTACTACCGCTGAAAATCCTTCTTCCATGGAGACCAAAAGAAGGAGAAGGAGGAGCTCTAGAACACAAGGTACATGTCCCTAAAGCTGCCAAACAAAGAAGCAGCACTAGGAGGTCTGTATGATAACTAGCGGCCGCCATTCTTTCTCAGAAACCTAAAGCCATTGTTTAGGCATGATTCAACAGCTTAAGTTCCTCTCGATAAACGACTGTAGAATATGGGAATCCAATAAATTTGGCATGTCAATGTATGATAGCCAGAAATGAATTACACAGTATACAAATGTAGGGTCCTAAGGAAAAATTGGCGTGCCTGATTTAGCTTGGAAAATTGGTCCCACGTATAGCAATGTATAAAAAAATTGGGTTTACACATACAGACAAGATCCCCACGTCATGTTTTGATACTATAAATACACGTCATGTTTTGATTGTAAAATGCCCCGGAAGTTGAGTGTGAACCAATAAGCCAAAAACATGTGGAATAAAAGTACTATATGTAAATAAATTGATTAAAAAGTTTCTGAAAATCTTCTAGAGTACAATCTATATTTAATAAAAATAGATAGGGTCCACTAATAAATATCATAGAGTTTTACTTCACTTAAAGTTGGTTTTAAAGCTTGTTGGTTTAGTAGGAGAATTTCTTGGCTTGTCAATTTTTTCTTTCGACCTTTTGGAGAGTATCATATTGCTCTTAGGTGGGATATTGAAATTGGAAAGAATTTTGTACAGTTGAAGAACAAAGCTCCTAAAGAGTGGAGAAATGAATTTGACCTCCTATCAATTGGTTTAAGCTTAATTTTGATGGGGTTCTTAATGGGAATTGGAGCTTGATACAGGGAGGGGGAGTTATTTGAGATAATTATGGCAAAATGTTGAGAATCTTTTTTATTAGTCTTGGTTCCCAAACAAACCATTTTATGGAAGTTGCAATGGCATTTGGGGTTTGAAGTTGGCCTCAAACTTGGGTATTTAAATGCTAATTTTCTCTCCATATCATAAATTACTTAGACAAGGTCAATTCTTCTTGTTGGACTATTAGAAACCTTATTGTCAATTGATTCTTTAATTGAGTTTCAAATTTGTCGCACATATAGAGTAGGCAACTTTGTTGATAATTTTTTTCGCAAAATGGGGTGTTACACTTGAAGGTTATACCAAATGGGGAATGATGGAAGATCCCCCAAGTGATGTTGAATCTATTATTAAAAAATGAATCTACACAACCGCCCTCCCTTGCCCACCCTCCCCTCACCTCCCACCCCGTCCTCCCTCCCCACCCCTTTTTTTTTGGAGGGTGGGGGGAGAAGTTCACCTTTTTAACTTGAGTTCAACTTAGGTGAGTTCTACCTTTAGGTAGAAATGAGGCATTATGAGTTTTTTCAAGAAGGTTATGCTTATGTGTTATGGTGATTTTTCTTGGAGGGGGGTCAATATTTTTTTGGCTTAGCTATTGCCTATTCCCTCGGTTGTCATTTTTGTGGTCTTCTTGGGTCCCATGGGAGTGACAAAAGTTATATTGAGCTACTTTCTAATGAATCTAAGAGACATAACCCTATTGTATAGAGAATTTTTAATGAAAAAAAACTTAACAAACTATATGAAAAAGATTGCAAGGTTTTGATCTTGTGGTATCTAAAGCTTTTGCAAATAGCTAGGAGGCCAACCAAACTAGAATTAGAGGGTTTCAAATAGATATTCTAAGGAGCTTACACCATTGGTTATTATAATGCTAATGACACGAACAAAAATCTATAAAGGAAGGAGGATGAAGAATAAGAAATTGAATTTGTTTGTCATGAGAAAGGAAAAGGTGAATATGCTTCATACAAGGTTTGATTATTCATCCCTCTAAAGCATTGGGATGAGAAATTTCTACAAATTATTCACTATATTACTTTGGAAGGTAGATTCAACCTCATTTAATTTTCATTTTTCCCTCAATCATTTTAGGCATAATGCATTGGTTAGTATCCCTTTCTTTTTTGTGTCCTCTCTAGATTTCTTGGTGTTGGATTTTGGTCTAAGTGTGTTGTTCCTTTGCATCAAGAGATTAGTTTTCCTTTTACAAATTATGCTCTCTTGCCAAAACATCAAACCCCATTATCCAATGTGGATGTTCCTTCAAAAGCTGAAATTCATGAGAATTCCCTTGGTCCTTGCTCAACCCCTTTGAGGGTGGATGTTGGCTTGAAGTTGGAAAAAGGAGGTTTTATGGAGATGTCACAAGATCCTAGTTTCAATGGCTCCCTCCTCTTGAAAGGGTAAGGAGAAGGCCAAGATAGGTGACACCTCCACCTTGGGTTTTAAGATGTTGTCTATAGAATATCTTTGTACAAAACATGTCTTTGACCCTAAGTAGATTACCTACACCATTGGATTTGATATGAAAGGTATGATGTCTATTGTTGAGAAAGTCATGGAAATTTTTGTGATCTAGAGAAGATAAGCTCATTTGACCAATCAATTCTAAAATGAGGTTTTTTGTTGAAATCAATAAAGTTAATATTCAAGCTTTGGCTCTTGGCAAGTAGCTAAAGGGGACCCTAGTTAGAGAGGAGAATATGTCCAATATTATCAATGATAAATGGAATAGTTTAGAGGAATCATGCTATATGAAGGAGAATTATAAGAAGCTAGAAGAAAGGAATAATTATTTGGAGGGGGAGCTCTAGTATATTAAAGTAAAGCTATAAACTATGCTTGGTATTAGTAATACCATAGTTAAAATCTATGTAGAGGTTTTAAATATCCTTTAGGGAAGACTCAAAACTCAAGTTCATTCTCATCAAACTAGCCCTAGATCCAAAACTAATGGTAAACAAATGAAAGGGTTGATTTCTTTAGCCTCTGGGCAGTTGGAATTTGATGAACAACATATATAACTCCTAAGAAAGGAGTGGGATGCAACAATATTTAATTATTACTAGGTTAATTTTTACTATTATGCAAAGATGCTCTTTTTTTTTTACTATTTTTTATTGGTTCCTATTGTCACATGAAATTGCACTATATTGAACACAACGTTCAACATTCAAATGACACAATGGAAATGACCTCAAGGTGTGGGACCTTTCAAAATTAGGTCAAGTCTTTAAATAAGGTTGAATTCCTCTTCTAACCTAAGTGTAGATGTGTTGGTCCAACCCAATACATGAAATCCTACTACTAACCCTACTCTAACAACTCATAGAGGAAAAGGGGGAGAAGTAATGCATAAAAGGGAAAGGGGAGGTGATACACTAAGGTAGAAATGTTTCTTCTTACTCAAGAAAATACAATACATCAATGAAAAATGGGAAAGGGACGTACACAATTCTTCATTATGTCAAAATCTAGGGGTAACATGGAGGTTAGGTTTTGAACAAATGCTAAAAGGAAAGAAGTAGATCCATAGAACAATGACTAAAAACTTAATTAACTCAACATATATATGTAAAGTAACAAAAAAACTTTTAAACACAGAGGTAATGAATATTTACATAATATATTCAAGGAAAGAAGAGGTAAATGGTTAATTTTCATTAATACAGAGGCCTGAAAGCTAGTTTACAATTGCAAAATGCACAACTTGCATAATTCTACCAAAGAAACTAAGGAAGAACCCTTTATAATGAGCACAAGGTTTCCCTTTATACAAGATAGGAACTAAAAGAAATTGTGCCTAGGAAGAGTGACTGATAATCCAAACCATCCCTTCATATTGATTATTGCATGGGTTTGTGCATCAAAGGATGAAGATTGCTCGAGAAATCCATGATCTGGGAATGGAACAATGATAGAAGGGGTACCTATGTATGTAATAAATGAGCATGGATGCCTCAATATTTTCTAAAACTACACTCAAAGAAATTAATTCCTTCTCCACTGCCTTAGAAACTAGGATTGGACATCTGGAGAGAGTCATTGGGAATTAATGGTGATTACAAATAAAAAAAAACCTTTTGGAGTATTGTTAGAGCTTTAGGCCTGAAAGAACCATTGTGATGATAATTAAATGGTCCACAACCCCAAAAAGGGCACCTTTGTTAGACATTAGGTGTTGGGCCTATCACATACCACATAAGATGAATGTCAAAACCATGATCCTTGAAAGACCACTTGTTGGATGTTGGGCATTGGGCCTGCCATTTGCTAAAAGAAGGGAATGAAGAATTCCAAAAGAATTGAAGGTTGATAGAATATTGGAAGAGTTTAGGCGAAAGAGAAATGTTGAAAGTCAAGGAGAAGGCTTATGGCTTATCACAAAATGTGATAAAGAATAAGAGGGGACATGATGCTCGAAGGTAAGACATCAAAGATCAGGGGTCAAGAGGAAACCTTATATCTTATTGTAAAGATAAGACAAAAGTTAAGGGGAAGGCCCGATTATGAAAGCCAAAAATGAAACATTAGGGATCCAGAATCAAGGATTAGGAATAAGGCCTAACACATAAGATAGAAATATGGTAATAGGTAAGGAAGAAGGCCAATCCCCAAAGTCTAAAAATTTAAGACAACTATATTTTGAAAGATCCATTGGGACTTCAATGATTGAGGGAAGGAATTATGGCTTATGAAAGAGAAGTGATAAGGGTTAAGAGTTAAGGCCGATGGCCGAAACTTGAAACACTTGGGCAAGTGATGGAAAGGATTTTGGGAGTGATAGAGAAGGTATATGGGTATGAAGACAAGTGAAAGCCTAAAAGTCTAAGACTTTGACACTTAACCAATTTTGGGATTTTTCAAGATATAATTTATGCAATATGACCCATATAGGATCTCTTAGATTAATTTTCATTGATGGGTCATATAAGGTGGCATGAAATATCAACATTTTGGTGACTTTTGTGAGATGATTTCCTACTAATCGTGGAATACAAGCTTTATCAATCCATTGGGCACATCAAAAGGAGCAACTATAACAACTAGCCTTCCTCAGAAAATAAAACATGTGTAGGCTTGCACTTGAAGGAAAATAAAACATCTAGGATATACATTCCCTTAAGGAGAATGTAGGGTGTGCAAAAACACTTCTTGGAAACGTAGGAAACAACTAAAATAATAGGTACATAGAATCTCAAAACCTCTTAGAAATAAGGTTTGAGATGAATCCCATGAACTGGGACTGCAAGAACTTCACCATCCATCCTAGAGAGAAAGAAAGAATTGGCCTCCTTATAGGCTGGTGATGACATATGGGCCACTCTATATGGAATCAAATTTGGCATGCCTTCCTGCTTTGGCTCTATCAACATCCCATTTCAACACCAAGTCACCTTCCCAAAACACTCTATGAACTTCCTTCTTGTCAAAATTTCTCTTGAACTAAGCTTGGTGAGCCACTAAGTCTTGCATATCCTTGTTCCTTATTTATTCTATCTTCATTAGCTTAGATATCATAGCATCATTCTCATCTAATTCTAGTTGTTCTAACTCAAGAGAAAGAAACTCTAATGATACTAGTAGCCTTTCTTCCCTTCCATAAACCAACATGAAAGGATGATTTCTAATGGCTCTCTTGGGAGTGATCCTATCAACCCAAAGGGTTATCTTTATCTTGTTATGCCAAGGTCTCTAATTATCCTCAATGTTCCTTTTGATTATCCTGATGATTTTTTTGTTTGAATATTCAACTAGGCCATTGCCTTGAGGGTAATAATTTGATGAAGTTTTCAAATATATGCTATGCCTAACTGCCCAATCAATGATTTGAGTACTAATAAAAAATTTGGTGTTATCATAGATGATGGCACCAAACCTAAACATAGTTCTATCGAGGAAATCTAGAATTGAAGCCTCAATAACATCCTTCATTGCAATTACCTCTATCCACCTAGTGAAATAATCTATGGCTACTAGAATCCATTTATACCCAACACTGCATGGTGGATTTATCATACCGATGAAATCCAACCCCCACTGTGTGAATGGATAGTCCACTTGAATGGTATGAATAGAAAGGTTAGCTAAACTTTTCTTTCCAAATAAGAAATAAACCTCTTGTAATTCCTCACCCACTTGTGAGCACCATTAAATAAGGTTGGACAATAATATCCATCCCTCATAATCTTAGCAGTAGTGGTCCTTGTAGAAAAATGGTTCAATATATTCTAAACTTCTAAACTACATTGGATAACGATATTTTCGTATGTCAAGGTGTGAACAAGAACTATCCTATCTATTTGCACAGTCAAAGTCCATCACACTAGATACAATTCCATCTTGGTTTTCAATACCATGATGCATCGTGTATATGTGTTATATCAAACATAAGGAATGACAGAGAGGACCCCAATCCTAAAATATGAGAAAAATTATCCTTCTCATCACCATAATCTAATAAAGTATTGATGAATCATAGGCTTGTTGGACTTATGAATCAATCTCAAAATCAATGGTCAAATCCATTCTTCTTATTCTTCTATCTTTACTAACATTTCTATCCAAGTATCGAATTTGTGTGATATATCAAAATATACATGAGGCTATCCATGGCCAATGATTGTTTATACATCATCAAATTTGTCTACATCAGACATCTGAGTTTTCTAGTTCTCTTTGACTTGAACCTATATTACGTATTTTTTGAGAGATCAATCTAAAATTCAAAATTTATGCCTGATCTCTGGAGGGGCCAAGGTACCAGCTTATTTTCCTTCTGTTGGGGCAATAATAAGGCATCCAAAAATTAGATTTTTTTTTTACTTTTTGATATGAGCAGTAGTTTTAATCCGAAAGCGCCAATCTTTCAAACAACGTAATAGGTACCTCTCTTTAAAGAGGGGAAAAGTGTAGACACTTTAAAATGTCCTAAATGATATACACACTTGAATTTGATATATTAACACCGTTTCATCCTGAAACCCATCTTCTTTTCACTTGTTTGATTAAATTAACCTAGTTATTTAATCAATTGTCTCATTTTTACCTATTAATCTAATTGACCCAATTGGGTTAATTCACCCCCTCTTGCACTAACATTTCACCCCATTAAATTAAATAAATCAAATTATTTAATTTAATCCCTAAGTCTTCTTATTTAATTAAATAAACCTAAGCTATTTAATTAAATATCATATTACACCCCCCTTTTTATTAAATCAATTATTTAATGAATATCATATTATTCCTCCTATTGCACATTCAAATTTAGTTTTAATTAACTGAATTGCTAATTATCCTTACCTTCCCACTTGCAAGGGAATATTCTTGGAATATTCCCTCTTTTGCAAATTCCTCCAAAAGAGAATATTCCTATGGAATATCCCCTTTTATGCACTCATTCCTCCAAAATATCTCTTAACCTCTTCCTAATTCTTAGGAAGTGTGTTTGTTGAAAGCTAATTTGGACCATTGATTAAATTAATTGATCCTTGTCAACTTTCAACCTTGACCATGGATTAGAATCCTCAATCCATGTTTCATCCTCCTTTTAAATTGTTGACCATTGATTGATCTTTTCAATCTAAGCCCTTGATTTCTCATTTGCTCTCCTATAAATAGATCACTATTTAGAGACAAATGGATCCATCTTTTGATAGAAAACTTATGCTATTGAAACTCATATCTACTTACATCCATATTTAGCATATATTTAGCATTTTTAGTTTAAATCTTGATCATAGTAGCTTAAACATCCATTAATGACTTCCATTTTAGCTTAGTTTTCATTATTTTAGTGTAATTTGCATCAATGGCTTTCATCTTTGAACTTCAACTCCATTTAGCATATATTGCATCATTATCATTTAAGCATTTAGCATTTATCATTTAAGAATTCATCTTCATCATGTTAATATAGCAATATGTTGGCTTTAAATTTGTTTGGATTTGGATTATTTAGTTAAAACTATGATTATTATCACATCCTCCAACAATCTGTTGACTTGCTTTGGCTCAATGCATCTTAACAACACTCCATTGAGATCATTTTCTGAAAATTATACCATCCACCAAGACATGGTGGATGGAATGCAACTTTAAATACCTTCTCTTGGTCCTATTTAGACTTGGAGGGTATCTACCTTCTTGAAAAAATATAGCCATATAATTCACCCAATTGTTTTGAGTGTTCATGTTGGATAATTGGTGCTCCATCGATACTAGGGAAACCTCTATAGGAGTCTCAAATGTCGAGACAAGTTGTTGACACAATCCTTTTCCCCTTTTCCCCTTATAATCTTGAAGATCTTAATATTGACATCATATTCCATCACCTTAGTAATCCATCCAACTCTTTTTTTCACTAATATCTCTACTCAATAAAAAATATTTGATGCTAGTATGGGGAACCATCAACTGGTTTTTGTTATTAGACAACATGAGTCTAAACTTTTTCATTGCCCTAACAACAAAAATGACTTTCTCTTCAACATAGTTTTTTTTTACCTCATAGTCTTTGAGTCATTCACTGAAGAAGGAAATTGGCTACTCCAAATTTTCATTTTTAGTTGTGTCAAGACAACTAATATGCTTGCTTATCCTCCAAAAGTGTAGAGAGTAAATTCCTTGTCATAATTTGGGTTGACAAGGGTCTGAGACTGAGTAATTTCTTGTTTTATGGCCTCAAAGTTGTCTTTACCTTCTTTTGTCCACTTGAAAACCATATTCTTCTTTAGCATGGAGGTAAGAGGCTTTACTAAAGCAACAAGGTTAGGGATGAATCCTCTTACAAAATTAATTATCCCAAAGAAGCTTTGTAATCTTTTTTTATGGATGGGGAGTGGAATGGCCAATATGGACTCCATTGATCCATTCTCTCTAGATCAATAGTCAAACTATCTTTGGAAACAATGTTCCCAAGTAATTTGTGTTGGTCATTGGTCAAGACACACTTGTTTGGGTTAAGGGAAATACCATATTCCTTGTATTTTTGGAAGACCTTCTCAAGGTGGTTAAAGTGATCCCTTGCATGTTTTGAAAAAAAATGTTATATCATCTAAGTAGACCAACACAATGTTTTTGAATGCACCTTGAAATGCCATGTCCATAGCTCACTAAAAAGTGGCACCAACATTGGTTAACCCAAAAGGCATCTTTCAATAAGCATAAGTACCCCATTTAGTAGTAAAGGTTGTCTTATGTTGGTCAAATTCTTGGACTAAAATCTAATTGTAGCTTAAGAAGCCATCCAAGAAAGAAAACATTTCTGAGCCACTAACCCTCTACAAAATCTACTCCATTGAGGGGAGAGGGTAATGATCCTTTAGGGAAGCCTTGTTAAGGTCTCTAAAGTCAACACAAAGCCTTATTTCCCCATTATTTTTCCTGACAGGGAAAATATTTTCCACCCATAAATAATGCTTGATAGGAAAGATGATATTAGCTTATATGAGTTTAGTTAGCTCCATCCTCATTAGGGGATCAGTTTTAGGATTTGCACCTGCCTTTGCTTTTATCTCAAGTTTTTCATTAGGATTTAGTTCAATGGTATGTTGGGAAAGGTTTGGGTCAAAACCCTTTAAGTCTTCATAAGTCCATGCAACTATGTCACTATATTTATTGCAAATATTAATGAAGATTTAATGTTTAGATGTAGAGAATACCTTTCCCAAGTTTAATGATCTTTCTTATGCAATGGCAACCAGTTTCTTGTCACCCTTTCTTGTAGCTAGGTTCATCTTCCTTTGTTTCAATTGGTCATCTGAATTAAAGATACCCTCAATGGTGATGAGATCCTCCAATAACTTGTTGTTGTTTAGCTACATGATCTTATCATTGTATTGGTCTTGTAGCCTAGACTGATTCTTACTAGAAAAATCTACCTCCTCTTGTAGAAAATTGATAATTTGTTAGTCATTTTCAAAGACCTAGCAATTGGCTTGGTTGTCTAAAACAACATGCCTTACAAAAAACTTGATATGTTGCTACCTTTTGTTTGTGATGTGGGTTGGTATATCAAATTGGGAACCAATTGCTAAAATTTTGTCAACATGCTTGTTCTGGTTTTTAGGGATAGTCTAGATGCCAAAAACCTCAAAATACTCAATGAAATCCTAAACTATATGTTTGTAGGATTTGAGAAAGTTATTCTTTGTTATACTTTGAGTTATGAACTAGTTGACAACTAGTTCAATTTATCCAAAGACCTGCAACAATTTGATCTTCCTTTTTTACGCAAGCTGGACACCTTCGATGAGTTCTTCATACTCAGCTACATTATTGGTGCAACTAAATTGAAACTTGAAAGAGAAGTAATAATTCTCCTTAATTGTGAATAATAGCATTATACTAGCACCTGCACCATTCTTGTTTCTAGAGCCATAAAAAAATAGCTGCCACAATCCCTCTAGATCTACTTCATTTGGATAGGGGCATTTTCCTCATGAATGCAATAGGTGCCAAGACCATTCTCCTCTACCTCAAGTAGTGGATCAAACTAAAATACATTTCATTATTCCTCTAATAGAAAATTAGGAACCTCCTCTAAGAGAGTAACAGGCTCATGAACAAAACACTCATCCTCTTGATCATGCAATGTGTAATTCATATTTATGGGGCTGTGAGTATAAGTCTCAATATGATCCTTTGTAATAGGCTCAACTTTGATGGTCACTTTGGTACCATGCCTAGTCCTGAATATCATATGGGACCAATCAGAAGATAAATATCCACCTACCTTAGTAGTGAAATCTCTGGACAAGCATCTAGCAAAGAAAGCAAGGAGATTAGTGACTGAAATATCTTGTAATATAATGCAGCCAAGGCATGCAAGTAATTTAAATTTTAGGTCCTTAATCACCCCCACTATCTTGATATCAGTGTCATCCAATTGTAAAAATCCTTTTATCACAAGTTCATAATTAATTCCAAGCATATCAACTACCTTTTGGGCATAATAAAACCGCTAGCCCCTAAATATATCATATAGTTATGCATATATGATTTCCAATAATCAAAGATAAATAGAAGGATGGTGGCTTATTGATTTTACTTGAATTTCCTTCTTCCTTGGGTTGAACTAGGTTGATTGGTGGAGTAGCTCCTCCTTTTCTGGGATATCATTTATCTCTTTGAATCCTTCTAGAGCTTTTTACGACAAATCCCCTTGAGATGGGATAGATAAAGCTTCCCACATGGCGACATTTAGGTTGGCCTTCTTCATTTGATCAACTATATTGAAGGGATTTTGACTAACCTTAGATGAAAAATATGGAACAACAAGATCCAATTACTAAATGGGTGACTTGAGGTTGTTCCATTACCTTGTTACTCCTACCAATAGACTAATTTGGTTGTAGAAAAATTGTCCTACCTACTGTTCTAGCAATCATAGCTTCTTGGGATGGTTGGAAGTTTGATGCTTGATCACCAATGGAAGATATATCATTATCCATTGCTCCTTTCTTTGATCTTGTGTTCTAAGATACTGCATTAGCACTACTTTGTTTTATGCCATAAAATATCCCTAATTCCAATTTACTAATGTGGAGTCTAGTTCCATGTGGATTTGCCTCCTAGCGGCTTATTGGTTTGCATGTGGTCTTTCCTCCTAGCAACTTATTGGTTTGCATGTGGTCTTTCTTCCTAGCAACTTATTGGTTTGCCTCATAGTTCGACCTGACTTGACTTGACTTGAAAAACCCTAAAGGACTGACCTAGTGGCTCGGGGGCTCATCGATGATGGCCTTGCCTACATTATACATGTAGAGGCAACATAGTTTAATGGACGTAGACTAACATGACTTGACACTGACTCTATTTTTGGGATTTTTGAAGGTTATTTGGATTTTTTTTGGATTTTTTCATGTTTTGATTTTTTTATTTTTTTTGACATGCTTTGATTTTTTTGATTTTTGACATGTTTTGATTTTTTTTTTATTTTTGACATGTTTTGATTCGTTTTGGATTTTTGACAAGTTTTGATTTTGATTTTGATTTTTGACATAGCGACCTCCAATACTGCTATTACGATGTATGGAATCAGATAAGCCTTATTGTGGATGGATATGTAAGGTGAAAGGTGTGTAATGTCAATCATTTCAGGCTACGGGAAGGATAGCAAAGCATTATGGGTGAGTGCAAGATCATGGGGGTCCAAAAAGTGGCTGACAATTTTTTTTAATCCAAATTTGATGAAACAAAAAGGGTTTATTGAGAAAATTGCCAGCTTTCCACAAATATAAGATATGCCTTATTTGGAATTAGATAGATAATTATTATTGATTTTCTACATGCATTCTAAATAAAGTCTTGATTGATAGGTTGATTGAAAAACATCTATAATTCCTAAATGATTTAACATTTTTTGAATCCAAAAGATGTGGCACATTCTATGCTTCCCATACTATAGGATAAAAGAAGAGAACTTAAATTTCATAAAATTTTGAGCAAGTTATGGTGGTTAGACAAACAAGTTTTAATATTTAAAAAAAGTTATAATAAAAAATTCATAACTAATTATTTACTTGCAAAAAAATTACAAAAAAAAATGCGGCACATCGAGGCATGTGTCCTCTACTTATATTGAAAGTTTTAAAAAATATATTATTTTTTTCTTATACTTAGGTTGGTCAGACATACACCTACATTTTATTTTTTCTTGAAAATTTAGTACTATTGCATTGAAATTTCAAATTTTCACCAAATAGGTTTACTTTTTTCCAAAAAAGGACTAGTATCTTAGAAACTACATTCAATTTTCCACAAATTTTGTTCTTACATATTTTTTAAATTATGTTAATATAAAATTATTTAATTTTTTATGTAAATTTGTCTAACTCTGTTTTTCTGAATTTTCATTGCTAGTTAAGGGCCTAGTTTGGACCCCCATGATCCTACATTGACCCTCATTATGGATGATGTATGGAAGCGTGGAAGCGAATTTATTATGAGTAAGGGTGGGCAATCAAATAGAATGATGGTAGAAGATGGAGCAAAAGATTGAATACACATGGTGCCTATTTGCCAGGTTTTCACCATGTACTTATCCAAAGTGCCACCGAAGTGGTTTTCACTACTGGATGAATTATTTCTCTTTACTAATTTCTTTTAATTTAATTTTTTTCTAGTCACACAAGACACCTGTTTGCAAGGTTTTCATCAAGGTTCCAAATTTATTTTTTTTCATTTTTTTGTATTTTTTATGTGTTGACAAGGCTATATGAAGCTAGGTGTAGAATTTTTTTAAGTGTAATCTATTGATAGGCTCTGAAAATGGTTCACCTTCAAGAATAGAAATCTGATAAGCTCTAGATCCATATACTGCTATTATGATGTATGGAATCAACCAATTAGTCTCAAAATTTCCAGGCTTCTCCCTTTTTTCTTCATTCTTGGGATTTTCCATTAAAACAAAGTCACCAATGTCAAAGTGTTTGATTAAACCTTTTTATTGTAACTGTGATGAAGACAGTTTTGATAAGATTGTTGTGGACCAATGCATTATGTCTTCATTCATCTAATAATTCCAACTCAAGCAATCTGGATACACGATATTCTTCATTGTCAATAAGCCCTTGCATAGATACCCTCAGGGAAGGTAACTCGACCTCAATAGGAAGGATGGCTTCAAAACCAAAGACTAGGGAATATGGTGTGGCTCCTATGGGAGTACAAATACTAGTATGGTAGGCCCATAAGGCGGGGTTGAGTTGAAGGTGCTAGTCATGACCAATGTCATTAACAGTCTTCTTTAGGATTTTAATGATGGTCTTATTGGATGTTTCAGCTTGGACGTTACCTTATGGATAGTATGGGGTGGTGAAGTGGTGTTGGATATGGAATTTTTTCACATAATTGGTGGACATCTTGGTTCTTAAAGGGATGACTATTATTAGTGATGATGGATTGTGGGAAACCATACCAGAAAATGATGTGATTAAGGATGAATTTAGATATTTGTTTGCTAGTAATGTGTGTCATGGGAATAGCTTCAATCCATTTGGTGAAATATTCGGTCGCTATAATAATGAACTTATGGCCATTGGATGAAGTGGGATGGATTTTACTTATGTGGTCAAGTCCCCACTGGGCAAAGGGCCATGGTGATGTGATCAACTAGAGTTATTGAGCCAGTGCATGTATAAGGTCTCCATGTATCTGACACTGTCGACACTTCCTGAAAAAGTGGTATGCATCACTTTCCATCATGGGCCAATAGTATCTAGTGTGCATGATCTTCTTAGCTAAAGTAGGACCACTAGAGTGGGCTCCATATATACCTTCCTATACCTCTCATAAGGTTGTTTGTTCTTCGTTAGTATTGAGACATCTCAAGAGGATGTTGTCTAGGCTTCAATGATAAAGAGTGTCATCGATGATTGCATATCTAGAGGTTTTATGGATGAAAGTCTTGTGGTGATTGGCAGATAGGTCAGGGGGAATAACTTGGTAATGTAGGTAGTCATAAAAATATTGGTACCAAGGGAAGTTAGGACCAACAAGTTCAAACACACTCTCAAACTCAAGGATATTGAAGGTGGGGATCAATAGCTATTTTACCAACAACTCGTATTACAACACGTTATTTGGAATGTCCAAGAGGGAACCAATTTTTGACATGGCATCGACTACCTTGTTTTGGATTTAGTGGACCTACAAAAAGATGATGTCATCAAAGTACTGCTTAAAACTATCAACCATTAATTTTTATGGAGTGAGCTTCTCATCCTTTGTGTCATAGTCATCATTAACTTATTGGATAACCATCCGTGATTCACCATATACTTGAAGGATTTTGATCTTCCATTTGATAGCGATGTGAAGTCCTGTGAGTAGGGCCTTGTATTCTGCTATGTTGTTGGTATAAGAGAAAGAAATTATGAATGACTTAGGTATGGTATCTCCTTGGGGTGTAACAAACAGTATGCCTACTCCTGAACCATAATTTGTGTGAGATCCATAAAAATATAACTTCCATGTCACTGTCGTATCTAATGTGAAGATAGACCTATCAGGAAAGTTTGATACCATGGTATGATCTACTTTTCTGGGTGTGTTTACGAGTTGGTTGGCTATAACGTGTCCTTTTATCACCTTTCGTTCAACATATTGAATATCATATTCACTTAGTATCATTACCCATTTAGCTAATTGACCTAACAAGGTTGTTTTGCTAAGGAGATAATTTAAAGGATCTATTTTGGCTACAAGCTATGTTTGATGGTTCAACATGTAATGCCCAAGTCTTTGAGTGGAAAAAACCACTACAAGGAAGACACATTCAATAGGACTATAGTTGAGCTCATATCCTACAAGTGTACAACTAATATAATAAATTTCCCTTTCTCATCCTTCATTTCCATTCTATGTGAGTAATTTCCCCAGCTTTGACATGGTTGTTGATATGTAGAGTATAAGATTTCTTCGATCAATAAGAGGCATTAGGACTAGAGGTGTTAGTAGATAATCCTGTATCTGTTGAAAGGCCTCTTGACATTGATCTATCCACATAAATGGTGTGAACCCCAATCCTAGACCTACACAATCATAGCAAACAAACACAATATTAGATCCATATGCAAGTTAGAACTAAGATTCCCCATGAAATTCATCTACAATGCTCAAAATAGGAAAGAAATGAAGAACAAAACAAGAAAAACTATTAAATCCTATTAAAGCATGCAAAATCTCAATCCCATGGGGGAATTGGTGCCAATTTTATGTGGAAATTGGCCCTTTCCCAATCCCTTGTAAGCTTGATGAAGATTGATCCACTTGATGATGATGAACAAAGTGCTTCCTTGATGAAATCTATAATAACCTAGCTATGATGATGGAAAATGCTATGGCAATGGATGAATTTTCTCTAAATATGAAGATAGTAACTTTTCTCTAAGTTGTGGATCCAAAATACAAAGGAAAGCCTCTTATTTATAGATGAGAATGGTGGAGAATGAGGCAAAATGGATGAATGTGGGACTAATCCTGAACCAATGGCCAAATGCCACTTGTCAACATGTGAGAGGTTGAAGGTTGAGCACATTTTAATGAATGTGCCAAAAAATGATATTAGGTGGATTTTGAAATTCATGAAATGACATGTTGGAGAGGGAAAGAAATGAAATAAATGCCACTTGGCTCAATGCACAAGGACATGAAAGAGGGTTAAATGCTTTGTTGGAAGGACAAATCCACTTGGAGGGATTTTCAAACATGGAGGAATATTCCCCTAAAGATGTCATGTTGAGAGAAAATAGAGATTTAATAAATCACTTAAATGTATTTTCATGTGCAAGTGGCAAAATATAGAGGATTTAGGTGATTAAGATTAATTTAATCAATATTTGAGTAAATTAAAAGGAGATTAGTTGATGTGACAATTTGATTTATATTTTTGGATTGATTTAAATCAAAGTTGAGAGGAATATGATATAGATTTAATCAAATAAATATTTTGATTTATTTAATTAAAGAGGGATGATGTGACTTTCCTGATGCAGGAGGACATGGAGCCGGTCCATTCACGCGAGCACAAATCTTTCATATTGAGCAAATCGACTTAGGATCCCCCTTTGGATGAGGTGCTCCAGGAGCACCTGGGAGCCATCAGATTATGGTACATGGCATATGCCCCAGTCATTCGGACACATCTGGGCTTGATGACATTATTGGCGGAGCGCTAGCACAACGAGACTACTTCATTCCACCTTCCCACAGGCAAAGCCACAGTGACCCTGGAGGACGTGTGGTGTATTCTTCGATTTCCTATCCATAGAGAGAGAGTCATATATGATGTGGATGGTGGCAGGGACACCTGCTACGATATCATGGGTGTCAATGAGATTATTTTCGCTGAGTGATAGATCGAGCTCAAGCAGTATAGGCATGTGGTACCGCCTTTCAGATTGATAGTAGTTGTGATCATTTCAGGACTCGTAGCACCAAATCAGCATGGGCGATACTTTAGCCTGAGATGGGGTCTTGCTTGGGAATAAATGCTCTGATGAAGGGATTGCTTTGCTTGGGGCCCAATGATGATGGCCTCCCTATACCATGACCTTCACGAGTTTGCTTACTATGATAGTCGGGCTATCGGATCAAGGGTCACATTACTGCACATTTGGGACTGGGAGCACATTGCAGTGCTCTATCATGTCAGAGTTACACCAGGTGACATGGAGTTGGATGATCCAGTCATCTAGAGATACAGGGGTGCAGTTACCTTTTCATGCACAGGGGTAGCAGGCATTCAGAATTGGCAACGAGTCATCGATGAGATGAGAATTTTCACATGGAGGCTTTATCTTGGGATGCCAACCTAGTACGATGATGTACAATAGTTATTCTTTTCCAGGTAGGACCGATTGATGCAAGGTAGGGAGCACATGATGGTTGAGAGACATTTTCCCAACTGAGTGACCCAACAGTTTGGGGACACACAGAATCGTCCTGATGACCAGTACGTGGCCATCTTCACCCGTACTATGAGGGAGACGACATGGGGTTAGATGATCCCTGCAACAGATGTAGTTCATATTTTCATGTAGTTAGTGGCCAGGTCGTGGCCTTATGATTAGGGATAGGCAGACCCAATCACCATACAAGCCTATAGAGATTGGTTTTTTCCTCCAGTCAGATTGATAGTTCTAGGAGCACAGTTACCGAAGAGGAGACCTAGAGGCTGAGGTGTAAGGTGAGGGTGGGGCCGAGCAGGCAGGGGGGATGGAGACGGAGACGGAGATGGAGACATGGATGGCGGAAAAGGTAGAGGAGGAGGAGGAGGATCACCTCCTCATCAGCTAGAGTAGCATAGGGATGGTCACTAGGACCAGGACAGGCAACAAATGCCACCGAGAGATGGTCATCAGGACCAGCCACCCGTCTAGCCACCACCACAGCCAGACCCTAGGGATAGGAAAATTTTGCAGTTACAAGCATAGGTTGTCACCCTAAAGGTTGAGCAAGATCAAGAGAGACAACAGTTCTTGAACCTTACAGTGGAGAGGGATCAGGCGATTCAACAATGATAGGCTGTTGAGTGGTAGACAACATCATAGATGGGCTAGAGACAACAACTAGAGAGTATGGCTGCATCCTCCTCTAGGAGCACAGTATCCCTATGGGCATACCGAGATGCCATTTGAGAGGTGGATTATTATCATGTGCATTACCATTAGGTTGTGCCTTGGGCCGCACAGGTCCTAGACTATACACCAAAGATATGATACAGTCCTCTAGAGGGTCGCGGGGAGAGGTCGGGCGGTGACGGGAGCAACCAACAGGGCTAGCTTACATTTTGATCAGAGACAATATTCTTTTTGTGATACACGAGCTCATTTTTTGATAGCCCTATGGGAAATTGTACTTGTATTGATTGATACACACTTGATCCTGATCCTGTACCATGACAGTGTATTATTTTGATAATATATATGAGATGAGATTATTTGATCTGATGTATGATGTGCTCTATTTTATTTATGCACTATGTGATGGGCGTTTTTACTTTCTATATGCAATGATCTATATGTGATGCAATGCAATGATGTTATAATGATCTGATGCAGTGATTTTATGGATGCATTTATTTTTCAGTATATTTTCTTTGCACTTTTATGATGATGTATGCAAATGTTATGATATGCAAATGCCTAGACTAGTAGATCTATATTATGATGCTTAATGGATAATAAAATGTATGAGATGCAATCTTTTTCTTTTTCACTATCTTTCTTATGTATGATATGGTGATGCGTTTATGGGTGACATGATGATGCATATGATATGATGATGGCTATATGAGGATCCATATGATACGATATGATGATGCTTATGTTATGATACCTACGTGATGATGTAAATGGATGAAATGTATGCAATGAATGTAAATGTATGGTTTATGAGATGCTTAGAATAACCAGTCTATATTAATGATGAAATGCAATGCATGTGAAATGATTAATGTTTCCTATATGATATGATGTGATATGTATTATGCTGATGATTTGTGGATGCATTAGTGATGGTTTTGATTACTGCTATGGTACCATGTTAGCGTGGAAAGAAGATAGAAGAAAGTAATAGACTCCAACAAGTCAAAAGATGATGATGATGATGAGGATGATAATGATGATGGTGAAGATAATGATTTTCTTACTAGGGGTTGAGACTTTAAAAGGGCTATTTACCTTATGTTTGATAATACACATAGGCACGATGCATCAAGGTATAAAGAACTAGGATGGTGTTGTACCTAGTGTGATGGACTTTGACTCGACAATCAAATAGGAGTACTCCTTCTCACACCTGGAATAATGAACCTTATTTAAAATGCAGTTCAGATATTCCAAATATCTCAAACCAAAATATAGAAAGGAAATCCTTCCTATGTGGTCAACAAGACACCTAAAACACTCTCCCTATAAACCAAACAAAGCACACATGACCAAGTTATATTACAAGAATATCCAACAAGCACAACAGATAAAAGATAATGATCATTGCCCCATTCCTTTCTCTCTAAATCCTTTTTTTTGGACATCATTGAGAGGTCATCAGAATGAGCGCAAATAAGATAAGTCAAAAGACAAAGATAAAGTAAACAAACAAGCTAATGTTCTTCATACCACTAGCCAAGACTAAACTACAATGATGCCTGATGTTGATGTCCATTGCAGGAAGGATGCATCCTATGACATGATGTTATTAGATGATTGATTTGGGACTGATTGGATGATAGGATATTGACACAAAGAGATGACCAACTTGTTTACTTACTGACCTAGACTTGAGACCTTGACGCTTAAGTTTTCACTTGTAACCTGCTAGACTTGTTCCCAACTATTTCACCAAAGGTTGAGGATGACGGTTGATTTATTATGAGTGATGTTTATTGCGAGTCAAAGCAAGATGATATGGATGGATTTTTTAAAATATTTAGATGTTTTTGAAGTTTTTGAAATGTTTTGAGGCTATTTTTGGTATTTTTGAGATTTTTCAAATGTTTTGATTTTCAGATTTTCAAATGTTTTTGGTGTTTTCTGAGATTTTGACCAAGAGACTAACGTAAAGACCTATCCTAGGGGCCTCAGGGTTTGATCAATAGATTAGCCTTGCCTATGTTATACATGCAGAGACCATGTAGTTCAACTGACACAAACTTGATTATTGATGAGATATAAACAAATGGATTGCTAATTTATTATGACAAACTCCTAAATGACTAACCTAAGTGTCTTGGGGGATGATTCAAAGATCAACCTTACCTACGTTCAGAGCTCAGAGAACCGTAGTTCGACAAGAAAACTCTATTTTTTGACCTTTTGACTGACATTTTGACATTTTTTTGGATTTTGAATGTTTTTTTGGATTTTTTTGATTTTATGAATGTTTTTGGATTTTTTTGATTTTATGAATGTTTTTTGATTTTTTTGATTTTAAGAAGACTTCAAGTATATACACAAATCTGATCCAATGCAAGAACATGCCCCCAGTGTGATGCAATAGACTACTTTGATAAAGGTAGGACAAACTGACCTTGAGAATGGGCCGAGTAGTACTAGGAGTGATCATGAGGCGAACACAGGACCAAGCTATGATGCAGATGCATATAGGTGACAGATGGAGATATGGAATGTGATGGATGATGAAAGCATGATGGATGATGCATAACAAGCCGTGGAGATCCTAGTGGATGGAAGGTGCTTATTTACACAAGACACCTATTTTCTAGTTTTTCACCAAGGTACTTGCCCAAAGTGCCACCAAAGTGGTTTTCACTAGAGGAGGATTTTTCTCTTTACTATTTTTAATCCTTTTTTTGATTTTTTTTGTTGTCACCAAGATGCCTGTTTTCCAGGTTTTCATCAGGGTGACCATTCTTTTAGGACATTTTCTAATTTTTTGTATTTTTGGTTTTATGCCTTTGAAAGATTTAGTCATAAAAAATTTTGAGATGGGAGTTGTTCATGGGCTCTTGTAGAAGCTCTCCTTTTGGTGTTGACAACTGATATGCCCCTAACTTATAGCTCGCGGTGATGACGAATGGTCCCAACCAATTGGGTTTAAAATTTCCTTTGTCACTTGGATTTGGGATGCTCTTATTATTCGCCTTTATCACAAGCTCTCCTACCTAGAATGTCTGACTCCTGATCTTCTTGTTATAACTTCACTTGAGTCAGTTCTGATACACCTGCAAGTGGTTTAAGGCCTCCATTCATCGTTCATCTAGCAATTCTAGCTCATTCAGTCTTGACACCCGATATTATTCATCTGTGATAAGGTTCTGCAGGACAAGAGCTCGATCTCGATGGGGAGTATGGCTTCTAATTCGTAGACCAGGGAGAATGGGGTGGCACTTGTTGGTGTGTGGATGTTGGTCTAATAGGCCCATAAGGCAGGATTTAGCTGCAAATACTAGTCACGACCAGCTTTATTGACTATTTTATTGAGGATTTTCAAGATGGTTTTGTTGGTAGCTTTTGCTTGGCCATTTCCTTGGGGTTAATATAGAGTGGAAAAGTGATTTTGGATTTTTAATTTGTAGCATAGGTAGCAGTCGTCCTTATTTTTGAATGGTGTCCCATTATCTGAGATAATGACTTGTGGGACACCGTAGCGGCATATTAGGTAGTTTAGGATGAATTTTGATATCTGCTTTCTAGTGATGTAATTCATGGGGATGGCTTCCACCCACTTTGTGAAGTACTCAATGGAAATGATGATGAATTTGTGCTCACTAGATGAGGTGTGGGTGATTTTTCCAATGAGATTGAGCCCCCATTGTGAAAAGGGCCAAGGTGTGACAATCAAATGAAGCTCTTGAGTTGGTGCATGGATGAGGTCCTCATGCTGCTGACATTATGGACACTTCTAACATAGTCATGTGCTTCTCTTTCCATTGTTGGCCAATAGTACCCCATCCTCAGCAATTTCTTAGCCAAGTTCATACCACTTGAGTGTGAACAAAAAATACCATTATGTACCTCATTTAAAGTAGTCAAGGCTTCCTCAATGTTTAGGCAATGTAACAGGGTTCCTTCAGTGATTCTACGATAAAGGGTATCTCCTAGGATGACAAAACAAGATGCTTTTTTGACAAAGGCTTTTTTGAGGTTCAGGGTTATGTCTGCGGGGAGAACTCCTATTCTTAAATAAGTGTATATCTCATGGTACTAGGGATCATTAGGACTGACAATTTCACACACAAATTTGGACTTCGGTACCTCAAATGTAGGCACAAGAAGCTGGTCTATGAGGAATTCTTGCTTTGGGATGTTGCATGGGATTTCTAGGAGTGATCTGATTGTAGCCATGGTGTCTGTCACTCTATTGTTTGCTCTTGGTAGCTGCTCAAATGAGATATCAATGAAGAACTCCTTAAGGCTTTCCACCAACTTTTTGTAGGGACTCAACTTGTTGTCCTTTGTTTGGTACTCACTGTTTACCTAGTTGATTATAAGTTGTGAATCTCCATATACCTTAAGTTCCATTATCTGCCATTGCACTGCTATCCTTAGCCCTATGACAAGAGCTTCATATTCTACTATGTTGTTTGTGCAGGGGAATGAAAACATGTATGATTTAGGTATACAATCTCCCTATGGAGTGATGAAGAAAATTCATGCTTCTGACCCATGTTGTGTATAGGACCCATCGAATTACATTTTCCAATGGTCTGCCACACTTAAGTTGAAGATTGATTCATCAAGGAATTCTGAGACAAGTGGGTTCTCTAAGTAGATTGGTGCCTCTACCAGTTGGTCTGCAATAGCTTGCCCTTTAATGGCCTTATGTTCTACGTACTCTATGTCATGTTCTATGAGGATCATAACCCACTTTTTTGTCTTCCCTATAAGTGTTGCTTTGGAAAGCAAGTACTTAAGGGGGTCTATCTTTGCGATAAGATTTATTTGATGGGATAGCATGTAATGCCTAAAATTTTGTGCCGCAAATACAACTGCTAGACATGATTTCTCAATGGATGTATAGTTCAATTCATGGCCCACCATAGTTCTACTGATATAATAGATATCTCTCTCTTTTCCATTTTTATCATGTTGTGCTAGGAGAGCATCGAGAGCTGTTGCTATTCTAATATGTATAAGATCAAATTTTTCCAAGAATGGGTGGCATGAGGACTGGCGGCGTGAGTAAATACTCCTTGATTTTTTTGAAGGCTTGATCACACTTTTCATCCCACTTGTATGCTACCCCCTTGTGGAGTAGATGAGAGTAGGGGACAACCTTGTCTACTAGTTGTGCTATGAATCTATGGATGGACTAGATTCTTCCTTGTAAACCTGTTAGCTGTTTCAGTGTTTTAGGTGCCTCCATTTCAAGAATGGCCTTGACCTTGGTTGGATCTATCTCAATCCCTCTCATGGAAATTATGTACCCAAGGAGCTTCCCTGACTGTACTCTGAAGACACACTTCTTTGGGTTGAGTCTGACTTTGTATTCCTCGAACCTATCAAAGATGGATCCCAATGTAGCTATGTGATCTTGGCTTTTCTTTGACTTAGCCAATATATCATCCACATAATCTTCCATAGCTTTGTGGATCATTTCATGAAAGATTAGTGTCATGGCCCTCTGATAGGTTGCTCCTGCATTCTTCAGCCCAAGTGACATCAATTTCCAATAGTATGTTCCCCACTAACACGTGAAGGCAGTCTTGTGTTGGTCTTCTTTGGCTATCATGATTTGGTTATACACAGAGAATCTGTCCATCAGTGAAAGCATATCATGTCTCGCAGTCATATCTACGATCATATCGATGTTTGGAAGCAGGAAGTCATCCTTGGGACATGCCTTGTTTAAATCTCTAAAATCTATGCAGATACAGATGCCGCCAGCGGGGTTTGAAATAGGTACAAGATTAGAGACCCACCCTGGGTAATCTATCAGGCATATGAATCCTGCATCCAGGAGATTTTTTAGTTTCATTTTGACCAATAGAGCTATCTAGGGATGCATTTTTCTGAGCTTTTGTTTGATAGGCTTGGCTTCGGGGTATACAACAAGGTGATGGACCACAACCTCTAGATCAAGCCCAGGCATGTCAGCATAAGTCCATGCGAAGTTGACTTTTCTTTCTCTTAGGAATGTAGCTAGGAGTTCCTATTATTTTATGAGAAGTGATTCTGCATAGAATGTTATGCGTGGTTGTTCCTTTGTTCCCAAGTTGACTGGATTGCATGTTTCTGCTAAGACCACAAACTTTTCCTGATGAATTGCATTGAGAGGAAGATTGAATCCTTCATCCTCTGGTGCCTCAAAGAGGTTTTCACCATTGGATATGTCCTTTATTCTTACTTTTTTCGAGTCAGGGAGTGCCACATTTTAGTTTTCATTCAAAGACCTAGAGATTATTCTCAAGTTTTCACTTTTGTGATTGAAGGATTCAATGGTTTCCCCGTAATAAGAATGTGTGTATAGTATGATGTCAAACCCGAACTTGTGATCTTCGTATGGTACCATATCCTGTAATCCCATGAATTTTGAGAGCGCCTCATCATTTTCGAGTGTGTCTAGAACTGGTGGTCCTCTTTGGTCGTAGTCAATGAGCTGGGGATAGACTAGGTTTATTTCATGGGTTTGACTAGTTGAATCAAATGATAAGGTACTAATCATGAGGAGAGAGGAATTCTCAAATAGCATTGGTAAGTCAGTTATGGAATCTTCCTTATCACTACTACTACAGATGCTAGTTATGTCAAATGTAAAGTTGTCTATGACTTGACCTGTGGATATGGGTAACTGAAGTTTGGCTACTAATAGCTGAGGGGGAGTCTTGACTTCTTTAACTGGGGGATCGTGGCCATGTATGGTTATACTCGGAGGGGTACATCTAAGGCCAAGATTTCTCATGTGTGTCTTAGGAATGATGGGTACTAGAAGACCATTGTCATTTTGTCCAAGTCTCTTGTTTCTGTCATAGCCCATACTAAGCATCATTTAGAGTCCTTTGCTACTTTCATCTAGGGGAAGATCAGGCACAGGCCTTTCATCTTGGTACAACAAGCTTGATATGTCTCTTTCATCAACCACTTATCTACTTAGCTCCCCCCAACTTCTGAATATGGAAGGGTCCGCTCTAAAGGATTGGGATGATGTTCCAGTTGGTTGGGGTTTCCCATGAGACCTAGGAGATTGAGGTAATTCTCCTATCACGAAATAACCCTTCTTCATTTTATAATCCCCACACCCATTGTCTTGGATAATGACTTTGATTTTAGAGATTTCAGGGATGGCAGGTGTCTTTGTCTCAGAAGTGGAGGCCAAGGTAGCTAGGTCTACATATGGGGTTGAAGGGCCCTCATTGTTCTTCAGTACTTGGGGTATTTTATAGTATTTTGCTTCTAGGTTATTGTAGTAAGAAAAGGGTTCAGGATCCCCATGAATCATGACCTCTTGGTTTTGGTATGTGAACTTGACACACTAATGGAAAGTTGATGCCACTGCTTGCATCCCATGGATCCACGGGCGCCCTAGGAGAATGTTATAAGGCAAGTCAGGACCTAACAGGTTGTTTCCATAATGGTTGGCCCTACTTGAATATGGAATTGAATAGTGCCCTAAGACACTCTTTCTTGATCATCATAAGCATTGATTGTGATGCCCTTACCCTTTTGAATGGAATCCTCTAAGAATCCCAGATTTTTCATTAATTTGAGGGAATAGAGGTTTAGTCCTGCACCCCCATCCACTAAGACCCTTTTAACTTTGTTCTTATGGACCAGGACTTCAAGGTGGAGTGCACGATTGTGAGATGGTTGAGAAGAAAAGTCTTGATCAGAGAATGTGAGGATATTTGGGGTGATAATGTTTCTGACCATAGCTTGGAACTGGTCAGCATCGAGATCCATAGAGATGGTAGATGAAGCCAATGCTTCCTTAAGGATCTTTTTGTGTGTTTGTGATATCTTTAGCAACTCCATGATGGAGATCTGAGCGGGGGTTCTTTTCAGCTGGTCTAGGACATTGTATCCATTAGGAACAAATTTTGGATTGGAAGTGGATACTCTAGGTGGCTGCGATGATCCAACAATGGTGACTTTACCGCCGCATGTGGTGAATCCACAATCAGTTTTGGCTCCTTTCATGGTGACAACGGTAACCATTTCATCAATGGATGCAACAACATGATCATACACATGGTTCACATTGGAATACTTTTGTTTCCCATGTTTTTTCCCTTGGCTATGGTCTGACATCAGATTCATGTATATTTTCAAGTTCTGATTCCCAGCTGGTTGCTCAACATTTATGATCTTGTCATCAATGAGGTCTTGGATTATATTTTTCAACCTCATGCAGCTGTTAGTGGTGTTCCCCTTGATTTTGTGAAAATCACAAAGGTGATTCTCATTGTACCATGGTGGTTTTACTTGGGGTTCCTGATAGTTCTCATAAGAGGGGATCTTGATGAGATTTTTGTTTATCAATTTCTTCATGACAACTTTGATGGGTTCCCCAAGGGCAGTGTACTTTCACTTGGGGGGATTTATGTTTCGTAGAGGTGGTCCCCCTTGATTATTAGGTTGTTGACCTAATTTTTGATTGGTTATTGTTGTGATACCGCATTGGTTTGCATGTTGTTTCGATTGTTGTTCTGCGGTTGTTGGTAGTTTTGGATATTTTGTTTTGGAGTGTTGATTATGACCTTGGCGTCCACCACACCATCATTGGTGACATTTTTTTTTCTCACCCACATGCAAGGTTTCTCATTATAGTTGGTGGATGGGAGATTGTCTTGATTTTCTCGATATGAAGGTGTTCCCCCTTGTGAAATAAGGGCTCATTCGATGTTGAGTGCTTTGGGGATCAATTGGTCGTAAGTGGTGATACATTGTACCTTAAGATGAAATGCCAAGGTTTTCTCAAGATTAGTGACGATGGTGCAAACTTGTTGTTCTTCAGGCATGGCCCATTTTCATCTATTGGCCTTGGATTGCCATCATTGCAAGAAGGAAGTGAATGATTCCCCCTTGGCTTGTTTAAGTGCAGAGAGTTCCTCTAGACTAACGTCCATACCGATATTGAAGGTGTAGTTTTTTATGAACACATCACAATCTCCTGGAATTTTTTGATGCCAGGAGGAAGGCGAGAGAACCACTCCATGGTGGGACCAACCAAACTTCTAAGGAATAGCCACATCAGATATGTATCATCATATGCAACTTCCATGCAATGTACTAAAATTCCCTGATTTGATCTTCAAGGTTTCCCATCCCACAATATTTGTCAAACTTGGGGATTTCAAACCCCTTTGGGAATGGTACCATTGCAAGGTTCTCGTCGAACTGATAGGGACACAAGTTGTTGGGTGTTTTCATGATTTTCCCTAATTGAAGATCGAGCACCTATTGTGAGAGCAACTTGATTTGCACCATGTTGTCACGTCATCTTGTAGATTAGGGGGTGGAGTGAATGTGTTTTGAAGTGGTCGAGGTGTTTGAGTGATGGGTGGAGTGTTGGGTGTGTTGGTAGGAGTTGGTTGCAAGCTCTGTTGAGAAATCAAGGCTTGTTGATATGCTTTCATTTGTTGTTGTGCCAACAACGCTTGTTGTTGGTATTGCTATTGTTGCACCAATAATTCCTGTTGTTGGTCATGTTGTTGCTACGCCAACAACACTTGTTGTTGGACATGTTATTGTTGTACCAACAATGCTTGTTTTTGGGCTAGTAATGCTACTTCTTGTTGTGCTTGGTACTACTGTAGGGCTTGCTGATATGCTTGTTGCTTGGCTGCCTGCAGTTGTGCCTAATATTGAGCTTGCACTTGCACCTGTTGAGATTGATATTGGTATTGAGCTTGCACTTGCGCTTGTGCCTATTGGGTAGGGTATGTACCCTGTGCGGCTTGAGTAGCTTGAGCAGCTTGAGCTGCTTGTGCAACTTGGGAAAATTGTTGTTGTAATAAGGCTTGGGCTTGAGCAACCTGTTGTGCTTGTTGCGCTTGTTGTGCGGCTTGAGCTTCTTGTGCTTGTTGAGCAGCTTGTTGTGTAGCTTGTATGTTTTGGGATTGTTGCACTTGAAATTGTTGATATGCCTTTTGATAGGCCTTCTGTGCTGCTTGCAATGTGAGGCTATATTGATTGGCCATATTTGTCCTTGGAGGTGGTGGTGGTGGCATATTTGGAATGGTGTTCATTGTCATGATGAGAGGTACTGTTGTATTGATGATAGGGATTTGTGTATTAGATGGTGCGATTGGTATGGTTGGTCCTTGAGAGACCATGTGCTGAGATATTTGGGGGGTAGTGGATGATGTGTTGATTGTTTGTGTTGCTTGGATGGTTTCCATCTATTGTTGCAATATCGATGGCAATATGGGAGGATTTGGTACAATGTTTTGATTGATGATCGAGGGGTTACTTTGATTGAGTGGCGGTAGAGGAGGGAGTCATAAACCAAGAGGTGATGTAGATGTTAATGGAAAAGGATGAAGCAGTGGGAAGATGGGGTTATTGTTCTCTTGAGGGAATGATGATGATGAGAGGTAAAAAATACCCCCTGGTCCAAATAGCCCACCTCCTCCTTGCGAAGTCATAGGGAGAGAGGTTTATGTGTTGAGAGGGTATGTTGGTGTCACACGAAAAGATGATGATGGGTCATTGGAATCTTGAAAGGTGAGCGAGACATGTGGGTGCAACTGATTTAATGGGATAGACTGATCCAAGATAGTGTTTGCATCCAAATCTTGGTTGTTTACAAGGGGGTGTGTTTGTAATGTATTAAGGAACGAGCTCCCCTTGTTTACAATAGGTTAAGTTGGAGATATGGATGATGTGATTTGGGGGATGCTTTTAGTGATGCTTTGAGTGATACCCTGAAATGGAGGTGAGGATGATATCAGGAGTGTGGATGAGATTGGGGGCATGATTGCAGGAGGTTTCTCCACAATAGTGCTCACATCAAAATTGAAAGGGAGTTTAAAGCCTGTTCTTTAGCTAATTCAAGCATGTATTGGGAGGGATTGAGTCTCATCATGGTATTAACAATTCTATGAGTTTCAAGATTTTGGACCATTTCGATGATCTCATCTTGTGTCATCCCTGAGATATTATTGGTGATGTCTTCCACTTGGCCTTCCTCTTGAAGATTTTGTGATGATAGAGGAAGATTGGTTAGGGGATTACTTGATCCAACGGGATTGATTTCAGAATTGGTTTGACTTAGGTCACTCGAAGTTGATGTTTATTTGTTGGCTTCCATGTTCTTCTTGTGTTGTGATCTAGTTTGCACCATAAAATAGGGATCAATTTTCAAGAATGTGTGAGATGATCCTCTAATTCTTTGGATTGATCTAACTTTAGGCACAAAAGAGAAAATCTAGGATGATGAAGGATCAGAGGGTGATTATGAGATAAATGAAGGATGGATGGTGTGAATGTTTGAACTCTTGAGAAATCTTGAAGGAGATGCTAGTCTTTGGGACTTTGATTTTGATTTTATTTGATTTTGACTTTGGCTTGATTGGATAGTGAACTCATAAACTCTAGGAGGTTGGATGTTGTCCTAGATTAAACTTGCACACAAGATGATAATTTGATTAAGTGTGTAAAGAAGGATTCATCTAGACACACTTAACCAAACAAGATGATTTTGGATAATGAACTTATAAGCCCCAAGATGTTGGATGTTATCAAGGGATAGACTTGTTCACAAGGTTTGATAATTTGACTAAATATGTGGAGAAGGATGCATCTACACACATTTAATCAAACAAGATGATTGGGATTTGATCTAGAGGATTTTCCAAAAGCCCAACATGAATGAATTTTTAAGGATTTCCAAGAGTTGTTGGTGAGATAAATTTTGGATGTGATGTTTGAGGATGGATGAAAGTGATTGGTTTTTTATCCTAAGATGAACCTAAAAAGACTCTCGTTTACAAGACCTCAGTGTTGAAGAACATGCTAATACTTCCTATGTGAGATATTCAAACCTTTGAAAGAGACCTATATTTTGACATTAGTAAAATGAATAAAAACTTGGATTGTTCCTTGATGCATGTTTGTAAAAGTTGAATGTCAATCTTTCTCTAAATTCGTAAAGCATAGACAACCTTTTCTTGTGATCCTTTTGACTAAGACCTTTGGTCTTTGGTTTTTGGATCTTGATCTTTCGGGAAATCACTTGAAAGAGCACATGTGTGGGGGATCTTGATGTTTCTTATCTTTGCTTAATGACTTCTTTTTACCACAAAAAATTCTTGATTAGGTTTCCAAACTAAATATCCAATGTCCTAATTTATTCTCATCCCACAAGGTCCATTATGTGGAAATCAAGGAAATTAAGGAAAAGATTCCCTATTGTTGACTTTAGTGAGAAAATTGAGATGTAAATTCAAATGCTTAGAAGCTTCTAAGGATAGAATCCCTAGGGTAAGTAATAACACTTGGATTTTTTCAAAGGTATTTGCTTCCTAAAGGGTTTGAAATTTGATGATCATGTTGAATGTTTGTTTCCCAATGTTTAAGATCAAGCAAAGTGTTTTATTCCAAGAACATGCACAACCCTATGGATATGAAAGACAATATTTGTTAAGTCCCCACTTGGATAAATCCAACTATGCCTACTCTTAGAGAATGATTAGATGCTTGACCACACTAGCTCCCCTCCATGGAACACACTTCTCGATTCATCCAAGCATCAATACCCATGAAACTCCCATGGAATACTTCTCATCTCTACTAAGAGCCATAAAAATGTAGGGTAGCTTCAGAATGAATGTTCTTGTACCAACAAATAGATTAAGGATTTTGGAATTTCTAAACAAAGGTTCTAGTGGGGGCATTCTCTTCATGGGGGATCATCTATGCGGCGAGAGAACATTGCTGCCCTTCTCATTAGAACAATCCTCGTGATACTTGCCTTTCCTCAAGTACCCACACTTTTATACCGGTTGGAATTTGTTTGGATTTAGCGTATTCCTGGTTGGGTCATTCCCTTGGGTAATTACTTTTTCCCACAAGGTAGGCCCTCTAAGATAACACAAAAGCGAGCAAACAAATCCATAGTTTGATCGATCTTTGTTGAGAAACAAAGAGAGAACACACGCGACGTATTCCACTCACACTCGCAAGTTTTGTTCAAATTTTAATCCAAAATGAAATGTGGAGGAAATCACTTACACAACTTAAGATCACCAAAATCCTTTTGATTCTCAAGATTTCCGTGAGGTGCGAGAGAAGCACATACGTCTTTTAGATGATATTATTTTGGGTAAGTGATTACAAAACATAGAAGCATACCCTCAAAGAAATGATTTGAAATCTTCTTTTTAAGCACCAAAAGGAAAAGTGAAAGTTTCTTGTTCAATTGTTAAACCTTAAACAAAATCTAGTAAGTTTCCTAAGGTTGAATTTTAATCCTTATGTCTTGTTCTTTTTAAACCCAAATTGAAATTAGTGAGTCCTAAAGAGCTTGAAGAAACAAAATCCTTAAATTTGGAATTATAATTGCTTCCAAAAGTGTCTAAAGACACTTGATACAATAGAGAAATGATGTTATAATTCCAACTACTCCTTGCCCTTTCTTGCTTCCACCTACAAAAACTGATTAGTCCAAGAACACAGAGGCAGAAAACAAGTCAATAGCTCAAAATGATTAAATGTAAAAAAGCACATGTCAAAATAACTTGAAATCTAACCTTTTTCCCCACCCCAACAACGCAGTCTGCATATGTGGCATAGTTTGAAGAGGTCAATGACATTGTATGGCACTGCTAGGACTAATAATGGTGCTCTGCAACAGAACCAAAGAGCACGATTATGGTGTTGTTTTGTCAAGTGACACTGTTTGAAATTTTGGAATCCAGTGACAGAGAAATGGCCCAGCGTCAGAGTTTGGAAATTTGAATTTTTTGGTGGGAAGTCTTTAGCGGTGGAGTTTGGACTTTGTAGCATCACTGTATGGTACCACTAGATTGATAGCGACGATGTATGGCACCATTGGACTGATAGCGACATAGTTTCCTGTAGGCACAAAAGTTAACTAAAAAACCTTTTTTTTTTTTAAAAACGTGTTAATATCTTGAGATTCACCCTCCTTCTAGTGCCAAAATGTGAACCCCAATCTTAGACCTACACAATCATAGCAAACAAACACAATATTAGATCTATATGCAAGTTAGAACTAAGATTCCCCATGAAATTCATCTACAATGCTCAAAATAGGAAATAAATGAAGAACAAAACAAGAAAATCTATTAAATCCTATTAAAGCATGCAAACTCTCAATCCCATGGGGGAATTGGTGTCAATTTGATGTGGAAATAGGCCCTTTCCCAATCCCTTGTAACTTGATGAAGATTGATCCACTTGATGATGATGAACAAAGTGCTTCTTTGATGAAATCTATAATAACCTAGCTATGATGATGGAAAATGCTATGGCAATGGATGAATTTGCTCTAAATATGAAGATAGTAACTTTTCTCTAAGTTGTGGATCCAAAATACAAAGGAAAGCCTCTTATTTATAGATGAGAATGGTGGAGAATGAGGCAAAATGGATGAATGTGGGACTAATCCTGAACCAATGGCCAAATGCCACTTGTCAACATGTGAGAGGTTGAAGGTTGAGCACATTTTGATGAATGTGCCAATAAATGATATTAGGTGGATTTTGAAATTCATGAAATGACATGTTGGAGAGGGAAAGAAATGAAATAAATGCCACTTGGCTCAATGCACAAGGACATGAAAGAGGGTTAAATGCTTTGTTGGAAGGACAAATCCACTTGGAGGGATTTTCAAACTTGGAGGAATATTCCCCTAAAGATGTCATGTTGAGAGAAAATAGAGATTTAATAAATCACTTAAATGTATTTTCATGTGCAAGTGGTAAAATATAGAGGATTTAGGTGATTAAGATTAATTTAATCAATATTTGATTAAATTAAAAGGAGATTAGTTGATGTGACAATTTGATTTATATTTTTGGATTGATTTAAATCAAAGTTGAGAGGAATATGATTTAGCTTTAATCAAATAAATATTTTGATTTATTTAATTAAAGAGGGATGATGTTAGAATAAATTAAATAAAGATTGATTTATTTAATTAAATAAAATGATTTATTTAATTAAAGAGAGACTATAGGGTTAATTAAATAACATTGATTTATTCAATTAATAGGAGAGAAAGACTTCATTAGATAAATAATGATTTATTTAATTAAGAGATGAAATGTGATGAATTTAATCAAATAAAGACTATCTGATTAAACAATTAGCAAAGAAGATGATTCTGGACAAAGCGATGTTAGTAATTAGGATCAAGTGTGATTGGTACGTTTTCTATGTCTACAAATGGTACTCCTTGTCTTAGCAAATGTTGGAATGGTTGACACTTATCTACCAGTTGTGTGAGGAATCTTTAGATGGACTGTAATTTTCCTCAGAGTTTTCATAGCTGACATATATTTTTTGGTGGTGGCATGTCTATGATAGCTTTCACTTTAGCATGGTCGACTTCAATACCTCTTTTGGAGATAATGTACCCTAGGAGATTTCCTAATGTTACTCCAAACACACATTTCTTTGGATTTAGCCATACTTTGTATTATTCTAGTCTCTTGAAACTATTTTCTAACACTCGTAGATGATCACCCCTTGTTAATAATTTGGCTAATAGGTCATCTACATAATCTTCCATGAGGGTGTGCATGAGGTCATGGAAGATGGTGGTCATGATGTGTTGGTATGTAGCTCTGACATTTTTCAATCGCAAAGCATGACATTCCAGCAATATTTTCCCCAAGGACATGTGAAAGTTGTCTTATGTTGGTCTTCAAGAGCTATCTTAATTTTATTGATCTTGAGAAACCATCCATGAGGGATAGCATCTCATACCCTATTGTTAAGTCTACATTGATGTCCATGTTTGGCAAGGGGAAGTCATATTTTGGACATGCCTTATTTAAATCACAAAAATAAATACATATGTAGATTCCTCCTATTAGCTTTGTCACTGATACTAGATTGGAAATCCACTCTACATAGTCAATAGGTTGAATGAAGCCAGCATCAAGTAACTTCTTTAACTTAGCCTTTACCAGTAGGATAATTTGAGGATGCATCTTCCTTAGTTTTTTTTACCAGTTTAGCATCAGGAAACAATGGTAAGTGATGTAGAACCAACTCAGGATCCAATCCAAGCATGTTGGCATAAGACCAATAAAAGTTGATTTGACTTTCTATGAAGAAGGTACGAAACTCTAGTTGCTCTGCCTCCATCAAAGAATCTACAAAGTGGACAATCCTAGGATTTTCATCAATTCCTGTGTTGACTTCCATATAATTCTCTAATAGCATGGGCAATTTCTCTTGATTTATGGGAAGTAAGTCCAACCCTCCATCCTTGGGTGCCTCAAAGAGGTTTTCACCCTTGGATGCATCCTTTCTTTTTACTTCTGGGTCTAGAGTCACCTTTCGATTTTCACCTAAAGACCTTTATTTTTTTATTTTATCATTTTCACTTTTGCGTCTGGAGGGTGAGATAGACTCCCCAAAGTATGCCATGTTGTCAAGATCTATGGTAAATCCAACTTTATGATCCTCGTAGGGTATGCCTTCATGTAATCCCATAAATTCGGTGATTGCTTCATCATTTTCAAACATGTTTAAGGTTGGTGGTCCTTATTAGTCCCAGTTTATCAATTGCGGGTATACTAGAGGCATGCCATCATCATTATTGTTAAGGTTCAACGAATGGGCGGATAGGGTAAAAATGGAATTATTATCAGGATCCTAAAAGGAATCAATCCAAGCTTTGCCTTTAGTCAAGGGTTCGGATATGTCAAGTTCATGGAATTTGTCTCAGCTAGGTCATAGTCACTAGACATGCAAGACTCCCCCTCCCACTCATTGGAGTTAGTCTTGATATGAGAATCCTTAGATGTATCGATATCCTTTGAAGCACTCACTTCCTCACTTAAAAGCGCCTTACTACTAGGAGCACCCACTTTTAATGGTTTGTAACCTAGCCCTATATTCTTCGGTCGCTTAGATGATAGCAAAGGTTATGTCATCCCATTTTTTTGCAAACCATTTCCATTGTGTCCATCATATCCTTTGCATTTCATGGTGTCAAATCCTTTACCATACTGTTCATTTGGGGGTTTCTTGGGTTTGATGTCTTCTTCTTCCTTGTATAACCATGTGGAAACATCTTCTTTGTTGATAACTTCTTTACTCAACTCTCCCTACTTTGTGAAACTTGTGGTGGGAGATGCTTGAATAGTGACATTGGGTTCCTTTTTGACAACTGATGGCTTATCATAGGATTTTGGTGATGCATGAAATTTACTGACACAATAGGATCATATGGTAATCTCCACATCCCTTATCTTGGACCTAGTTCTTGGGATTAGAAGATGGAATTTTAGAAGTGGATGCCTTGGTTAAAGTGGAGGGATCAATGTAATGGGATGAAGTAGATGATGAACCTTCCTGATTGATTGGCACTTACTATTTAGGCGTTCCTCTTAGGTTGATGCAATACTAAAAAGGGTCAATATTTCCAGCTATTGTAATCTCAATGCAATTGTGGGGAAACTTTAAGCATTGGTCTACTATGTGGATGGAATGACCTTAATAGCATGAATCTATGGTCAGCCAAGGAGGAGGTTATAAGGGAGTTCTAGGTCCAATACTTGGAATGTGGTATCTAATATAGCGGGCCCAACTCTTATAGGTAGTGATATGACACCCTTGGAATATAGTTTTGCATCATTCTAGGCCTTTATGGTAATACTCTTTGAGGATTCCACACAATCTTTAAAGAAACCTAATGCCATAACTAGTTTTAGAGTGCAAATATTCAATCTCACTCCACCATCTACCAAGACTCGTCTGTTTTATGTTTATTAACATAGAATTCTAGGTGTAGAGGGTCATTATGGTTGGACTTTTGTGATGAGAAGTCTTGATCGAAAAAGGCGACATGATGGGTGTTGGCTAAGCATCCCACCATTTCTTGAAATGATTGACATCAAGGTCGGTAGGCACAAAAGTATCTTGCAACACTTTATCTAGGATAGCTTTGTGCTTGGGAGATATGTGAAATTGTAGACACTTACAAATGTCCTAAATGATATAATACACTTGAATTAGGTATACTAACACCGTTTCATCCTCAAACCCATCATCTTTTTCCTTAATTGATTAAATTAGTCTAGCTATTTAGTTAATTATGTCATTTGCATCTATTAACCTAATTAATCTAATCAGGTTAATTCACCCCCTTTCATGCTAACATTTCATCCTATTAAATTGAATAAATCTAATTATTTAATTTAAGTCCATAAGTCTTCTTATTTAATTAAATAACCCTAATTTATTTAATTAAATATCATCTAATTCCCCTAATTACATAATTAAACATTTGTTTAATTATCAATTACTAATTAATCTAATTCCCCCCACTTGCAATGGAATATTCTAAGGGTTCCTCCTTTGCATGGAATATTCTTTTTTTATGCATAGTAGGGTGGAGGACTTCAACCTAACTCAATCAAACAACCTTTGCAAATATAGAACCATAATTTGGGTTTCTCTCACAATCTTACCATTCTCCTAGTAGTACTCCGTAAGTGGTTTTTCCCACACAACTTTATTGAAAGACTTCAAACCCAAAATATAAATATAGATTTAGATACCCTTTATTCTCTTTTACAACATACCTCAATTGTAGGTGGGTATGCTTCAGAACACAAGGGCCAATTTTTTGTTGTTACACTTTGAACTAGGCCTAATTAGGCTTATTCCACTAGGTCACAATAAGGTTTTCACACTCCAAGGTTTAAATCTTCAAGGAAATGGATTAGACATGTCCTAAATGGTCTACCAAAAAATTTCCAATCACTACAAACCAATTCCTAAGAGATTTTTACCAAACCCTAACTCCTATACAACTTATATGCCCAAAACATGAAATTTTCTAACTAGGGCATCAACAAATTAGCACCAACCTCCATCCCCTGCTCCTACAAACATCAAGAACGCAAAACCTAACATATCTACACCCATTCAACTATTTTTTAGGCAAGTTCATTGGTGGAATGGGAAGAACTTCATGGTTTCCTATCAAAACCTACCCAAATAAGGGTTTCAAACCGTTTTCAGAAAAATTGCTCTAACTTCCTTCAAACCTGATGAAATCAAATACAAAAGGACAAGGATTCAATGCACAATAAACTTCAATCAAGATTTGTTCACTCTCAAGCTGTACAGGGCTGTACAAGTCTCTGTAGCAACAAATTATGCTTCTAAAATGTAAAAAATAGAGTTTTATTGATATTCAAACTTCAAAGTAATCACCAAGACCTTTCCTCAACCTTTCACAAGGATTATTTAAAAATTTGAAAGCCAAAACTAACCGTTCACAACTGAATGTTGAAATCCAACAGTTCAACTTCCCCACAAAATGCAAAAATGCAAAAGTTTCTTGACAACCTTTTGCAACTTTTACCATATTTACAAAATGGACTCCAAAATGACTCAAGACACCTTAGACACATTAGAAATGGTATTCAATACCTTATTACAAACAAAAACATGACTTAATCACAAAAACACTAACATTAGACCCCCTTTGCACCATGAAGGCCCAGGTGCCCTGCACCATACTCCTCGGACAAAAAATAGACTCAAGTCCCATTGATGATAGTGTGGAAGCAGTAGAATCCTACTTGATCATGTTATTCTCTAACCTCCAAGTGAAATATCCATTTGGTAAACCATTCCAATGGACCAAATACTGAAAATAGGCACTATCCCTTGTCTTTTTGAATGCTTTGGCACTTAGAAAATGCTCCAATTTCAGAGGCTTACTTGATAGATGATCTTGGACATTTTTTTCACTTGATAATGTTGTGGAATCTATATCATTACCTACTACCATACCTCCTCCATCCTTGTAATGAACTTCCTTGTTTTTCACTTTTGGTGTATGTTTAGTCTTTCCCACATTCCCTTGTAGTTTATCTTTGACCTCTTCACCTTTGCTGCTCACCTCTTCCATTTGTTGTTGTGTCCCTGTAGTTGTTGCTTGATCATGCATCTAACCTCTGACATGAAAGGAATGGAATAGCCAATATCCCCTTTTGCAAGCAATGAATGATACAATTCTCCTACTAAAATAGCAACATACCAATCTTGAATCTCCAAAATCAATTCTTCCTTGACCTTCAACGCAGTAGATCTTGACACTAACTCAATATCATTTCCCTCTAAAATCAAGTCATTCTTCATTTTTGTTGTCATAATGTCTTCAAGTTTAGGAGTGGCTGGAAGATTTATGTGCTTCTCTTCTTTTACCTTTATGAACTCCTTCCTACCTACCATCATCACATTAGTTCCCTTAGTTTTTCCTTTTTCCTCCTCCTTCAATGGTGTCAAAGTATAGGAGACCCCATCTTTTTATATCTCATAAGTATTTTTCCTTCCATCATACATAGCATGCCTATCAAATTGCCAAGGCCTCTCTAGCAGCAAATGAAACACATCCATGGGTAGTATGTCACATAAAATTTTATCTTTGTTTCCTCCTATATTTAACTCCACCCAATTTTTTTCATTTACCAAGACATATTGACCCTCATTCAACCAAGAGACTTTGTAAGGAGTAGCATGTGGTATCCTAGGCAACTTAAGTTTTTCAACCATCTCAACTGAAACCATCTTATCTCTACTTCCTGAATCAATTAAAACTTTACAAACCTTACCCAAGTACTTAGAAGTTGTCTTGAAGAGAGTCTTTCTTTGTGGTGGCTCCCTCTCTCCTAGTGCTTTGATGAGAGTTCTCCTTACCATGAGTGATTCACCCACTTCTGAAGCAGCATGTTGTGATGGAGAGTTTACACTCTCATTGTCCTCTTCTTGCACCAATTGAGCTCTCCTTTCTCCTCCATGTGATGTAGTGGCTTGATCTTCATTGAATTTCCATGCTTGATTTCCAAACTTGTTGCATTGGTAACATCTTCCTCTGAATCCACTAGATCCTCTTCCTTGACCTCCAAATCTTCCTCTAAAGCCTAATCTACCTCCTCTAAATCCACCTCTTGCATCAACAACTTGGTCTTGGAATTTTCTTGTATCTTCTTGGCTCTCATGTGATTTCCTTGGATTAGAAAATGAACCTTTCCCTATGGAGTTGTTTCCTTTTCCCTTGTTTTATTTTTCTTTCCTTCTCTTTAGCTTTTCTTCAACCCTAATTCCCAATTGAAAGCATTCCTCTATCATTCTTGGGTTTTCCAAACTCAACTCATCTTGAATGTTAAATATTAACCCACTGAGATATCTAGCCTTCTTCTCCACATCATCCTCCATGTGAATTTCTCTTATGCTCAACTTATAAAACTCATTAGTATTGGCTTTAACATCTGTATCTCTTTGTTTCAGACCTTGAATTTTCTTGTACATTTGAATTACATAATCAACTAGTAAGAACTTACCCTTAAGCTTGGCCACCATTCTGTCCCAAGAGACAATTTTTGACTTGCCTTTTTTCCTCCTTTCAGTTTTCTCATAATACCACTATAGTAGGGCATGACCCTTCAATTTTGTTTTTTCTATCTTGACCCTTTATTCCTCAAGTACATCTTCACTTTCAAAGTAATTATCAAGTGTTGCAATCCAATCCAAAAGCTCCTCATCGTTCAAGTTCCCTCCATACATAAGTAAATCAATCTTTATCTTGTGTTTATCTACCTTGACTGCTCTCATTAGCTTAGCCATCCTCTACTCATCAGGATCCAATTCCTCTTCTTCTTCTTCATTCTCCTCTTCCCCTTCTTCTTCAAGGCCACTCACATCACCCAGGACCATACCTCTCCTTTAACTAGTTTTAATAGCCTCAAGCCTTGCTACCACCATATATTGCAATTCCTTCAATATCCTAATATCTTTTGGAGTCTTTTTTTTCATCTCATTCATTTCCCTAGCCATAGGGTTACCCTTTGGAGGCATCTTGTTCTTTTTTTCACTTCAACCTTTCTCTCTTATTTCACACTTTCCCTTTTTACAGAACTACCTATACTCTGATACCAATTTGATGTAGAGAAGAGTGGAGTAATTTAACCTAACTAAATCAAACAACCTTTGCAAATATAGAACCCTAATCTGGTAGGTTTCTCTCACAATCTTACCATTCTCCTAGTAGTACTCCATAAGTGGTTTTTCCCACACAAATTTCTTGAAAGACTTCAAAACAAAAATATAAATACAAATTTAGATACCCTTTATCCTCTTTTACAACATACCTCAATTGCAGGTGGGGGTGCTTTGGAACACAAGGTCCAAATTTCTGCTACTACGCTTTGAACTAGGCCTAATTAGTCTTATTTCACTAGGTCACAATAAGGTTTTCACACTCCAGGGTTTAAATAATCAAGGAAATGGCTTTGAAATATCTTAAATGGTCTGACCAAAAATTTCCAATCACTACAAATCAATTCCTAAGAGATTTTTACCAAACCCTAACTCATATACAACTTCTATGCCCAAAACATGAAGTTTTCTAACTAGGACATCAACAAATTAGCACCAACCTCCATCCCCTACTCCTGCAAACATCAAGAACAAAACACCTAACATATCTACACCCATTCCACTGAGTTTGAGGCTAGTTCATTAGTGGAATGGGAAGAACTTCATGGTTTCCTGTCAAAACCTACCCAAAGGAGGGTTTCAAAGTGTTTTTAGATCAATTGCTCCAAATTCCATCAAACTTGATGAAATCAAGTGAAATAAAATGCAGAAGGACAAGGATTCAATGCACCATGAATTCCAATCAAGATTTGTTCACTCTCAGGCCATATAGGGTTGTACAAGTCTCTGTAGTAGCAAATTATGCTTCTAAAACATAGAAAATAGAGTTTTATTGATATTCAAACTTCAAAGTAATCACCAGGACCTTTCCTCGGCCTTCACAAGGATTATTTAAATATTTTTAATCTAAAAGTAACCGTTCACAACTGGCTTTTGAAATCCAACCTTTCAACTTCCTCACAAAATGCAAAAATGCAAAAGTTGCTTGACAACTTCTTGCAACTTTTACCATATTTACAAAATGGACTCCAAAATGACTCGACACCTTACACACATCAGAAATGGTCTTCAAGACCTTATTACAAAAAAAAAACTTGACTTAATAAAAAAACACTAACATTAGACCCCCTTTGCACCATGAAGGCTCAGGCGTCCTACACCACTTCCCTTTTGCACATTGAAACTTTGTTTTAATTTGCTAAATATCTAATTCCCATCACCCATGAGAATATTTCAAGGAATATTCTCTCTCCTCACTCATTTGAAAAAATGAATATTCCTCCTTACAACAAAATTTCAACAAGACTTCTTGTGCAAGTTTCGAAAGTGTGTTTGTTTGGAAGAATATGAACCCTTGATTCTTTTCTTGATACATGTGATCATTGATTCTCATCCATTGGTGAGAATCCTTGATCCATGTTTCATATTTCCTCCAATTTTGACCATTGATTGACTTTTTTAATCTTACCCTTCATTTTTCATTTGTCCTCCTATAAATAGGTCACTATTTGGAGACAAATGGATCCATCTTTTAACATCAAACTTATGTTAAAATCACTCTCACTTGCACTCACATTTAATATCATTTTAGCTTAATTTAATTGCATATTAGCTTAGCTTCCATTAATGTCTTCCATGATAACATAGACGCATCCATTTAGTATATTGTGTAATTAGGGTTTCAATCTTTTTAGCTTACAATCCATTTAGATTAGCTTTGCACTCACCCATATCAATCGTCTTAGCATAGATCATGTTAAAATAGCTTGCATCAAGTTCATTTAGCTTCAAATCATGTTTGATCACGCATCCATCATTGGTTTCATTGATTCTCTTCAATATAATCAATCGGAACAGACTCATTTATCCACGGTATTGAGAATGGGTTGCCATTCCACATCAATGAGACACCACTCCCCCAATAGGATAAGTTTCAACGGATTAGAATAGGCATTTAAAGCTTTCATATTTTAATATGTTAATTTTTAATGGATGATTAGTTTAGTTTTCATTGATTGATCTTATTGGGATTGACATTTAGTGGCATAATTATGCTTCGTATCATCTTCGATCAAATGTAGTCAACCCATACTAATCCGTCAGTCACATTTTGGCACTAGAGGGAGGGCTTAAACTAACCAATCTGACGAAGTTCTTGTTAAGACTTTGTTTTCCTTGTGTTTTTAGGTACAACAACACTATCGATTATCAATCAACACATTTGATGATGCATTTCTATACAACGACACACCTATGATTTTAGTTTATCAACACATAATTAATCTAGCAATGCTTAATTAATTTCGTCACCGCATTTTAATATAGCGATTCTTAATGCAAAATGAATTTATTTTTTGTGATGCAATTAATATGTTGACGCATTTGACCTCCCTATTTTTTGTAGAGGGCTACTATCGATTTTCAATATAGCGACACATATCCTATACAACGACGTAATTGATTTCAGCATCGCGAATTACTGGTAAATAGATCAAAACTTGATTTTTAGACATGTGTTTGAATTTTTTGGCTTTATCTAATCACTAACATGTCTCTGACTTCTTGTATGGTTTTTAGGCTAACTTGGCTTTGTAGGCTAGACGATAATATTCAAAGTGAAGGAGCATTTTGTCATTAATCTTATAATCGTAACAAGTGTTTTGACACTTTTGGGGTAATTATAACCCATTTATGATGCTTTTTTATTTCACACTTTAGGACCACACTAAAATTCTTTTGGGCTTTAAAATGAATGTTCAAATTGGTTAAAGTTGAACCCTCACATCATTTTGCTTGTTGGATTAAAATTGAACAATACAACTTCCATACTTCATTTGGTGTTTAAAATGAACTCATTTTTCTATGATGAATTAAAAAGAACATGTGTTTGATTTATCTATGTATTCTTGTTGTGTGTATTGCATTTCCGGTGATCTTGGGTGAAGAGAAACACACAAGTCTACTTTTCTACTTGGAAGTGCTTATCCTCTCCCCTTGCGCCTATTAGCGATCTTGGGTGATGGAAATATTTTTATGCTTCAAACATGTGTAACCTTTAAAGGGCCTACCTCCCAACTTGTGAGAGGGAACGAACCAAGCAGTGCTTTCTATCTGACTCACTATATCAATAATTTGGAGTGATGAAAGTCACTAACCAACTGGTTGTGGTTGTCCCATACTGACAAATGTCTCCCCTAGCATCCTTGTGATGCGTTAAAACCCTTAGATGTTTCTAAGGCCTAGGAGGCCTCTTAATTTAGTAGAATCACCGCATGTATGGTACCAGTCTATCCCAGATATGGTCATTAAAATCCTTGTTGTAGTGGCTAACCAAGTTCAATTTTGAAACGTATTTCAAGGTAGTGCATGGGAGTAGCACTGCACCTAGAAGTTACTTACCATGTCCAGTTTTTGATTGAGGCAATAAAAAAAATGGGGAATGGCCTCCTTTGCTTGGCATGTCAAGACATTACATTTCCTTGACATAGCCTATTTTTCCACTTCATCTTCATGAATTAATCATCTCTTCTGATGATGGTAATCCTACCGAAAAATACATACCTGATCTATCTAAGATTGTAAATTTTTTAGAGTCAATTTAACACTTGCTTGATTCCAAAACAATTGAAAACAAACATCAACAAGTCTTTTCATAATTTCAAACCCTTTGGTCTAAGTATGGATACCCTTTGACAAAACCTTGATATTGATGCTTGTCCTAAGTATTTATTCTTATAAACTTCTAAATATTTTGGTTTACATCTCAACCCATACTTCCCGAAGTTAACCTAGGTAACTATGCCCTTAACTTCATCCTTTTCACAAAATGGACTTTGTGGAATTGATGATGTTTTTGACATAGACATTTAGTTTGAACTTAAGAAAGATAATTTTTTTGGTAAAAAGAAACTCATTTAAGCAAGATAAATTGACAAATTGAACCCCACATGACCATTTGGAATTCAATTGGTCCAGTTGAACAACTCGACCTTACACCCACTATCATTCAACCAAAATTTGAATTCATTGAAGGAGAACAAATTGATATAATTAGTAGTTTGAGAAGCTTTGCTTTTGAAACAAAGGAAACACCAACCCAGTGGAGAAACGTGGCATACATCATAGAAAAAGAAGAGGAACAAGCTTATATTGTGGCTAGAAGGCCCATATTACCACCACCTTCATGGAAATAAATATTTTCTTTTCTTCCATGAACTTAAACTTTTCTAAATGATCTAACGTAAAATAAAAATCGCCAAGAGAAGGTCTACTTTCCGTCACTTCAAACTTAGGTGTCATAGTCAAAAAGATATCAAACAACACCTTGAGGCACTCTATAAAAATAGGACTATATTGACAAGGAACTTTTATATACATGTCTCAATGAATAATCCAAGGTTGTATGCCCTATTTAAAAGTCAAAACATTGGTCTTTTTCATGATCTTGAACTTCTCTAAATGATCTCATGCAAAATTAAAATCCCTAAGAGAAGGTCTACATGCCGCTATTTCAAACTTAGACATCATACTTCAAAGTATATTAGAAGACGTATCTTAAGATAGTATCGCAACTGAGATAAAACACTAAGGAGATGTTTTCTACACTATTTCATGAGCGAACCAGATCTACACATTTCACAAGAACTTCTCCTTGATCATAGGATTTGAAAACTTTAGAGGTCTAGCATGTTTCTCACCACCTTGGTATTTGAAAACAAAGGTTCACTCTAAGTCAACATTGGGTCAAACACCTTCATCCACCCCTTCATCAAAATCCAAATTTCACTTCACCAAAATTTGTAAAATTTTCAAACACACCAAAACTTTTGGACTTAGACATCTATCAACCCAAATCCTAACTTAGATACTTTGTATGTGAAATGAATCCTTTCCCATGCATTTGGCTAAGTTAGGTATCATCTTTGAAATCGTTTATATTGAAGGTCACAAGTCTACCTTAAGGTTTACAAGTTCATAAAAATCCTTTATCCAAACATCAAAACATCAAAACATCAAACCTAAGTCAAAAGTGTTGCCCCAAAACATTTGCAAAAATCACTTCCCATATCATTCATCTTTTCATCTCCCACTACCATAATTTCTCCAAAAATACTTAGAGCATCCCTTCTACCTAGATTTGAGTCAACTAGAGAGTTTAAACATTACAAATATCAAAACAACCCTCCCATAGGTGACCTAAAATTTATGGTAAGAAAAAATTCACAACACAAGAGAATCATGGTGAAAACCAAAGTCACATTCACCTCAAGTGATCCCATTCCTCTAGAATTTGATCCAATAAGTCACATTACCCCATTACAACAGCCCTCATCTCCATCAGGGCCATATGAGATAGACGATGTCATGAACAATCCATTTGGAATTACTAGGGAAGAAATCATGGAACATCAAGCCTTACAAAATGTGGCTCCAATTTTCCCATCTTTTCGTGCACAATCATTGACAAAAGGCTTGAATTTATCCACTATTCAAACAACTCCATCACTACGTCTAAATCAAACATCTATTCCTAGTCTTGCAACTAGTCTTGCTAAAGAGTTTGGCCACACTTGTCCATTTGAAAGCAACATAATTGTGGGTACTCTCAACACCACTTCATCCAAAAAAACCACTTAGACACCAACATTTGGTGCTCCTCCTATTCTTGAGGAACCCCAACATTCATATAAACCACTTACACTCCACTACTCCACAACAACCTCAACCTTTCAAGGACACCCATCTTCATCCATACCCATGAGTACCACAAGTGTTCCCAACATCACGTAAAGTAGTGTGGACCAAGTATCATAAGTAGACCCAAAAGGGAAAGGAAATACCCTCACACAAAATCAGCCTTTAATGCAATAGGGAACATCTTCATCCAATCCTCCCATTGATACATCAAACCTGACAATTCCCCAAAACATATCTATTCCATCCATATTTATTATCCAATACTTTTATTATCCAAGAGTACCACCATCAAAGCATATGATGATCAAGAGTGGGTATCACAAGGCATCATCGCACTACCCATCCAAGTATGAACTATCATCGTAGAAACTACATGCCAAGTGTTAGACCTTTATCTTCCCTACAACATCCTGCTTGGCCAACATTGGATCCATGCCCTAAAAGTTGTAGCTTCAACCTACCATCAATGTGTAAATTTTCCTTTTGAGGGTAGAGAAGTTACCATCCATGGAGATCTTGTGCCTTTTTACTACTGCAAGAATCTTGAGGTGAAGTTCTATAATATCCCCCAAATACCCAAGAATGATGAAGGGCCTACACCTTCTACCTCATTTGTTGACCCATCATCCCTTGCATCTACCTTAGAAATGAAAACACCCATTGTGCAGAACATACCTGACATCAAAGCAGTAATCTAGGATGATGGTTGTGGAAACTATAAGCTAACAAAGGAAAATTTTGTGTTGGGAGAGCTACCTCTTTCTCCCAAATCTCATGGGAAACCCACACCTAGCACCAACAACGTTCCTAAAACTATCAAGATGACAACTACTACCTTCACCAAGTGGGGGGACCTTAACAAAGAAGATGTCAATGAGGAAGATGTCTCTAAACTTCTCTATCAAGATGAACGACATGTCCTTGTTCTTCCCATGGAAGATGAAAACAAAGGCTTGAAGCTAATGAAGAGTTGTTTTTATAACAAGAATGAGAAACTGGGATAAATGACAATGGTTTGCTAGAACCTATCATTCCTAAGAAACATCAAAAGAATCTTTGCCTAGGATGTACTACTAGCAAAGTAACCCTTATTGGAAAAAGTACTTCCACTAAACAGGTCGAGGCTTCCTCTTGGTTACGAAAATCACTTGATACTACCCTAGACGACTTCCCCCTCGATGTTGCTGACCTATTTTAGAATAATTCCCTATTTAGGATATCTACATCATCCTTCACCCCAAGCAACTGACCAAATGAAATACACCTAGTATACCCACAACTCATTGACTTGGACCAACAAGGACCACCGATTCTAGATTTATTCAAAAATGATGAAGTGATCTCATAATTCATGGGACTCCATGATAAACTATCATGGGTAGATCACAAGGCTGGTTTTGACATAGAGATCGACAAAAGGGCGTACTACGGGGAGACGATTGAATCCTTTAGTCACAAAATTGTTGGCATGCAACTAACTTGTAGATCTTTGAGTGAAAATCACACTATGGAACTCTCTAATCCTAAAATAGTAAAAAGAAAGGATGCATCTGAGGGTGGAAACCTCTCTAAGGCACCTAAGGATGAGGGATTCAATCCCCCTTAGTGCAATACATCCAAAAAAGTGAATAGTATTAGTAGAAATGACCACTCCAGTCAATGTGGGAACATAAGAAGCACCCAAGATCACTTTCTACATCAAATCCTTGTTGGATGAACAATAAAAGAACCTAGCTGCATATTTGAAAGAGTGAAGAACCAAATTTGCATGGTAATACATAGATATGCCAGGGCTTGATCCAGAAGTGGTTGTGCATCATCTAGTAGCCTATCTTGAAGCCAAACCAGTAAAGTAGAAGTTCAGCAAAATGCACCCTCAGATAACACTCTTGGTCAAACTTGAGTTACAAAAGCTTCTTGACATTGGATTCATTCGACACATAGATTATCCTGAGTGAGTTTCAAACCTAGTACTAGTCTCCAAACCAACTGGGGGCATCAGAATCTACACTGATTTTAGAAACTTGATCAAGGCATGCCCAAAGGATGATTTCCTTCTTCCTAACATCGACATCATAGTGGACTTAATAGTTGGGCATGAAATTCTATCTCTGATGGATGGTTTTGAAGGCTACAACCAAATTATGATTGCCAAGGAGGATCAACACAAAATTGCATTCACTTGTCCATGGGGGGCATATTGTTGGAACATGATGCCATTTGGTTAAAGAATGCATGAGCGACATATCAAAGAGCAATGACCCTCATCTTTCATGACATGATCCAAAAAATATTTGAAGACTATGTGGATGATATTTTGGAAAGGTCAAAGAAAAGGAGTGAGCACATACAAGTCTTGGGACCCATCTTTAATAGGCTCAAAGAGTATAAGGTACGACTGAATCCAAAAAAATTCATCTTTGGGGTGACATCAGGAAAGCTTCTTGGCTATATAGTATCATAGAGAGGGATATAAATTGATCCAACATAGGTAAAATCCATCCTATAAATGGAACTGCTGCAAACATTGAAGTAGATGAGAGGGTTATAAGGAAGATTGTAGTCCATCAGGAGGTTCATAGCATAGCTATCAGAAAAGATCCACCCTTTCTCACATCTTCTCCATAAAGGAATAACTTACAAGTGGGATGAGAAGTGTGATAAATATTTCTAGCAAATCAAGGAATATCTATTGACACCTCCAATACTCATGCCACTGATACCGAACAAACCATTGATCATGTATATTTCAGCAACATCAACAACACTAGTTTCTCTTTTAACACAACAATGTGAAAACGGAAAGGAAAGATCCATCTACTACATCAACAGGAACTTGGTGGGATATGAAATGAACTATTCATCCATTGAGAAATCATGCTTGGTGGTGGTTTATACTTCACAAAAATTTAGACATTACATGTTGTCACATAAAATCAAGCTTATTACAAAGATCAACCCATTGAAATACTTGTTATCCTGGAAAGCAACTCTCACTAGGTGAATTGCCAAATGGGTAATTATCTTGATTGAATTTGACATAGAGTATGTGGAGCGAAAGGAAATAAAAGGACAAGTAATCATAGACCAACTGGTAGATGCACCTATCTATGCAGAGAATCCATTGATATCTGAATTCCCTGATGAATCAGTATTCATTGTCAATGCAACAAATCAATGGAAGATGTACTTTGATGGATCATTCACCCAATATGGATCAAGGGCAGGCATTATTTTCATTACCCCTCAAGAAAATTGAATCCCAAAGTCATATAGGCTATCATTTTCATGTACTAACAACATTGCTGAGTATGAAGCCCTAATCATAGGTCTAAGGATAGCAGTTCAATGGAAGATACAAGAGATGAAAGTCTATGCAGACTCATAGATGGTTATCAATCAAGTCAATGACAACTACCAAACCAAGGATGATAAGCTTACTCCTTACAAGAAGATGGTAGAGAGTCTCAAGGACCTTTTCATTGATATAACTCTTGAGCAGATTCCTCGCATGAACAACCGAGCAATAGATGCTATGGAAATGATTGGATCATTGTTAGACATGTCGCATAATGCCCTTCAATGCAAATTCTCAGTAGAACAACTTATCATACCAACTTTCAAAATCCCTGAATCTGAATTTGTGTGTGTCATCATTGGTCTTGGATCCCCGTGGTATCATGACATATTTACCTACCTGAGTAGAGGAATCCTCCCAACCGATATCACCTCCAACCTTAAAAAGGCCTTTGTTAAAAAGGCATCCCAATTCGTGATCCTAGGTGATACTGTTGGTTCTCAGTTGTGATCATATGGTTTGTCCTTGATGACAAAATTCCTTTCAGTCGATTCTACTTGTTGACATATTCAGATTGGTTTCTCATGTTTTATCTTGGTACAATTTTGTCTATACGGTTTACTTGTCTTGGCATTCTGTGGACAGTTTACATTTAGAATTTTAATATATTATGGTACTGATTAGTTTGAGCTTCGTGCAGTCTCTGGTGATAGAAAAAGAACATATCAGCATGAGAATGGCAGGGTCTCCCCAATCCTTTTTTGAAATGTCTATGTTTCCTATCGGCAAGACATTTCTGATGTCATAACGATTTGATTTTACATACAGGCAGCTTTCGGCATGACATTCACGTGGTCTTGGCGACAATGAAAAGGTCTATCAGCATGAGTTGTGTTCACCGCTGAGAGGTCTTACCGAATGAGTCGGGTCTCACCGACTAATACATGAGGTGGTTCATCGGCGTAAGAAATCCCTATCAACATGTTGTTTCATCGAGCACTTTGTGTCTTGGTGACTGGCACATTAAAGATTCACTTCGGCTAGACATGTTACTTCGATATGAAGTCACAGCGAAATTGGTATGTCACATTGACCGCCATTGAAAAATTATATATCGGCATGAGTTTAAGGCTTCGGTGAAGGGTCACAACAAAATTGTTATTGTCTCACCGACCATGCACCGAAAGGTCTTATCGACAAAGGTTGTGGCTTCGATGAAATGTCTTAGCGACTCCGCAGTGTCTCACCAACTTTATGCAAAGGGTTATTTCACCGAGACTCTTGTAGCATCAGAGTAATGTCATAGTGAACTTGTCAAGTCGTGGCGACTAAGTCTTGAGAGCCTTTCGGCGAGAGGTTGGTATTGTCTCAACGACTCTCAGTGAATAATTTTTTTTAGTTTGACTCATGTGCTCGAAGAAAGGTCTTGGCGAGTTTGAATTCTTATACCGACCGACAACATAAAGCTATACATCTCAGTAAGAGTTAGGGTTTTTGGCGTGAAGTCTCGGCGAGTGACCTCTGGTCTCGCCGATGGAACACAAAAGGACTTTGTCAGCATAGGATCAGTCTTGTCTCAATGACACACAAGATGGTTGGTGACTTTCGGTATGACTCAAGCATTCTACGAGAGGTCTCCCCGATGTCGGTATGTTATAGCGACCCGCTTGGGATAGATGGACTCATCGGCAAGAAAAACCTTTTGTCACAGTGACTCATAATGGATAAAGCCTTTCAGTGGAACATAATGAAATCTACATAACATCTCCCCGACAGTAGAATGTCACAGCAATAACTAAGGGGAATGACTGGCGATTTAATTGCCTTTGGCAGGACTATCTGGATGTCTCAGCGAATAGATGTGAATTCAGGTGTTTCGATATGACTTAAAACAATCTACAAGATGTCTTTAATTTCAAAAGGTTACAGCAACAGTGACTAAAACAAAAAGGGCATCTCGGTGAGAAACTTGCGTATGTCTCAGTGAGTGGAAAGAACATAACACATGGCTCTTGGCATAACATAATGTATTGATTATGTCTTCTCCCCGACTCTGATGGGTCATGGCAAAAGAAAATAAGGAAAAAGAAATGCAGCTTGCATAAGGTCATAGTGAATCACAAAGAACACGTGGCGACTGTTGTCTCAGCGAATAATTTTCGAAGTCTCATACACTGTGGCCGGCATGGTTTTCCTAAGTATAGTTGCATGCTGACATCTTTGGTTGGCATTGAATCTCTGGAAAAATATCCTCTGAGAATTTAGAGGTTATGATTTTTTGTTAGTGGGAAGTCATGGCTTTGATGAAAATCTTTCAGCTACAATTTGAAATCTCTTGATTCAGCATAGAAATTAAAGCTCTCTGGATAGGCGTTACTCTGATTTTTACCATCATCTACAGATCATCAATATTCAACTTCATATTCTAAAATTAGCAAGAGATTTTTAGAATCTTGTGAAAAATGCTTTTTGAAGATTTCTTGATAACAGACATACTTGAAATGTATATAAAAACCTATGTTGAAAACAGTGAAGGTGTTGCTGGCCTGTAATTATGAGAGATAGTTATTTTGGCTGTATCAAGAGATGTATTGAAAACTCTGTAATACAAGAGTTGGATTCTTAGAGTATTAGGTAGATAAGAGAGTTGAGTCTCTTGAGCTTAATAGAAAACAGAGAGATCCTCTGATATTGTTATTGTTCTGAAAATGATTTGAGGGGTTGGTGCTCCTTGAAATTGGTGATTCTAAATGAGGGGTTGATGCTCCTTGAGTTGGTGCTCAAAAATTAGCCTATAGGGCTTTGTTAAAAGTGGTTTTTGAAGATTAAGCCAGTAAGGTAGTTTAGGAGTGGTTTTTCTACCCCAAGAGGGTTTTCCACTCAGCAAAATTTTGTGTCTCTTTGTTCTTCTGTGTGCTCACTATTTTTCTTTGTTATTGTTGTTTCAGTTCACTATTGGGATTATTACTTTTCTCAATTCTATTTATGAATGATTACATTCAACTCATGAATGCATTAATCAGAGTAATATTGAGATCAAATTTGAGCTATGGTTTTGAATATGTGAAAATTGGTCAAATCTGTTAAGACACTGATTCACCCCCCCTCTCAGTCTCATTTTAACTCCAACAGATACCTTATACAACCAAAGCATCGAGGGGACATTACTACAATGTATTAACCAAGAGGAAGCCTTGACCACTTTAACATAAGTCCACGATGGTATATGTGGTTCCCATTCTACTGGTGTGAATTTAGCCAAGAAACTATTGAAGATGAGGTACTACTAGCCAATCATGGAAAGATAATCCCATCAGTATGTGCAAAAGTGTGTCCTGTACCAACAACATGGAGATATGATTTATGCTCTAGCTCAGGAGTTGAAACCAATGGTCACACCTTGGCCTTTCTCATAGTGGGAGCTTGAACTCATAGGAAAGATTACTCCAACCTCATCTAATGGCCACAAGCTCATCATTACAACCACTGAGTACTTTACAAAGTGGGTGGAAGCCTTCCTATGACCTACATAATGGGGAAGCAAATTTCCAAGTTTATCCTAAATTATCTAATATGTCGTTATGGTGTTCTGCAAGCCCTTATCTTAGACAACAGAACACCCTTCAAGAATTAGGATGTGAAAGAGCTATGTCAAATATTCAACATCTAACACCGATTCTCTAACCCATATTACCCATAGGGAAATAGTCAAGCTAAGGCTACAAACAAGACCATTCTAAAAATCCTAAAGAAAATAGTCAATGAAGCTAGCCGTGACTGGCATCTACAGTTAAATCCTGCTCTTTGGGATTATTGAACTAGTATTCACACACCTACAGGTGCAACCCTATTCTCCCTGTTCTATAGATCAAAAGCCATCTTGCCTATTGAGGTCGAGCTTCCATCACTACGAGTGTCACTATAGAACCTAATCAGTGATGAAGACTGCAAAGTATCTCAGCTAAATGAGCTAGAATTCTTGTATGAGTGTTGTCTTGATGCCCTTAATCACTTGTAAGTATATCAAAACTAACTAAAACACAACTATAGAAAGAAGATCAAGTGTCGATCTTTCCAGGTAGGGGATCTTGTCCTAAAGCAAAATCAAAAGAATCTTCCAGATCAGGATAGTAAGGGAAATTTTGAGCCTAATTGGTTTGGTCCCTTTGTCATCACAACAAGCTATGGATCAGGAGCATACTAATTATCAATTCTTGAAGATGAACCCTTGCAAGAACTAGCCAACAACTTGCATCTTAAAAAAAATTATTCCTAGGCTTGAAGGGTGTAAATCTAAAAATACAAAAAAATGAAAAAATGATCAAAAAATCCAAAAATATGAGAAAAAGGATTGAAAAAAGTAAAGAAAAATAATCTTCCTTTAATGAAAACCACTTCGGTGGCACTTTGGGAAAGTACCTTGGTGAAAACTTGGAAAACAAGGGCCTTGCATAAATAAAGCACCTCCATCTACATGGGCTCTTTATCCTATCATTCCATCCATCGCAATCGCATCATTCATCCTATTTATTCCATCACACATCTATGCCTAAGTCATAGCTTGACATTGTGAAGTATCATATCTCCTTTAGTACTACTTGGAATATTCCAAAAGTCAATTTGTCTTTCCTATATCAAAGTAGTCTATAGTATCACATCAGAGGCAATTCATTATGAATTGGATTGGGTCCTTGTATATCTTAAGGTTATTAGAAATCGAAATAAAAAACCCAAAAAAATGTTCATAAAATATTCACTTAGAAAATCCAAAAACATCCAAATTCTTGTACAACTATAATCTAAAAACATTCATAAAATTGTAAAGTCAAAATCCAAAACATCCAAAACACATCAAAAACCCTAAAAAGGTCAAACATCAAAAATCCAAAAATAGTACCTTGTCGAACTATGAGTCTTTGAGCTTGAACATAGGAAAGGCCATCATTGATGTACCCCCGAGACACCCTAGGTTAGTCCTTTAGGAGTCCATCATAATAAACCGACACTCTGTCAACTATTCATCTTCATCTTCAATAAGCTGGGTCAGTTGAACTACAATTCCCTTAGCTTGAATGTAGGCAAGGCCATCATCGATGTGCCCCCGAGATACCCTAGTTCAATCATTTAGGAGTCTATCATAATAAATCGACATTCCATCGACTGTTCATCTTCATCTTCAATAAGTCAAGCCAGTCGAACTACATGGTCTCTGCGTGCATGTATAATGTAGGCAAGGATCATCTTTGATCAGCCCCTAAGGCCCCTAGGATGGTCTTTTAGGTTAGGTTCTTGGTCAAAACTTAGAAAATCCCAAAACATTCAAATATCAAAAAGGCCTTAAACATTTGTAAAATCTCAAAAAATCCCAAAACATTTGAAAATCAGTAAAATACAAAAACATTTGAAAACATTTAAAAGACCTGAACAACATCAAATATCTTAGAGAAAACCCTAAACAACCTCAAAATAATCGAAAACCAAAACATCGACATAAACATTCACAAAGACCAAAAACAACCTCAAAACATTTTCAAAATACCAAAAACATTGAAATATTCTAGAAAATACAAAACCACCCATCCCATTTTGCTTTCACCCGCAATAAACCTTCACCCATAATAAATCAATCGTCATCATCAACCTTTGGTAACACAAATAGAAAGCAAGTATTGCAAGTCGTAAACTGAGAACTTGAGTGTCGAAATCTAAAGTCTAGATCATAGGTAAACAAGTTAGTGGAGTTTGTATTAAAATCTTATCATAAAACTCATCCTAATCAAACCATCTAATAACATGTCCTAGGATGCATCCTTCTTGCGATGGGCATCAACATCAGGAATCACCTTAGCTAAATTAACTTGCAAGAGATACAAATAATACTGATTGTTTGTCTTTGATCTTTTCTTCTGATTTATCTCAATGACCCATTCCCAGGACCTCTCAATGATGTCTATCTAAATGATTTAGAGAGAAATGAATGGGGCATCGATCATTATCTTTTGTTTGTTGTGCTTGTGGGTATTCTTGTAAAATAATCTTGGTGCATACTTTCTTAGTTAAATACCTGCTAACAACTCCTATGGCATGTGCAATATCTGGTCTCATGCATACCATGGTGTACATTAAACTTCCTACAGCTGAAGTATATGGTACCTTGGACATTTTTTCTTCCTCCTCTTGTGTCTTTGGACACATATCCTTAGTCAATTTAACATGACTAGGCAAAGGTGTGCTGACAGCTTTTGCATTCTCCATATGAAATCTCTGCAACACCTTTTCAACATAATTAGCCTGAGATAAAATAAAAAAAATTGTTTGTCTTATCTCTACAAATTTTCATACCAAGGATTTGTTTTGTTACCCCCAAATCCTTCATAGCAAAATATTTTACGAACTATTGTTTTAGCTCACTTATGTGATCCATGTTAGACCCTACTACAAGCATGTCATCAACATATAAACATAAAATAATGTAGTTGTCATTATCCAACCTCTTAAAATAAACACAATGGTCTGAATTACACCAGTTGTAGCCTTGCTTAGCCATAAAACTATCAAATTTCAAATACCATTGTTGAGGTGCTTGCTTGAAGCCATATAAACTTTTCTTCAATCTGCACACTAGTTTCTCCTTACCTTTGACCTCAAATCCTTGTGGTTGGTCCATATATATTTCCTCTTCCAAATCACCATGGAGAAAGGTTGTTTTAACATCAAGCTATTCTAAATGCAAATCTTCAGCAGCCACAATACTTAAAACGATACGAATAGAAGTCATTTTAACAACTAGAGAAAAAATCTCATCAAAATCAATACCCTTTTTTTGTGCAAATCCTTTACAACTAATCTAGATTTAAATCTCTTCTTACCTCCATCCTTCTCTTTCAGCCTATAAACCCATTTGTTTTGGTAAAGCCTTTTTACCTACAGGGAACTTGCATAATTCCCAAGTCTGATTTTTCAACAAGGAGTCCATTTCTTCTTCCATTCCATGCTCCCACTGAACCTTGGTATCCACATGCATAGCTTCATCATAATATTTTGGTTCACCAGCATTAGTTAACAAAATAGTATACAAAGAGGGAGAGAATCTTTCTGGAGGTCTACTTATCCTTGAAGATCGTCTAATAGGAGTTTGTGGTATTTTTTGTTGTTGTTGTTTCCCAGCATGAGGAACCACTGAAACATCATTGTTTGGAATATTATCCAACACTACATAATCATTTTCTTTCTTCTCATGCTGCAGTAACAAATCTTTGTACAAAACTTTCTCATTGAATATGACATCCCTGCTTCTCACAATTTTCTACTTTTCAAAATCCCAAAGCCTATAACCAAATTCATCAATGCCATATCCAACAAATACACATTTCTTTGATTTTGCATCAAGCTCAGTTCTATTTTCAAAATCTACATGTGCAAATGCCTCACAACTGAAGGTTTTGAGAAAAGAATAACTCACCTTCTTACCTTTCCATGCTTCCTCTGGAATACCACAACCCAAAGGATTAGAGGGACCTCTACTAATTAAATAAACAACAATGTTTACAGTCTCTGCCCACACTTTTAAAGGCAGCCCAACATGCAATCTCATAGTTCGTGCATGCTCCATTATTGTTCTATTCATGCACTCAGCCACTCCATTTTCCTATGGAGTCCTTGGAACCATTTTCTGCCTACGAATACCATTAGAGGAACAATAATCTTCAAACTCTTTGCTGCAATAATAACCACCATTATCAGATCTGAGACATTTTAATCTTTTTACCCGTCTCATTCTCAACCAAGCTTCTCCATTTTTTAAAAGTTTCAAACACATCATATTTTTGCCTAAGGAAATAAATCCATACCTTCCTAGTTGCATCGTCAATGAATGTAACATAATACAGAGAGCCACCGAGAGAAGATACCTGAGCTGGTCCCCATACATCCATATGCACAAGCTCCAATTTCTCATCTTTGTTTTGCTTCCCATCCTTGTGAAAACTTACTCTCTTTTGTTTTCCATATACACAACTTTCACAGAAATCCATATTAACATAGTTTAGACCTGGTAAAACATTATTTGAATGAAGTACTTTCATACCTTTTGCACTCATATGCCCAAGTCTATTATGCCACAATGTTGATTCAGAGTCCACAACAACTGTATGATCTTCTACCTATTGAACTGCAACAACGGTTCTTGAACATTGATCTTTTTTCATAACAATTAAAGTAGAAGGAACAGTATGACCTGTACAAAGATATAAGGTGCCTACTTTCACACCTTTTTCTACCACTAAGGCACCCTTTGTGACCTTCTAATTTTTATCACTAAATATAACAACACAACCTTCATCATCTAGTTGCCCTGCTGAAATTAAATTTTTGCTTAACTTTGGAACATGCCTTACCTCATGTAGTAGCCAATGATTCCCACTCTACAACTTAGTCTTGATTCTTCCCTTTCCAACAATCTGACAGGGTTCGTTATCTCCTAAATAAACTAGCCCAAAATCCCCTTGGACATAATCAATAAAATAACTTCTATGGGGGGTAGCATGAAATGAAACTGTGAATCTAACACCCAAGAATCATCAGCATTATCAAGGGAAAGAATCAAAGCATTCTAATTAGATTTATTACTTACCACATTTGCCTCTTTACTTCCTTCCTTTTTGTCTCCTTTATTTTTTCGAGACCAACAATCTTTCTTTAAATGACCTGGCTTACCACAGTACCAACAATCCCTCTTATCTCTAGATTGGGACCTTTTGTCCTTTGATTTTCCTCATGACTTCCCATGATTTCCAGAATTGTTTCCTCTCTCCTTTATTCTACCCTTGCTTTCTGCATTCAAAACACTACCTGATGTGGATGTTCCACCTGAGCTTTTCCTACGAATTTCCTTGCTCAAAATAACACCAACATCATCAAATTTTCTTGTATTCGAACCAGAAACAGAATTGCTAACAACCATTACCAAGCTATTCCAGCTTTCAGGAAAAGAACACAGAATCTAAAGAGCCCTAACTTCTTCATCAAAGTTTACTTTTATAGAAGTTAATTGACTGGTGACCATATTAAACTCATTTAAATGATAACTAACTGACCCACCTTCTACCATTTTCATATTAAATAAACGCTTCATAAGAAATACCTTATTCGAAGCGGAAGGATTTTCATATAACTTCGCCAGGGTTTCCATCAACTCTTGAGTTGTCTTTGCTTTTGTAATATTGAATGCCACCAATTGTGCCAGGCATAAATGAATACTACCAAGAGCCTTTCTATCCAAAATCTCCCAGTCCTTCATCAGACATTGCTTGAGGTTTCTTGGTTTTCCCTTCCAATGGCCACCATAAATCCTTCTGATAGAGATATTCCTCCATCTGCATCTTCCATAACTAATAGTTCTACCCATTAAACTTCTCAACCTTCTTACCCTCGTCTTCCATTGCTCCCACTCAACCGTGAGACTCCCACTCACCGTGAGACCTTCCTACAGATGATAATCGAAACACAACCAACTCTAATACCACTTGTTAGGGTTAGAAAGGAAGATATCTAACAATTAAATGCAGATTTAATTAATAAACAGAGAAACTAAAACATACAGAATAGATCATAACACAAAATTTAGCGTGGTTCACCCAATCCGGGCTACATCCACCAAACCGTAGCCATCCAATACTTTTATTATCCAGGCAAAACTTATTACAATCTTGTGAATAATCGTGTTTTTCATCATACTATAATACCCATCGAACCCCTTTTTAACAAGCTTAGAAGCTTCCATTTTTGGGTTCTACAAAATTGGATTTTTCCTTTTTCGTTGATTTTTCCCTTTTTCGGTGATGATGCGAAAAAGTAGGAGGAAATTTTTTCTTGGGGGCAAGGATACGTGTCAGGGTGTACAGTATACCATGGGCTATATAGTATAGCATGATCAGTCGCCACATACCAACACCTACCTCCATCTCGATTGCCATATTTTCCTTGCCCTCTGCCTCTGCCTCTACCTCTTCCTTTGTTGGGGTATGCCATCACTGGATCTGTCAAGTGTGTGGGTGGCCTGAACCACACATCATAGGATGGAGTGATCCCTACATCTGGGAGACCCTGATCATATGCCCACGGTTGTGGGATGAGCTACTCAAAATCATTGATCACCACAACAGGATCAATCTGGGCCCCCCACTGTACCTCTCTCTGAGCCCTGGAAAAAATGGTAGTGTAATCATTCGCTAGCACATCTTGTACCTCCCAAAACTACTGAGTAACGTGGTCTGGGAGGTATCACTAAATAATAGTGTGCTCTCAACCCTATATGTATCGAGTCTGTCTAGAAAAATAAAACTACTATTGATCATCATACCACCATGGATGTTGTAGCCACAACCTCCATTTGAACACCATCATGTCATCAATGACATGATGCCAATATGGAAAACCTGTGGGGCCCATATGGTGTAACATCATCAACACTGAATATCTGAAAACAATAGGCTTGTCCTCATGGATATCAACTACAACAACCAAGGGCCTTAGCACTACAATGTGCTCACATACCCATATGTGAAGCAAATTCACCCCTTCTCCGATGCTCCTTCCCTCTTGTTAGATGGCCTCATGCATATCATGGTACAAGGAGGCAAGGAGGACTGAACCCCAGGCATACATAACATCCCTCTGGATCATACCCTCCCATGTTAATCCCCATCTTGAACTGAAACCTCTACCCCATCAGTCTTGAGCAACGAATAATCTAAAAGTGTCCACCCAACCTTAGTAAAAATATAGATCAATCTAGAAGTTGACCAAGACAACTAACCGTCTGTGTAAAAGAGAGAGACATGCATCTTTGCCAACATTTGGGTCATCTATCACACACTCACCACTAATCAACAATTGTAGTATGCACCACACATCCTCCAGTGTGACGGTTGCCTCTCCAGTGGGCAAGTGATAAGAAGAGGTCTCGCTAAGCCACCTCTAGACTAGTGTTGTCATCAAGGCAAGATGGGCCCTGATCTCAGGCATGAAAGAAATTAATCATAACCCTAGCCTCCCCAACTGCTCCACCTCCAAGTCATCAAAGTCTCTCATTGCAGCCAAAATTTTGTATTGGTGCTCCCATGACATCAGTGGTGGAGGATCCTCTTGCACGCATCACACACACAACATCAATTTACCGAAAAAGTAAAAAAACTAATCAAAATTTAAGAATTTACACCCAAAACATCAAATGTGTTGCTCAAATCAATAGCATCATTGATTTTAGGGTGTGTTGCCAATTTTGCAACCTGCATCGCTACACTCAATAGAAAATCAGTATTGGGTTGTGTCACCACTTGTTACATGCATCGCCCACCGCTTTCGAGCGACGTTGAACTTAAAAAGCCCATGCATTGCTATATTACCCTGATGACCCCCTAATAAAATGTGTTGCTAAATAAAAAAAATAGGGTACACACCTCAACAAAGGGTGCATAGTTATAAAATCAATAGCGACGCTTCTGACACTTCAAAAGCTTCACTATACAGTGATGCGCCTATCGACCTAACTTTGATGCCCCATTAAATGCACTTAAAAGTGAAAATTGAGAGAAGTTTTGAGTCACATACTAGGGGTCCTGCATCTACACGCCGCTGGTACTCTTGAACTCAATCCAAAAGTTGAAGAGGGAGCACACAATGAGCCATTGCATCAAGGTATCATAGCTCAAAATGCAAAAATATCTAAGGTGTGAATGCACAAATGAATTGAAAGTAACTCTTCATCACATATTGAAGCCTAAAAATTAAGGTTTTTGCCCTAATTTCAACCAAAAGCAAAGGTTTTTCACCAATTTCACCAATTTCACAAATCTTTCCAAACTAAAGCTTATTTTGCACCGTTTTTGGCATTTTTTTGCATCCTAGAGCCTTTTCAGACCCTTGAGGTAATCTTTTACCTTTGTCAAGAAATCAACCCAAAATTCAAAATTTATGCCCGAATTCTCGAGGGGGCAGGGAACCGACTTATTCATTCCACCAGGGAAACAATGGGGCATCCAAAAAATATATAAATATATATTTTTTGATTTAAGCAACAATTTTTAATCTGAAGGACGTCAGTCTTTGAACCAACGTAATAGGTACCTCGCTTCAAAGAGGGGCAAAATGTAGACACTTAAAAATGTCCTGGATGATATCATGCACTCGAATTAGGTATACTAACACCGTTTCATCCTCAAACCCATCCTCTTTTCTTTTGATTGATTAAATTAGCCTACCTATTTAATTAATTATGTCATTTGCATCTATTAGCCTAAGTAATTTAATCGGGTTAATTCACCCCCTTTCATGCTAACATTTCATCCTATTAAATTGAATAAATCTAATTATTTAATTTAATTCCCTAAGTCTTCTTATTTAATTAAATATCATTTCACTTTCCCCCTTTTCATTAAATCACTTTATTTAATGAATATCATCTAATTCCCCTAATTGCATAATTAAACATTTGTTTAATTATCAATTACTAATTAATCTATTTCCCCCACTTGCAAGGGAATATTCCTCCTTTGCACATTCCTCCATCCCCTTTTGCACATTAAAAATTTGTTTTAATTTGCTAAATATCTATTTCCTCTCACCCATGAGAATATTCCAAGCAATATTCTCTCTCCTCACTCATTTGAAAAAAGGAATATTCCTCCTTACAACAAAATTTCAATAAGACTTCTTGTGCAAGTTTCGAAAGTGTATTTGTTTGGAAGAATATGAGCCCTTGATTCTTTCTTGATCCATGTGATCATTGATTCTCATCCATTGATGAGAATCCTTGATCCATGTGATCATTGATTCTGATCCATTGAAGAGAATCTTTGATCCATGTTTTATCTTTCCTTCAATTTTGACCACTAATTAACTTTTTTTAATCTTACCCTTCATTTCTCATTTTTCCTTCTATAAATAGGTCACTATTTGGAGATAAATGGATCCATCTTTTAACATCAAACTTATGCTATTAAAATCACTCTCACTTGCACTCACATTTAATATCATTTTAGCTTAATTTACTTGCATAATAGCTTAGCTTCCATTAATGGCTTCCATGATAACATAGATGCATCCATTTAGTATATTGTGTAATTAGGGTTTCAATCTTCTTAGCTTAAAATCCATTTAGATTAGCTTTGCACTCACCCATATCAATCTTCTTAGCATAGATCATGTTCAAATAGCTTGCATCATGTTCATTTAGCTTTAAATCATGTTTCATCACACATCCATCATCGGTTCCATTGATTCTTTTCAATAGAATCTATCAGAACATGCTCATTTATCCACGGGATTGGGAAAGGGTCACCATTCCACATCAATGTGACACCACTCCCCCAATAGGATAAGTTTCAATGGATTAGAATAGGCATTTAAAGTTTTGGTAGTTTAATATGTTAAGTTTTAATGGATGCTTAGTTTAGTTTTCATTGATTGATCTTATTTGGATTGACGTTTAGTGGCATAATTACACTTCGATCCTCATGGATCAAGTATAGTAAGCCCATACTAATCCATCAGTCATAGAAGTAACTCAAGGATAAATATCTGAGCAGATGTCTTCCCCAAATTGTCCAAGATATTATATTGGGCTTTTGATTTTTGTTTAGGGGGAGCACCTTGTAAGGTTACTGTTGTGCATGTTTTGCACACATGCCCCGCTATTGGCAAGGACCCCCTCTTTTAGCTCCTGGTGGGTCATTCTCGCACTCATGCGGGTTGTTTTTCCCTCGTCTCACTTTGCACACCCCTATTTCCAAGCCTAAGTTGGTCACGAGCCTTACAATGACTAAAATACCTTTAGCCAAAATCACTTAGCTGAGTTTCACCAAGTCATTTTCTTTTGCACAATTAATCCCACGGGTTTACCCTTGGTCCTTGCCCTCAGTGTCCACCGGCCCTGGCAGGGCCACGTTTGTGGGTTTCCCTTTGTCGTTTGCCATTTGTGATTCACCGTTCGCTTGTGGCCAAGCCTTGAATTCCCCTCGCATTGTGGACTCCACACCTATTGCGCCCCTTTCAATCTCATTCAATGATGAAGCCTTCATGACCATCCTAAGTTGTGCATTTCATAGATGTTATCAATGATCCCGGACTTGAGGTTCAAGGTGGTAAAAACACTAGGTCAAGCGCTTGTGGGTCTACCCCTGTGGAAGGCTATCTGTTGTCTGCCTTCCTCCTTTCATTCATTGATCATCCGCCTTCTGTCTTCCACCTTCTGCCTTCCTTCCATTCATTGTCTTCCATCCTTTTGTGCTTGTGAGTCCGCCCTTGTGGAAGGTTGTCTATCATCTACTATCTGCCTTCCTCCTTCCGTCCATCGGTCATCCACCTTCTGCCTCCCGCCTTCCTTCTGTCCACCGCTCGCCATCCTTCCATGCTTGTGGGTCTACCCCTATGGAAGGTTGTTTGTCATTCGTCGTCTGCCTTCCACCTTCCATTTGTCAGCCTTCTACCTTCCACCTTCCTTCCGTCCATCATCCATCGTCCTTCCCCACTTTAGGTCTACCCCTGCATAAGGTTGTTCGTCATCTGTCGTTTGGCTTCCACCTTCCATCTGCCAGTCATCCACCTTTTTCCTTTCATTGTCCGTCCACCTACCATCTACCATCTCCCTTCCGCCTTTTGTACACCGGTGGTCTGTCTCTCGCCTTCTGCCTTCTATCCACCCATCGTCCACTATCCTTCCACACTTGCGGGTCTGCCCTTGTGGATGGCTATCCACTGTCTGTTGTCTACCTTCTGCCTTCCATCCTCTGACTGTCTACCTTCGGCCTTCCATCCACCTGTCGTCTACCATCTACCTTCCACCTTTCATCTGTCGGTCGTCCGTGTTGTGCCTTCCATCCACCCGTCATCCGCCGTTGGTCTTCCATCTACCCATCATCTGTCATTTTTTGTCCTTCTACGCTTGTGGGTCCGCCCATGCAGAAGGTTGTCCACCATCCACTGTCTTCCTTCAACCTTTCATCCTTTAGCTGTCCCCCTTTCACCTTCCGCCTTTCGTCTTCCGACAGTCCACCTTCTGCCTTTTGTTTGCCCACCGTCCGCTGTCTTTCCGCACTTGCGGGTCTACCCCTACGGAAGGTTGTTTGCGGTACATTGTCTGCCTTCTAACTTCCATCCTTCGATTGTCCGACTTCCGCCTTCCTCCTTCTTCCTTCCGCCTTTCGTGTGCCCTCCGTCCATTGTCTGGCTTTCATCTTCCTTCCGTCCACTGACCATCCCCCGTCCATGATTTGTTGCCCATCGTTCGTTGTCTGTCATCCTTCCGCCCTAGGGGAAGCCCACACCCTCGAACTTGCATTTATGTTTATGGTCCAAATGAGCTCCAAACATGAATTTTATGATCTTTTAGTAATGTATTAATGGATCTAATGCTCGATTTGTAGGATGTGATTAATATTCACCTGAATTTATATGTGAATGCACTTACTATGTTTCATGTATGCAGGATTTATGGAGCCTACTACGGGTCGGTCGGTGAGGCCCATTAGGAGAGTCGTCTTGCGTTTCATTAAACGATTATGATCCATCAAGGGTTGTCTCGTCAGATCAGAGGGTAGCTAATCCATCCCACAATAATGAAAATATGCAAATAGGGCCCATTTGATTGATTGAAGAGAATGTTGGGAATACATCAAACAAAAGGAAACCTTCAAACAATTTCAACTACAATAAAAGGGAAATCATCTAGAAGACAAAAGTGCTACATTACTTGGGCACTAAAAGATAAAACAAGAATGAGGAAAAAATTGTATTTTAAATTGCTAGATAATGGGGGGTAGGTGAAACCCTAATGTAATAAAATCTAAGCCATTCATTGTGAATCAATCCTAGCCATTCATTTGGTATTTTGAAAACCATAAATAGGGGTCTCCCCTTCATTTGTAAATGGTTGGAGAGCTGATGTAAAAACATTTTGTAGCAATAGAAAGTAGCATTGCATGATCTATGGGTGTTCCTTTTGAGTTTTCTCATTATGTGTGCATGGTTTGCTTCCCTTTTAGTTTAGTTGTTAGTTTCTTGAATGGAAGTGATGATGGTGTTTGTTGTTATGGTATCTGATGAACTTTCAGCCCATACTTTTAGCACTTGTTGATGAAAAATTGATGTGTAAAGTTAGCCTGGGCTTCTTGATTTCAATGCTACAACTTAGTTCAATTGCATGTTCATGATGTGCATGTGCAATCTGAAAATTTGTAGTCCTTAGAAGATTGCACTGGTTTTGTGTAACTGTAGGATCCTCTTGGACAAGAAAAACCCAGTTTAGGGAGTTTGTCTACTGTAGCAACCTCCATGATCACTATTCATTCATGGTTTCAGATCCGGGAACTTCCTCTCTTCCCTGCCCTTTTTCCTTTTTTTAATAAGTAATATAAGCTAAGGTTCATTACACATTGTAAAGCTAAATCTGATGTTGAAATGGATTTCTAGACTGTTTTTTGAACTTGCAGCAACTGAGCAACAATTTTTGGATCTTGAGAACTCCATTTGCAAATCCTACTTCCCACGCTTTGTAACTCATTCATAAGTCTTCCTTGTGATTCCAGTAAATCACATGAATCAACTGAGGTATTCCATGCACTTCCAAGACCTAACATTAGAGACCTTAGGATAGTGTCTTTCAAGAGAGGTGATGCACCTATGCATTACCTGTGTTGAGAAAGTGCATAAAAAACACATCAACAGAACTGGCGCTAGAAGGAGGGCATGGCATGTTGAGGCTACAAGGCTGAAAATTGGAAGTTGAAAAGAGCACTTTTAGGTAAAAATCTGAGATAAGAAGATCTTATTACATGCTGGAAGGTTAAAATCAAAATTTTTTGAAGGCAAATAGAGTTGAGCTGAGATGGAGTGGCATTCACAAATCAACATCACTCAGCCACATGCAGATTTGAATAGAAGATTGAGGAGACCATTGTAACAATTTTCATTGGAAAATAAGTGTAGGATTGATTGTACTTGCAGACACAACGAATTGAGGTGTCTAACATTCTTGGATAGAGTTGAAAGAGTCTTGCAAGGAGAAATTCCCTTTTGGGAAATATATCAACCTTTAGCCCTCATAGACCTAGAGGAAGAATTGACAACCATGGCAGCTAAGGCATTCAAGGAGATGGTCCAAGAATGTTTGGGAAGTGAAGATGGACCAAGATTGGAGGATATATTGATGACAAGTTGGTGCAGATTTCACAATGCACCTCACTCAGAATTAACTTGTGCATCATGTGCAAACATAATCACCCAGTCAAGGGCTTCTTGAACAAGTTGGAGCAGCCAACTTTCAATGAGGATGAGTCATCCCATGAGATAGGAGAGCTATCAACATTTGGAGGACAAAAAATTAAAGATGAACTAAGAAATTAGACACAAGTTGGTGCTGGGACAACACACATAGAAGCTGAAAATCAAAAAGAAGAAAAGGATAAAAGTCTTGGGATAGCAGAAAATGATGATGAATGTATAAGTGAAATCAGATTAGAGGACCTCTCCATCTACAATGATAGTGACCAAGCATCTGAAAATGCAGATTTGGAGGAGTGGGAACAACTATAGGTCACAACGGTTCACTATCAAACTGCCTTTTCAAGTGATGATGAGGACCCAATGGTGGAAAGATATGACCAGCTCATTTCCAGATTAGAAAAGGATTGGTCTGAACTAAGATATCAATTGGATTTGGAGGTATTGCTACTACTAAGTTAGTGCAAACTCCATGACTCATCACACGCAGAATTCACATGCGAATTATTCCAAGACGTCATCGAGCGAGTCAAAGAACAAGTGAAGCAGCCACGTTCACCACTTCCTACAGTTGATTCAAGGATGGAACATGAGGGTCAAGAGCCTGAGCCAAGTGACAACACAATTGAAGGCAGCCCTTATGAGGATGCTAGAACAACAATGGTAGAAGAATAGTATAGTCTCGTGTCCTTGAGCGATGAAGTAGATCAAATAGGAAGGTTGTCCTTTAGTCATCAAGAATTTCATCCTCTTGAAGAGCATTGGTGCACCATGGACGATAGGCTTTATGGCGAGTCCTTGGAGGGAGATTGCGTAGTGGATTTTGGTCCCCTTGATGAGGTGCCATCAATTGATGACTCTTTTCCATTGGGAGTTGTATTGTGGAGGTATGCTCATGCCAGGGAATAGTACATTCTAGAAGACGGTAGCGATGAAGACATACTCCTTGTGCCTCTGAATGACAATGCACTAGAGTTTTTGGATTGGGAGATGGGTTCCTTCTCTATCTATATCGACAGTGAACAAGAGGAGACAAGTGAATGTAACGAGGAGATACATTGACAAAACAAAGAAGAAGACAAAGGCGGAGGTGTTGAGATAGCTACCAACAGAGATGAGGCACCTGGCCAACTACAAGATGCAACTTGGAGTCCTTCTGCCATGATCATTGTTGATCCTCCTCCACATTCAGAAGGCTACAATAAGATAGATTCACACATTTCATCATCCCATGATGTTGAACATCACAAAAATAAGGTCAATACATGGGGAAGGAGAATGAACAGTGTGCTACCTTTTGAAGACAACAATCAAGTGGACACCAGGTTTACGGAGGAACGACAAGATGAAGTATATCTCTTTGAAGAACAATAGATGGAGGTTGTGGATCCTACCTAAGACTTGAAAGAACCATTTGCTTCCCCATTCTCCCAGACCTATGCAAGCCTAAGATCAGAAATGTTGCACCCTCCACCATGCCCACCCGAGGTTGTCGATGTAATGATCGATGATGTTATGCTCACTCTCGACTATTAAATGCTGCCACCTCCATGCGACAATATCTAGGTTTTATCGTTCCTTTCTCCTATGAATACTTATAATTTCACTTATCATTTTCATTATGGGAACGAGGGAAAATAGATGTGTTTATGGATTAACCATGTATTTCACGAACTACCTCAATTGCTGATTTTTCTTGATGACGTGATTGAATTTGAATGCTCCAATATTAGACTTCTTTTTTCTAAGTATAAAGATGAATCTGCATGGCTTAGAACTATAATGGTTTCCCTTCTACTTGCGCATGCATTACGAAACTCAATGGGTGCAAATGCTGGTTTTCCTTTCCTGAACATAGTGCTTTGTAAATATCTTTGTACATAGCCCATTTTGAGTAGTGTAGGTTTCCTGTATATAGTCCCACTTTCTTGCTTTCGTTAGGTTATGTGTTTGTTGTAGGTTAGGTTGCTTTAGGTTAGTTTCCTTGTTGTTTTCTTTTGCTTTCTCATTTTGGTTAGTTTAGGTGTTTGCTTTCCGTTTTGTTTCTACTTTGTTGTTGCTTTGCTCAGGGTCCCTCTGCTTTTAGCTAGGCACATCTATGTGCACAACAACCATACTTATCGCCTGGGGTTATTCTATGTTTTTCTTCATCAAACTCTCATCAAGTTTTTAGGATGGATGGTAGGGATATTTTGCTAGTGTCAAGTGATCTGGATGTTTGGTCCGAAGGGGATAAGCTATTGGTTGGTCCAATTCTGATGTATTCTGGAATCTTATATCTCTTACATATTCTAGGAATCTGGAGGTCACTGTAGGTCCTTTGTGAAGTCTAGTTAAGTGAAAAATCTAAAATTTTGCTTCAACACCACTGTGATTCTCAACCTTGAGCGTGAGCTTCAATGCTTGTGGGTTGAAAAGAAAAGAATTGAAAAGAGAAAATCAAAAGAAATGAAAGAAAAGTAAGATATTGAAAAGACAAAGAAAGAAATTCAACTTTTCAGGGGTATCTGAGCAACTCTATCAGGGCTATGGACGCCCGACCAGTAGTAGAGCAATGCTTGGGAGAATCACATCGATAACCTCATCAGGGCTATGAACGCTTGACTGGCAATGAGGCAATGTCCCAAATGCTTTTGGAGTAAGAATAAAGTATGTAGCTTAACTGGATGGAGCTCAGGTTCTTGTAGCAACTAAAGAGTTGGGAATTAACGCATATGCACACACTTGGATTTTTAGCATACTAAAGGTTGGGTTGACTAGTGGTTTTGATCCTTTGGTCGGGTGTTCAATTTTTTTTTCTCTAGCGTTAAGATTATAACCAAATATTTTGGGTTTGCGATTCCAATTTTTCATCAAAATGCTCTAGAGCATTTCCCCAACGAGTCGCCATTTGTTGTGCATGTTTTACACATATGCCTCATTGTAGGCAGGGACCCCCTCTTTTAGCCCCTGATGGGTCATTCTCGCTCTTGTGCAAGCTGTCTTTCCCTCATCTCACTTTGTGCACCCCTGTTTCCAAGCCTAAGTTGGTCATGAGCCTTAAAATGTTTAAAATACCTTTGGCCAAAATCACTTAGCTGAGTTTCACCAAGTCATTTTCTTTTGCGGGATTCATCCCGTGGGTTTCCCCTTGGTCCTTGCCCCTAGCGTCTGTTGGCCCTGGTGGGCCTGCATTTGCAGGTTTCCCTTTGTTGTTTGCCATTTTTGCTTCACTGTTTGCCTATGGCCAAGTCTTGATTTCCCCTCGCATTGTGGACTCTGCACCTATTGCGCCCCTTTCGTTGTCGTTCAACGATAAAGCCTTCATGACCATCCCGATTTGTACATTTCGTAGATGTTATCAGTGATCCTAGACTTGAGGTTCAAGGTGGTAAAAACCACAAGGTCAAGCGCTTGCGGGTCTGCCTTCTGCCAATTGTCTGCCTTTTGCCTTCCTTCCATCCACCGTCCATCATCCTTCCGCACTTGTGGGTCTGCCCTTGCAGAAGGTTTTCAGCCATCTATCATCTACCTTTCGCCTTCCATCTATTAGACATTTTCCTTCTGCCTTCTACCTTCCACCTTCCTTCTATTCGTTGTCCGCCTTTCTTCCACACTTGCGGGTTTGCCCCTACGAAAGGTTGTCTGCCATCTACCATCTAGCTTTCACCTTTTATCTCTTGGTCGTTCACCTTCCGCCTTCCACCTTCTGCCTTTTGCCTTCCTTCAGTTCATAGTATGTCATCCTTGCATGCTTATGAGTCCGCCAATGCGGAAGGCTATCCACAGTCCATCGTCTGCCTTCTGCCTTCAATTTTTTGGTCATGTCTGCCTTCCATCTTCCACCTTTCATCTACTTGCCATCCGCTGTCTGCCTTCTGCCTTCTGCCTTCCACCTTCCAACTTCTGTATGACCACCGTCCACCGTCCTTCCATGCTTGTGGGTACATCCCTATGGAAGGTTGTCTACCATCCGCCGTCTTCCTTCCGCCTTCCATCTGCTGGCCTTCTACCTTCTACCTTCCATCCACCCACCATTAGTCGTCCACCTTATGTTTGCCTTTCGTCTGCCTTTCATTCACCCGCCATCTGCTATCTGTCATCCTTCCATGATTGCGGGTCCGCCCTTATGGAAGATTGTCCACCATCTGCCTTATGTCTACCGACCATCCACCTTCTGCCTTTCGTCCACTGGTCGTCTACCTTTTGCCTTCCACCTTTTGTGCACCTTCCTTCTGTTGTCCTTCCACGCTTACGGGTCTGCCCCTGTGGAAGGATGTCCACCATTCGTCATCTGCCTTCTGCCTTCCATCCGTCAGTTTTCCACCTTTTGCCTTTTGTCTACCCGATGTCTGTCATCCACCTTCCATCTTCCTTTTGTCTGCCTTCCATCTGTCATTTGTTTCCTGTCGTTCATTGTCCATCGTCCTTCTACCCTAGGGGAAGCCTACATCCTCGAACTCACATTTATGTTTATGGTCCAAATCAGCTCCAAACATGAATTTTATGATCTTTTGGTAATGTATTAATGGATCTAATGCTCAATTTTTTGGATGTGATTAATATTCACCTAAATTTATATGTGAACGTACTTACTACGTTTCGTGTATGCAATATTTGTGGAGCCTGTTGTGGGTCTGTTGGGGAGGCCCATTAGGATAGTTGGCTTTCTTTTCATTAAACGATTGTGATCCATCAAGGGTTGTCTCATCAGATCAGCTAATCCATCCCGCAATGATGCAAATCTACAAATGGGGCCCATTTGATTGGCTGAAGAGAATGTTGGGAATACATCAAACAAAAGCCAACCTTCAAATAGTTTCAACTACAACAAAAGTGTTAGAAACCAAGATCAAACATGCAAACCAAAAAACCTTCCACATAAGAGAAAAGAAAATAAAATCAGAGCTTTGCATGAAGATGTGCAAATAATATTATTCAGGAATTCAATAATTACATGAGATGATTTGCTTTATAAAAGCAATGTATGCATAACCCTAATCTTATCTTGAGCAACAAGATAGCTCAACAGGATAAGGATGACAATAATTAACCTAGGAATTAAAATATTACCTAAGTAAACTTATGCAAGTAGGATTAAATAATTAATTACACCAACACCCCCCATAAGTGCAACTTAGGGAGACTAAAAAAGCATGCACCTAAAACTAAGATGAATGCAAGAAAGCATGAATGGGTCTCGACAACAAGGCCTGATCAGGTACCCATGTACAAATGCAATGAAGAGAAAGAGGAAAACCCAGTGGGACAAAAACCCCCTCAATGAGATGACATGTTGCAAAGAAGCACTAGAAGAACACTGTGGAGTTGCACTGGAACCAAAATATGACAAGCAAGGAAAGATAATTATGTTTACAAGAAACCATAGTAGAATCATAATATTGCAACAGCATACCCGATGCCACAGAACATTGGAAAACTCACAAACTAGAACAACCCTAGAATCTGTGAAGCAATAGTAGATAAAATGATACCCCCCATAAGAGGGAATGATATGATGACAGAATTTGGAAACCGTGTATCTCGATGTCGATGCCAAACTGAGACTAAAACTCTTCCATAGGAACAAGTACCATGAAGACTCTAGAACATTAACCACAAATTTAGTGGCCCTCAAACTGATATGTGACCCAATGTGGATCAATAACCATAGGCTCTCAATCTGAAGTGTGAACCAATGTGAATCTGATATGTGTCAAGCTATAAGTAAGATGTGGCCAAAAGAAACTAAGAAACCAGATACAACCCATGCAAGTTGTCATCAATAATCAAGATGGAGATCAAAGTGAAACTATACTCTAATCAGATTATTATGCAAGAAACCCCCCTGATGGAAATTTATATCGATTCATTTATTAAAATACCCAATGATTGCAAAAGGAGAGAATGTTAAACATGCATAAACAAGAGAGAAAAAGTAAACCTAGTGCAAGAAAACAAGAATGAATGCATGCACAAACCAAATTTTACAACTTACTCCTTGATAAAAATGGACCTCAGATCTATGTAGAGGACTGAACCAGCTTTCCAACACCGTAAGAATGGTGAAAAAAGGATCACCGAGTCAAAAGATATGCCCCTCGGAGTGAAAACAACAACATATGAGTTCAAGGACCTGCAAAATAAATCTGAAGAAAAATAAAAAAAAGATACCTTCACCACTGGATCAATGTTTGAATCAGCTTTACAACAGTATCTCATTTACGAAAAAAGAACACTGTACGCAAAAGTTATGCCCAATTTTGTAAAAGTGCTCCAGAAAGGCCAATCTGGCCTACAGGCTACCCTAGGGGCTAAAAAAGAAAAAGCCCCTGGTCCTATGTGTGACCAGGGCCTGGCAGGTTGGAAGTTATGGTGAAGTCCTTGGTCACCAATATGACCAGCGGGCTATTGAGTTGGGCGGTTGGGGGCTGGGCGCATAGTGCCCGGTCCCCCATATGACCGTGGTCGCAAGTTCTGAAGCCCTCAAGGGCTGGCGGGGCTGACAGCCTGTGGGTGGTGCCGCTGGCCTGAGTGGCCGGTGGGTGGCCAATGAGTGGAGTAGAGGTGGTAGAGTTGATTTAAATGGGGAGTGCCAACACAGTTTTAAAAAAATGTGCCTCAGTCTGCGTGTTGGGGAGTCCGTACGACCTCCCTGGCAAAATGTTTTTTCCTTCCAAACCAACTTCACCAAAATTGATGAAATGAAGGGAAATCTTAGGGTATTTGGCCACTGCGAACGTGATGGTGACCTTCGTTTGTGCTCAAAATGCTCCAAAAAATTAGCTACCCCCGGATCTTGCAAAAAATCAACGAGCTTGAAACCCTCATAGATCTGGCAAACGATGACCAAAATCAGAAAAATAAAAGCCAATCTTGACTTTTTCCAGCACTCTGAATCCAATGGAAAAACACCGATCTGATCCAAGATGTTGCATGAATAAACTCAAGGCATGATACCCTCAAGGAACCCTGAATGACTGTGCAACGATTTTCTCCAAAAATATGAGAAGAGGCTACATATCAAGGCTCTGATTCCATGTGAGAAACCAAGATCAAACATGCAAACCAAAAAACCTTCCACATAAGAGAAAAGAAAATAAAAACAGAGCTTTTCACGAAGATGTGCAAATAATATTATTCAAGAATTCAATAATTACATGAGATGATTTGCTTTATAAAAGCAATGTATGCATAACCCTAATATTATCTTGAGCAATAAGATAGCTCATCAAGATAAGGATGACAATAATTAACCTAAGAATTAAAATATTACCTAAGTAAACTTATGCAAGTGTAATTAAATAATTAATTACACCAACAAAAAAGGAAATCAACTAGAAGACAAAACTGCTACAACACTTGGGCACTAAAAGAAAAAACAAGAATAAGGACAAAATTTTATTTTAAATTACTAAATAATGGGGGGTAGGTGAAACCCTAATGTAATCAAATATGATCCATTCATTGTGAATCAATCCTAGCCATTCATTTGGGATTTTGAAAACTATAAATAGGGGTCTCCCCTTTATTTGTAAAGAGCTGATGTAAAAACATTATGTAGCAATAGAAAGTAGCATTGTATGATCTATGGGTGTTCCTTTTGAGTTTGCTCATTATGTGTGCATGGTTTTGCTTCCCTTTTAGTTTAGTTGTTAGTTTCTTGAAGGGAAATGATGATGGTGTTTGTTGTTATGGTATCTGATGAACTTCCAGCCCATACTTTTAGCACTTGTTGATGACAAACTGTTGTGTAAAGTTAGCCCGAGCTTCTTGATTTCAATGTTGCAACTTAGTTCAATTGCATGTTCATGATGTGCATGTGCAATCTGAAAAATCTGCAGTCCTTAGAAGATTGCACTGGTTTTGTGTAATTGTAGGATCCTCTTGGCCAAGCAAAACCCAATTTAGGGAGTTTGTCTACTGTAGCATCCTCCATGATCACTGTTCATTCATGGTTTCAGATTCGGGAACTTCCTCTCTTCCCTGCCCTTTTTGTTTTTTTTTAATAAGTAACCTAAGCTAAGGTTCATTGCACATTGTAAAGCTAAATATGATGTTGAAATGGAGTTCTAGACTATTGTTTGAACCGGAAGCAACTGAGCAACAATTTCTACATCTTGAGAACTCCATTTACAAATCCAACTTCCCACACTTTGTAACTCATCTGTAAGTCCTCCTTGTGATTCCAACAAATCACATGAATCAACTGAGGTATTCCAAGCACTATCAAGACTTGACATTAGAGACCTTGGGATAGTGTTCTATAATTTGATTATGGAAGATTGTATTTCAAGAGAGGTGATGCACCTATGAATTTCCTGTGTTGAGAAAGTGCATAAAAAATACATCAACAATTACCTTAGTTCGTTGTGTTGTGACTACACATTATGGTGGTTTCGTATGGTAATGGTATTGACATGATTATCTATGGCCTCAATGTTATTTATAGTATAATCATAGGTGACACGGGTGATGTTAGCTTGGTTTTTGGTCTTTTTACTCAAGTTGGAGGGTTTCCCCATCCCACGGTCATGCAAATGATTTTTAAAAATAGTATGGTCACTATTGAAGGCTTCTTGTTGGTTGTCTACCTCTATGACACCATTTTTTATAAGGCCTTGGATTATGTTTTTGATTTCTCGACATGATGAAGTTTTGTGTCCTTTGGTACAGTGATAGTCACAGAAGTCGTTGTCATCCCACCATGAGGGTTTGAAGGGCCCTGGGTCATAATGTTTCACCTTTGGAAGTTGTATGAAATTTTATTGCAAAAATCATTTCAAGATGGATTCAATTGATTCTCCTAAGGGAGTGTATTTTCTTCTTGGTGGAAAGTTTCTTTGAGGTCCACATCCTTGGTTATTCTGGATTGTTTTTTTCATTTGTTCAGGGACATGCAGTGGGTTGCTTGATGCATTAGGTCCCTTAAGGGTGATTGTGGGAGCACCTTTGTGTATTGCCTTTACATCTACAACTCCATAATTTGTGACATTCTTATTACGAGCCCAATACTTTTTTTTTGTCATTTCAGGTACTTTGGACGTTTTGATTTTTGTTGAAAATTTTAATTTCCCATTTTTCTATGAGCACCTTTCAAAGAGTGGTGCCTTTCTCAACTAGGTTTTCAAATGTGGTACAAAAATGGACTTGTAATTGGTATTTTATTTTTGTGAACAACTTCTCAACAAACATGACAACCCTTTGTTTCTCAGGTATCTTGCAAGGACACCAACTAGTCAAGCTTCTCCATCTTTGGAAGAATTCTATGAATGTGTCTCCTTTTTCTTGTCTTGTGTGACACAATGTGGCTAAATAATTTCATATTCAATGTTGTAAGAAAAATGTGTCACAAATATATCTGCTAGTTCATCCCATGTTCTTATGCCTATAGATAAATGGGAAAACTATTCGAGTGCTTGTATTGTGAGATTTCTTGGGAACAATCTCATTAGGTATGTGTGTTTAGATGTGATGTCTAAGCAATTCATGTGAAACTCCTTCACATGTTCAATTAGGCTTCCCTTTCCTCTATATTTGGTGAAATTTGGAATAACATAGTTGTGAGGAAATGGAGGCATATATATGCTCTTGTCAAAAGGATATGGACATAACTCTTGTGTGGAGTAGGTATTCTTATTTGAGATTTGCATGTTGTCCACTTTTCTTTGTAGTGCAAGAATTTATTTTATCAAGACATCAACTTGAGTCAATGATGTGTCCACTACATTGACAACCACATTATGATATGGGCCCATGTTGGAGTTTTACAATCAAATATTTTGTGTGGATGAATTGGTATTGATCCTAAATATGTGTGATGGATGAGTGAAAGATAAAATTTGAGTTTGGATATTGGAAGTGAAAGTTGGAATTTGATTGACATGTGGAGGGTTCATATTGAATTGTCTTTGTGATGGGTTTGAACTAGTTTGACAATGCAAATTTTGGTTACCATATTGTTGGAAAGGTACTTGTGTGTTGTTTTGTAGAGGAATAATTGTAGTAGGACCTTGTTGTGTTGTGTTGGTGTTCAAGTTCAAATTAACATTAGGCATGGTGTTTGTTTTCGAGGATTATGGCTTAGACCCACTGATGTAAACCTTTCCTAGTTTATGTGAATTTCTATTTGACTTATTTTGACCCAAATGATTGGAAGATGAAGACCCTGTATCATTAGATGATGATCTAAATGGATTAAATGTGTTGCTAGGGGGTTGTGTCATAGCTTGTGTTCCAAATAGTGGTGTCGTTTTGACTATTGTGGTGTTTTGCGTTGTCCCTCCTAATGTCATAGTAGCATGTATTTGTGGAATGGTGTGATTAGGAGTAGATGCATTGTGTCCTTGGTTTTGTGTAGTCTCATTGACTGGTGTTTCAAAAAGTGTGTTAACATCAAAACCATGAGGAATTTTAGCTCTACTTTGTAACAATTTTGCTAGGAATCATTGTGGGTCTTGTGCTACCATCTCATCTACAAACCATGCCACACTAGGGTCTTGAGTTGTTGCCTCAATGTATTCTTTAGTTAGAGGTCTTTGGATATCTTTTATTGTGAATATTTCAAAAGGATTGAGAAATGACAATCGTGTCTTAGGTGTCTCATTGGAAGAATACCCAAATTTCATGTTGCTAGTAGGATTGAAAAAGGGATCTTCATTAGTGTAGTCCATTTCTTTTCTATTCCTTTGTAATCTCATTTGTATCATATAAGACTTGCAAATTGATGAATGGAATATGAAGTCTAGTTAATGCAATGGTAGGAATACGACTAAACTGTGTGACTATGCTATGTTTTTGGGGTTTTCAATGTATAAGAATGCAAAATGATGATGCACTTATGGTCAAGATTAAGGTAAAAAGTGAAAATGGATGAAATTGAGATGTGACAATGTCACTATGACCCAAAATTTATGGCAGGACTAAGACTAAAGTATGCAAATGTGATGTTATGATGAAAGGTGTGATATGACTAAAATTATGGTATGAAGATGATGAAGAAACACTTTTGTGGACCTAAGAAGAGCTTACCAACCAAACTAAGATATTCCAAAGTAACAAATTTGATTATCAAGACCTTAAAAGGGAAAACTACAAAAGATGATGATGATTGACAAAGTGGACCTCAAACTAGACTTATGAGTTTAAAGGACCAAATTAAGTGACAAAGATTGATTGATGAAAAGACAAGGTCAAGAAAATCTAAATTTGTGACAATGATTTGATCAAAAGTATGATAAGTCTCCTAGCCTAAAGTCTACAAAAGTGTATGCAACTAATAAATGACCTAGGGTTTGACCTAAGGTATATGCAACTAATACAATGGAAACCTAAGTGGATGGGGTGAAATGAATGATCCAAAATGAGAAATTCTATAGTCTGATGAGATGATTATTATCAGGAAATTGATCCAAAATAAGACTACATAAGAATCTCCCAAAACAATTAACAACTAGCAAATACAATTCACAACCTGTCAAATGTATTTTACTATCCTGTAAATGTGGTTCACTATTTTCAAAAAATGTGGTGTACTATCATGCAATTGTAGTTTACAATCCAAAAAATGTAGTGAACAGTGTGTTTGACCCTAATTTGAATGTTTTGGATTGATTTTCATCTTGGGTTTTTATGAAATGTGATTGCAAACACAAAAAACAATCTGAAAACAAGTCTTGGCTGTTGAATGTCCAAATTTTATGAGCGTAATGTGTATGTTCAATGGTTATTCACCCCAATTACCATGGATCTAATCACAATTTGAAGACACTTCACACACATAAAACACTTTCTATCCCTAAGGTCAATGGCCAATGGCAGCAAATCTCTGGCCCACAACTTGGAATATCCTTTGACGCAAGTGTAGGGACACCTTTAGGGGGTGTATTCACTCTTGTATTTGTGAGAGAGGATAGATAGTGGCCTACAGGATTGGAAGGATGATCCAATCACCAATGTAGAATAGGGTATAATTAAGGTAAAATGCATGAATCAATAAAAATTAAACCCTAAATCCCTAAGCCAACAATAAAGACAAATGAACATAGAAACACAAAATAATGAAGCAATATTACCAATATTCCTATGTCATGGTTGATTCACCTCCATTTTCCTTCTCCATCTTGATTTATATGCTTGATTTCCCTCATATTTTGAGTATACAACAATAAGCCCAGTGATAATGATAGCAAATTATTGAAGATTGTACTTGTCTCCTTGAATAGCATGTGCTTGAATTGAATAAGGTTTAAATGACAATGATAGCTCTCTTTTATAGAAAACCAAATTTGGATGAAGGGATGGGATTGAAAGCCAATATGACAAGAAAATGAATGACCAAGATTGCTTGAGAAGTAATGAAGTAGGGTTAGGGAAAAATTAGGGCAAAGATAGGGTTTGGTTAAGGATGGACAATGGAGATTGAATTATAAAATAATTCAATCAAGGGTGGAAATTAATTAAGATGGGAAGCGATAAGAATGGAAGAGATAAAGAGGTTGACACATAAAAAGAGGTTGTTGGAGTAAATTAAATAATTATAAAGCTATTTAATTTAGGAGGGAAAGTGAATAATTAAATAACTAAAGCAATTATTTAATTATAGAAGAAGAGGGAAAGTTGACTTTTTAATTAAATAATAATTTAATTGAAAATTAGAGGAAAAGGACAAATTAGTAGTTAATTAAATAAATAAAATTTATTTAATTATGGAAGAAAGGGCCAATGAATAATTAAATAATTAAAATAATTATTTAATTATAGTGGAAAATGGAAAATAATTAAATAAATAAGAATTTATTTAGTTATAGAGGAAAAAAGGGATACTAGTGACATAATTAAATAAATATAATTTATTTAATTAATTAAAGGAAGAAATAAAGGAAATAAATGAATTAATTAAATAATTAAAATTATTTGATTATGTATAAAATAAAACAGAATTGACGAAGAAAAATGGTGTTCATAGGCTTAGGACATTTTTTAGTCTCTACATTTTTCCCCTCTTTGATACAATGTAGTTTATCGCATTGTGTCAAATAAATTCAATTCAAAAATATACCCCAGTGTGCTAACATGAAAATGGGGTAGACCTATGCCCCCTCGGAAAATTTTGCCAATTTTCAAACAAATTGAAAAATTCTTCTAATAATCAAGTTTGACAGTGGATGGTGCATTTATGGTAAAAGATTCAAAATTCAAGCCTTTACGATAGCCACATTAGGGTTTGGGACCCACCATTGAGTGCATGCAGTGAAAACCCTACCTTAGGGGGGGCATAAGTAAAAATTTGGTGGTAAATTTGACCATTTGTGCAATTTTACCCTTGGTGAATAGAAAGCTCTAAGAGTTAATTGTTGCCAAGATGTCACTTGTTCTACACTCCTCTCACCATAGTTTCATAGTCAAGACTTTCATATGACTAGAGGGCTCCAAGGACCCGGTATAGATACTTTTCCCACTTTTTCATTTTTTCATTTTTTAGTAGTTTTAGGGCTCCAAATGTGAGTAAACAAATGCAATGAACCCCATTTGCCACATCTATAATCGTGTTCACCGCATACAGGGTAGTTCTCTGCATCCGCTCAATGCAAAACAAGTGCTAGATTAGGCTTTTGACAATTGCGGTGCGACACAACTGTTAAGGTGCACCACATGTGATTCTTGCACCACACCCATGGTCGGGAATGACATAATCATGAATTTGAGTCGCATATGTGTGATTATAGGATGCATCTGTAAGTATGCAATGCAAGTGATAGGGATTGACCATAAATGACCTATGTGATGCATATGCTTGGTCGTGCGACATAATTGTGATAGTAAGACACATATGCAAAATCTATGACACATTTTTTGAGTGAACTGCATATATTTTAACAGTGCGACACAATTTTTTGATTTAACTTTTTCCCCAATTTTAGATAAAATTTCTTTTGTAATCAAGGTCTAATAGGTGCTACTAGTGGTTTTGATTGATGTAATGCTTTTATTTATGACCACAAGTGAGATATGACCCAATTTATACCCAAGAGAGTTAACCATCGACATTCTGATTATGAGAGCAACTGACTAATGGGGAGAGGGATCAACTCCTTTCTTTGGGATTATACTATGTGACATTCATGTCCACTGTCAGAGCTAATAGGGGACTATTGACTGTGTTGGCCAAGAGACGACACTTGAAGACCAACTCTTTCCATTTTCCCACAGGAGAGGTGATAGTTACCTTAGAGGATGTTTACTAGATTTTGAGGTTGTCGATCCACGAAGCATGGGTGTTTTATGATCCTGAGTGTGGATATTGGGCTTTTGAGGTGACTTATGAGCATGACGATGTTGTGGATCTCGACATTAAGGAGTATGAGATTCATTGGGAGGTATTTGTAGAGAGATACCATCGATTTGATGTGATTTTGTGCACAGTCATTGCTAGGATAGTCATTCTAGACTATATAGGAAATGATTTTCCAATCAGCTTGGGTGAGATGTTGTGGGTATGTGATGAGGGCCACACTACCCGAAACCCACACAAATCACAACAATAGATACCAACACGGAAGATGCGAGACAAAAAAGAAAAACTCACTTTCAATTATTTTTAGAAAATGAAATTACAAATTCAAAACTTACATGCTACAACCTCATGGACCTGATTCATTACACCAAAATTAACTCTAAAAAAAAAAATTATTCAAAGCCATAATCTGCACTAATGGAGCCACCTTCTACAACCCCCACCTAACCCTTTTTATTTTAACCCAATAATCGTCCTAAAATGTTCTATAAAGTTCAACTTTCCCTTTTGTTTTAGCGCCAAAAGTGTCACTGATTGATTTCTTGCCTAGGAGGAAATTTTGATGAAATTCACTTTTTAGAGGAGAAACTTCGCGGGGCCATAACTTTTGATCCGGGTGTCCGATTTTCTATTATTGCATATTGTTGGAAATCTCTTAAAGAGATCTACAATGTTAAATTCCATTGAAGGTCAGTTTATCAACTTTTTGAGTTGTTTCGGGGCCTCTAAAGTCTTCATATCTGAATTTGAAGCTGCATTGGAGAAATTTTCCAGGACATAAACTTTAATATCTCCCAAACCATGCAGGGTATTGAGATGATTCTTTTGTGACCAAAAGTTTTTCTCAGTTCTGCTCCTTGGGGTAAATTTTTAGGTCCATACAAGCTCATTTATGTCAACTTACTAAAAATAGTAAGTGATAATTTTTGGCTATTTTTTACTCTTGACTGTCGTACACCTCTTAAGTGCTATCATGGAACTTAAAGAAACTAAATAAATTGATGCAAATCAGGGTATCAAAGGTCTAACACACTCAATCAATTCTTTTCAAAAGTCTTAGCACAATAAACAAGATGGTTTTATTCACAAATTGACATTATATCTTGTAGCACAGTAAACACCCATTTTTGGACATAATTTGCAAACCAAGCCTCAAACCCAGAATCTAGTCACCATTTAGGATACCCTTTTTGACACTTCAAAACATATCAAAAATTAAGATAGGGTTGTTTTGGAACAAAACCCTCAAAATTTTTCTGCTATGCTTGACAATAGCCTAATTAGGCTTGGAATGGCTCAAAACTTCATTTTCTTCACTCAAAGCACCAAAACCTAGGGTTTCAGAACAATATGGAGTAAATTGCTTCTAAAATGCTCAAAACTGAGTAAAATTCAATGAAACCAAGTTTGTCAAAAATTAGATTCAATTCCACATCAACTCCGATCAATTTGAGACCACTTATAGGTCATACAAGGCCGTACAACCCTTTGTAGCAGCAAAATACAATAGGAAAATATAGAAAACCAGAACTTTATTGATGTTCAACTTACAAAATTACCACCAAAACCTTGGTTCGACCATTACATGATATATTTAAGCTTTTCCAAGCAAGAACCAACCTTTCCCCAACTAATTTTTGAATTCTAACCATTCAACTTCCAAGAAAATGCAAAAGTGCAAAGTTGCTTTGACAACTTTTGTAACTTTTGTGCAACTTTTACCACATTTACAAAATTGACTCCAAATGACCCAAGACAACCTAAAAGAACTTAAAAACATAAGAAATGGTCTTTAAGACCTTATTACAACAAAAATTGACTTCACCTCACAAAAACCTAACATTTGCAACATTTTTCACATTAAAAATTATGGTGGCCCTGCACTAGAAATTAAGAAAAAATATTTTTTTTGGGTGATGCAAGATTGCCCTACACTGCTAGATGCTCCTGCATCAGACACCCAGGGTAATTTGAAAAGTGGCCTTGTCACTTCTTAGGAGTTAGAGGAAAACCAAGACAGTTAACCTCAGCCTCATACAACCACGATGAAGCTTCAACAGGCCTTCCTCTCCACTTCACCAAGTACTCTGCATATTTCATGTTTCTTGTGTTTCTACCCATGAGACTATCCAGAATTTCTTCTATATCCTCCTTTTTTGAAGTAGATGTTGAAATATTCCACTATTCTTCTATTGTTTCTTTATTAATTCCCCCTTCATGATATTCTGTTAAATTTGAAATATTAAACACAGGTGAAATATGAATTTCATTAGGAAACTCTACCTCATATGCATTTCCTGAATCATGCTTCTTCAAGATCTTGCATGGTCCAAATTTCTTCATCTTTAACTTGTATGTACAAACTGGAAACCTCTCCTTACATAAATGAACCATGACTTCATCTCCTACCTAGAACTTCTTATGCCTCCTTTTCTGATCTACCTTGTCCTTATATCGTGAGTTCATCTTATTGATATGTTTCTTCACTTCTTCATGCAAATTATTTAGGGGCTCAACAAAATTTTCAGCCTCAACACTACTCTTCTCCCCCATATCCATCTTTTTCAATTCAGAAGTAGTTCTTGGACTACTCCCATACACAATCTGGAATGGTGATTTACTAGTGCTCCTGGTGACAAAATTGTTGTAAGAAAATTCTACTTGTGGCATAATCAAATCCCATCCCTTGGGCTTATCTCCTACTAAGAATCTTAGTAGGTTATGCAAACTCCTATTCACCACCTCCATTTGTCCATCAGTCTATGGATGGTGTGTATAATTGAAATTCAAATATATCTTCAACTTCTTCCATAATGTCCTTCATAAATAACCAACAAATTTGGTATCTTTGTCTGAAACTATACTCTTTGGTAGACCATGTAGTCCCACCACCTCTATGAAAAACAACTCTACAACATGAATAACATCACTAGTCTTATGACACATAATGAAATGTGTCATCTTTGAAAATCTATCAACCACCACAAATATGGAATCATGCCCTCTTTGTGTCATTGGCAAGCCAAGAACAAAATCCATACTAATATCCTCCCATGGCATCTCAGGTACAGGTAATAGCTAATACAACCCAGTATTCTGACTTGTTCCTTTCACCATCTAACATACTTTACAACTTTGTACAAACTTCTTCACATCTTGTTGTAACTGTGGCCAATAATAATTCTCACTGACAAGAGAAATGGTCTTATCTCGACCAAAATGTCCAGCCAATCCTCCACTATGCTTCTCCTTGATTAGATTCTCTCTCATAGAACTCCTTGGAATGCACAATTGGCTTCCTCTAAACAACATCCCATCTTGGATTAATAAATTCAACCATCTCATCATGTCTAATGTAACAGGTTCCAAACAATCCTTCCAAGCTTCTGCAAAGTTTGGATCTTCAAGATATAAACTCTTGAATTCATTGAACCCAACAACCTCTATATTCATTTCTATCAAACAATTTTTCCTTCTACTTAAGGCATGTGCAACTTTGTTTGACCTTCCACTCCTGTGCTTCAAAACAAAGGTATAACTCTGCAAAAATTCAACCCATTTTAAGTGCCTTTGATTTAACTTTCCTTGACTATTGAGATACTGCAAATTCTGGTGATCAGTATATAAAACAAATTCTTTTGGCAACAAACAGTGTCTCCATTTCTTCAAACCTTGAACTATAGCATAAAACTCTTGACCATAGACAAAATATTTCTTCTTAGCATCATTTAACTTCTCACTAAAATAGGCAACATGCTTCCCTTCTTGACTCAAAATAGCTCCTATGGAAGTGCTGCTAGCATCACAATCTACGTGAAAGACCTTATTGAAATTTGGAAGTGCCAAAACAAGATGCTCTGTAACTTTCTTCTTCAACATATCAAAACTTTTGGCTACTCCTGTAGTCCACTTAAAATATTTTCTATCCACTCTCATTTCTTTAGTTAAAGGTGCACAAATACTACTTAAATTCTTAATAAACTTTATGTAAAAACTTGCTAGACCATGAAAAGATCTTACCTCTGTAACATTCCTCAGGGTAGGCCATTCAATGATAGCTCTCACCTTCTCTGGATCAATTTTAAGCCCCTCTGTTGAGACATCAAATTCCAAATACACCAATTCTCTCTTCACAAAACTACATTTCTTCAAATTAATCAACAACTTATCCTCCCTTAGCTTCTCTAAAACTCTTTGGATATGCATCAAGTGTTCCTCCAATGTCTTACTGAAAATAAAAATATTGATATCCAAATAAACAATAACAATTTTTCCTAAAAATTCTTTCAACACCTCATTCATAAGTTGTATAATGTGCTCGGTGCATTGGTTAGCCCAAAAGGCATGACTAACCACATGTACAAGCCCTCCTTGGTTTTGAAGGTTGTCTTCCATTCATCTCCTTCTCTAATCCATATCTAGTCATATCCACTCTTCAAATCTATCTTCATGAAGTACTCAGCTCCACTCAAACAATCCATAATGTCATCCATTCTCAGAAAAGGAAATCTATATGGGTGATCCCACAATACTAGTTTATAATTTTTGGTCAAACTGGACACTGAAATATTTTTTTCTAACTAAATGTTCACTTCTGGGCACCTATAGCGGCTAAACCATGAGGAATTTGAAGATGATGCAAACTAATGATTTGTGAAATTTTGTCTGTAGATTCTAAATATAAATTTTTCAAATTTTTTGGAATTAGATTGCACTTCTTTTTCCATCTCCTTTGAAAACTAGTGTTTTTTTAGTAAACACCATTTTTAACGAGTGACACTCACCGTATACAACATAATTTTTTTACATAAAGGATAAAATTCTATTTTTTTCAAATTTAGATTTGTAACTATGATATCTAGTGCTTCCAATTGGTTTCATAGTGTTTTATTGAATATTTTTTCCTTAATCAAGTTTCGAAGTCAAACCAATTACAATTCAGACATAGGCCTGTATAACTTTTTTATGTATCAAAATTCTTTCTTTTTTTTTGTTGGGTCAAGGACTTCAATATCTAGTGCACTCATATTTTTCAATTTTTTTTTTATAATCTGCTATTTTTTCACATGTGTAGAATAGAGAGCTTGATTTTTGGTGAAAACCTATGTTTAATAAAACTAAAAAACAAATGCATAATAAAACCAAAAAATATTAAAATTATATTCATTGGATAGCTCGTTCCAAGGACTACCATCATCCAATTGGGTCTGTGAATTCTTCTCCATTTTCATCCTCAACCCGAGCTTCGAAGGGAAAAATTCTGGAGTTTTTTGGTGCCATAGGGGGAGAAGGGGGAAAAGGGGGGTTCGAGCGAACCCCCTTTCCACAACCATTTTATTTGCTTATTTTGTCGAGAAATGTGGAACCCAACATTTAATGGGTTTGCTCGAAGGGGGGTTATTTGGGTTCAATTGAACCAAAAGTTCGTTCAAACCCCCAAAAACCAATTTTTTTTGCATGGGGTCATTTTTTGTAATTTTTCCTTCCTCAGTGGAATTGTAAACCACTTTTGTGGGTTTACCCATATTTGATGGTGATCTTGTTGATGGCTCTAGAATATGTACACATCCGCCATTGGCCATCCTTCTTTGGTGCTAGTACTATAGGTACTGCACATGGACTCAAACTCTCTTTGGTCAATCCCTTCCGCAACAACTCTTTCACTTGTCTGTTCAACTCTTCACTCTCTGCTGGAGTCATATAATGAGCTATCTTATTTGGAAAACTGGCTCTAGGAATTAGGTCCATCTAATGACTAATCTTTCTTAGTGGGGGCAAACCTTCAGGTACGTCATCAGAAACAATATCTTGAAACTCATTCAACATATCTGAAACATTTATAGGTACCTCATTATTATCCTCTTTAACAACTCTAGGGATCAATACAAAACACATATGCTCATGCCTCATACCTTCTAGGAACTTTCTTCCATCAACCAAACAAATTCTTGCATTATTGCATACCTTTTCCTCTTCCTCTTTCAAGGGCTTCAAATTATGACCAACTCCATCCTTTGTCAAAGAATAGGTGTTGGCATGTCCATCATGTACTGCTCATCAATCAAACTGCCACAGTCTGCCTAACAACATATGACAAAAATCCATAGGCATAATACCACACAATACCTCATCATGATAATTTACAATCTTGAACTTTACCAGACATTGTTCATTTACCAAAACCTTATGGTCCTTCTACAACCAAGCCATTCGGTATGGATTTGGATGCCTTCTTCTCTCCAATCACAACTTACTAACCATATCTTTTGAAACAAGGTTATTAGTACTACCTCCATCAATAATAGCATTGCAAACTTTACTTTCACACTTACATCTAGTGTGAAGCAAATTCTTCCTTTGAGTTGGTTCCTTCTCCTCATTCAACAAGGCTCTTCTAGTGACACGAATCTCTCCTCTTTCCGCATCCTCAAAATGTGAAGACTCAACATCTTCATCTACACATGCAATTTGTGCATTACCCTAAGGTCTTCTATGTGTCCTTCCTTGATGTTGAGGACACTCATAGGCTCTATGTCCTTCTCCGCACTTGAAATAGGTTCTATGGAAGCCTCCTCTTCCCAGTCCTCGTCCAAATCTTCCTCTTCCTCTTTGGTCTCCATTATTTTGATCATAAGGATGGTAGGTGTTGTCTCCTTTTTGGTTTTGGCTACTATTGGAGCCTTCACCCTTCTTTTGATATTCATTTCAACCTCCATATGACCGTCCACCGGTCTTTCCTCCACGGCCTCCACTTCGTTGTTTGTTCTCAAACCTCTTGTTCAGTCATTCTTCAACCTTTAGAGAAAACTGATAAACATCCACAATGGTGGTCATTCTCCCCAGTGCCAATTCTTCCTATATGCTTGCCTTCAACCCGTTATATAATGAGCAAATTTCTCTTTATTCACCTCAGAATGTCCTGTCAGAATTAGGACCTTGTGAAATTCCTCTATGTATTATTTCACTGTCTATGTTCCTTGCCTCAAGCTCTGCATCTTCTTGAGCAGCTCCAATTTGTAATTGACTGGAATAAATTATTCAATTTTGACACCATTCTGTCCCATCTAGAAATTTTATCTTTCCCTTGTCTTCCTCTTTCTAACTGGACCTCTTTCCACCATATACTGGCGTTACCTTTCAATTTTTTCTTTGCAAACCTCACTCTGTGAGGATCTTCAATCCCCTCAAACTCAAAAAATTCCTCCATGTCATTGATCCAATCAATCAATTCTTCAGGATTCAGATTTCCACTGAAAGTTGAAACCTCCATTTTAGGTCTCTTCCCAATGCTTGAGATTGCTCGCAACAATCTTCTTTCTCCAAGATCCATTGGATCCTGCTCTTCCTCTTCCATTTCCTCTTTTGTTTCATCTTCACTTTCGTCTCTTTCTTGTTGCACATCTCTTCTTTGAACCTCTTGCTGCAAGGTTTCTAATTGCCTTATAAGGGCTATGATTTCATCTCTAGTGGATCTCTTCCTCCACGACCTCGACCTCTACCTCTACCATGTTGGGCAAGTCTTGGAGGCATCTTGAACTCAACCCACACTCATGGGTCTTGTTGCAACTGCCTCACGTTCGGTGCTCTATTACACACTCAAGAACCCTTGCTTTGATACCACTTGATGAGGGCCACACTACCTGAAACCCACAGAAATCCCCACAATATTGGTTTACAACTTTTGGCCAAACTAGACACTGAAATAATTTTTTTTAACTAAATCTTTACTTTTGGGCACCTATAGCGGCTAAACCGTGAGGAATTTGAAGATGATGCAAACTACTGATTTGTGACATTTTGTTTGTAGATTATAAATAGATATTTTTTAAAAAAATTGGAATCAGATTGCACTTCTTTTCCATCTCCTTCGAAAACTAGTTTTTTTCAGCAAACTTGACATTTTTAAGGAGTGACGCTCATCGTATAACACAACTTTTTTTCCATGAAGGATGAAATTCTATTTTTTTCGAATTTAGATTTGTAACTACGATATCTAGTGATTCCAATTGGTTTCATAGTGTTTTATTGAATATTTTTCCTTATTCAAGTTTCGAAGTCAAACTAATTACAATTCAGACATATGCGGACCGTATAATGCGTAACTTTTTTTGTATGTATCAAAATTCAATTTTTTTTGTAGGATCAAGGACTTCAATATCTGGTGCACTCATATTTTTCAATTTTTTTTGATAATCTGCTATTTTTCCACATGTGTAGAACAAAGAGCTTGATTTTTAGTGAAAAACCTATGTTTAATAAAACTAAAAAAACAAATACATGTTAAAATTATATTCGTTGGATAGCTCATTTTGAGGACTACCATCATCCAGTTGGGTTTGTGAAGTGTCCTCCATTTTCATCCTCAACCCGAACTTCGAAGGGAAAAATTCTGGAGTTTTTTGGTGCCAGAGAGTGAGAAGGTGGGAAAAGGGGGGTTTTAGGTGAACCAGGGGGTTTGGGCGAACCTGGGGGGTTCAAGCGAACCCCCTTTCAAAAAAGGTTTTTCTTTGTGTTTTTTGTGGGAACGGTGGGCCCTTGCATTTAATGGGTTCGCTCGAACTAGGGTTCTAACGAACCCTATTTTGGTTAGCTCGAACCAATAAGTTCAATTCAAACCCTGGGCAAGAACCAATTTTTTTTGAATGGGGTCATTTTTTTCAACTTTTCCTTCCTCACTCAAATTGTAAACCACTTTTGTGGGTTTACCCATAAATACCAACACGAAAGATGCGAGACAAAAAAAAAATCGTTTTTAATTATTTTCAGAAAATGAAATTACAGATTCAAAACTTACATGATATAGCCTCATGGGCTTGATTCATTACACCAAAATCAACTCTCAAAACAAAATATATTATTCGAAGCCACAATCTACACTAATGGAGCCACCTTCTACAACCCCCACCTAACCTTTTTTTATTTTACCCCAATAACTGCCCTAGAATGTTCAACTTTCCCTTTTGTTTCGGTGCCAAAAGTCTCATCAATTGATTTCTTGCCTAAGAGGAAATTTTGATGAAATTCACTTTTTAGAGGAGCAACTTTGTGGGGCCATAACTTCTGATCTAGGTGTCTAATTTGCTATTATTACATATTGTTGGAAAGCTCTTGAAGAGATCTACAACCTGCAAACCCACCAAAGATTGGTTCGTCAACTTTTCGAGCTATTTTGGGGCCTCTAAAGTCTTCATATTTGAATTTGAAGCTACATTGGAGAAATTTTCTAGGACGAAAACTTTAATATCTCCCAAACCATGTAGGGTATTGAAACAATTTTTTTGCAACCCAAAATGTTTCTCAGTTCTGCTCCTTGGGGTAAATTTTCATGTCCATATGAGCTCGTTTAGGTTGACTTACTAAAAATCGTAAGTGACCATTTTTGCTATTTTTGACTCCTGAATATCTTACACCCCTTAAGTGCCATCATGGAACTACAAACAACTAAAGAAATTGAGGAAAAACAATTTTCTTGGGTGATGCAAGATTACCCTACACCGTTGGATCCTCCTACATCAATATGCCAACCAAGGAGACATTCTATGCATGGGGGTCATGCCTGTTGGTGATGTTATATTTTACATTGCATGATGTTGCCTACCGAGGAGTGCATTCCATCAGTTGTGGGATGACATTATTGATGCTATGGGTTTGGGAGCACATTGTCGTGTTTCGAACACCAGTAGGGAGGGAGTTAGGAGTTGGTATGCCCTATGTTTTCCTGTACGGTGGAGTGGTCACCCAGACACATGTTGGAGATGTTGGTTATTGGTGGCATGTGGTAGATTTACTTGCTTCCTTCATATATTGGAGACCTTATCAGGACTGTTAGCTGTGGGAGGGTGATGTAGAGCATTTTCCATGGTGCCAACAGGCTATGTATTTGATTGGATGAGCAATCTAGTCTCAACACATTATTGAGATGTATTTGCTAGAGTGGGTTTGTAGGCAGTTTGGTGAGTGCCAGGGTTTTCTAGAGGGTATTGTAGAGTATGCACTATCTTCTCGGGAGATTGGGCAGTGGGGCTAGATGATACATGTACTCATAGCTGAGCAGGGTATTGACGCACTTTAGCCTATCCAGTGGGGTGCAAGACCAAAGGTTGTGGATGCAGGCACCACACCCAAATATGATGCATGGTGGGCCACCCATAGGCCAAAGCCCTTGACAAATCCTGACCAACCAGTGCTAGTGGAGCATAGAGGCAGGGGCCCACGAGGCCGATTCAAATGAAAAAGATGGGGAGGATACGAAGGTCGAGGGGATGATGGTGGTAGAGGTGATGACGGTGGTGATGGCAGAGGAAGGAGAGCAGGCAGAGCTAGGCAGCGAAGAGTCTGAGGACTGAGGGCAATGAGCCAGCTCTCACCCATTAGAGAGGAGCCTAAGTAGGAGGGTCTGAGAGTAGAGGTGGAGGAGGAGAGAGTGCAGGAGGAGGGACCTCAGCCCAAGGGGGAGCAACAGGAGGTAGTGATGTGAGAGGTTGAGCATGATATCAAGGAGGAGGAGCCGATCGAAGGAGAGGACATGGGAGAGGAGGAGCAGCTAGTCAAATAGGAGATAGTTATGGGAGAGGAGCGGTTGGTCAAAGAGGAGATAGTTTTGAATCCTAAAATGAGATTGATTCAAAAATATATAATTGAATCCTAATAAAATGTTACATAGTAGCACACATCATGGAAAAACACCACCTAATATGTATTTGTTAATCATGATAGGAATTTAAATGTTTATATCCTCAAAAACTTGACTATAATATTAACTTGAGCTTTATTTTATTGAAAATTATTTGTAAGTGACCCTTTGTTTGATCTTAAATTTGAATAATTAATAAAGAGTTTACCAAATATTAAATCTTATTGAATGCAATTCTCAACACCATAAAATAACGAGACTAAGATCATGCCTTAAATTAATTTAGCAAAACGAATACCTATTAATCTTTACCTCTTACTCAAAAGAAATCAATTATGAATACACCTATAATCTACAAACTATTGAAATTTTATCATCATAATTATTCTCTCAATAAAAATTACCTATAATAATTTTTACTTAAATTAATGCTATGATCTTGGACAACAAAATCTTACATTTGAAAAAAGTAAGAACAAAAGCAAAGTGTAGTATAAGTGGTATTTTTCACATATATAGTAACTTATAAGTCAAATTTATGGACCCATATTTTATGAGTAGTGACTCACAAGGACCTATCTCTTACAAGCATGGATGAACCACTTAATGCTCACAATACTTCTTTATATTTTCAATTTAAAAAAAACTAAATTATAATTAAATAAGTATAAAAGTACTTTTCTAAAATGTAACAATTTTACAAAAGAAAAAATAAATAAAGTGCATCATGACCATGTGGTTGTATTTAATCATTCTAACCATAAAATATAATTACAATTTTAAGAAGACTCTCTCGGGAGATTTTAGGTAGATGATTATTCTTATATAGATATATTTGATCTATATAATTTTTTAAAATAAAATAAACTTTAATTAATGGAAGATTTTATATCATATTTCAAGATAGTATTTGCTATTCAATACAGAGCATCCTTTACAGTAGAAACTTCATTAAGAAGATTTGATCCTTCTCGATCTCATTCAAAATATTCAATTTCATCAACATACGAAAATGTTGGCCCCATGGTTGCCGTTGCACCAAAAGATTGACCTGTTAATACCCGATACAACTGCCATAATTAACGAATCCAGAGAAGGATTAATCCATGTCACGAATCCCAAGAAAGCTCTGACCAACGGCCAACAAAATCTAAACCACATACTTTAAAATTTGCACTCTCATATTTCCATGTTTTCTAAAATGATCAGGGCACAATTAAATAAGTTCAAATTTGCGTTTGGATAAACATTTTTCGGGCTTTTTAACTAATAAAAACTCTGGAAATCTCTGTGGAGTCATTCCCCATAAGAAACCATCTCTAAAATTGATCGCCTTGCCCAGAAAAACAGGGCCACCTAAAATTTTAAACTGTATTCTGCATTGAAATAGTTAAATCCGAATACTTGTCATAATCGAGTTTGCGTCGATCAGAACCCACACGTTTCCCGTGCGTTTGTCTTTGACTGGTGACCAAATCTGAATATTGATTTTGGCGTTCCACCCGATAGAAAGATTTCGTAACAGTAGTTCAAGCAGAATACATATTTTGGTAAACTCATCGTCCAATCTCATCAGATTTCTGTGGAGTACAGAGAGAATAAAGCATGCAAGCGCACGCCGATATATTCGCCTCGGCTGACGCTGCGTTGTGATGTATGCAGGTAACTATTGCACCAAATTTCCGTATCCAAATCGGAATAGGCATCTGCATGAAAAGATGTTTGCAAGCGCAATAGTTTAAAACCTTGTAATTATTTTCTGTTTTTTGTCATTTTCCCTGGAATGGAATGTGCTGAATACCCAGCTGCAACTTCTACCATAGCTGGACACTTTATTTGTAAGTCAACTACTTTGGCATTTTGCTTGTTCAGTAGGTATTCCCCTTATTAGTACTCTCAAAAGGAACAATCATATATTCTTGTTAAAATCACGGAATTTTTAGAGTTCATAGTATTATCTGGTAAGGTTTTTTAATTTGATGATAAGAAATTACATAGTCAATTGTAAAAATCTTGTCAAGTTAATGTATTTTAGTTCTTAATATTAAAAATATTATAAGTTGATGTCAAAATTGAAGAAGAAATAATGTTTGTTTTGATGATTGAGGTAGACGTTGATATTTGGAGAAATATGTCCACCTCAATCATGAAAACAAACATTCTAAGTAGATTCAATAATATCTAGTACTTGATTCTGAACGGATGATCTTTTGGATGCTTTAGATATTAAGTATGTGTCTTAAGTGTTCACTTTTGTGAATATTTTTCAGTTTTTTTGTTTTTTATAAGCAATTCTCTTCTTTAATTGTTGGAAATGAATTATTGTATTTGGGCTGCCAAAAGACAATATTTTAAACAAGAAGAGTTAAAACAGTACACATGAGTTTTTGATGGTCCATTAGTTTAGCGTAGATTTTTTTTTGGATTCAACTGTGTGTATTTTTGCATAAAAAGATGTTTTAGATCACACTTGTAATCCATCATCAAGAAGAGGAACAATAAAGATATGGATTGTAGAAAAAATCTTTAAAAAGAATGGAGGTGACAAGAAGATTGAAAACAAAGAGAAAAGACGAGCAGAAAAGACATAAAACAAAAGGGAAACATAAATAATTAAATCTCAAATTAAATTAAATGTATATGAATATAAGAGACATTAATATACATGTATTTGTTTGGAAGACAGAAACATGACCTGCAAACATCCATAATATGTAAAAAGTCAATGAGGAGAGGAAGATACTTAAATGTAAGAGGAATTCAAGTATAAATTATGGATTCAAAATGTACAATTAGCATTCTAAAACAATCAAAACTATATTTTAATAAATAATACTAAAATAAATATAAAATAAGGGAAAAAAAAAACTATGTTTATTTATAAACTTTGATAAACGAGATTTCTACCTTTTCAATTCAAATGTTCATTTTTAATATAGTTAAATCTAAAAGTCAAAAACTATACAAAAGGATTGTAGCTCAATTTGTTGAGCTTAATTGGTAAGAGTGATGGTATGTTTCTTAATTGCACCCTCCATCACAGTTCAAACTCCTGGAGGTATGATATAAGAGATGAGGTCATGTATGATTTAAAGGATGAGGCCGAGATTCTACTCTGGATGACTTTCACAAAATGAATACCAAGTGATAGAATGAATAACCCCAATCGTTGCCTCTCAGTAAAAAGATATCAGTATATGGTCGTACTCTTATATTAGATAGCAAAAGAAACTTGTGGATATATAAAATCCTTTGAAGATTATTGATAAAGAATTGAAATATTTACACAACCAAAGTAGGCTTTCTTATGCCCATTTGTTTAGCGGTACACTTGTTGACAGGCAGCTGGACCACCACTTATTTGGTAGTACAATTGTTACTGGGCGGGTCGTCTGAATGGGTTCTTGGGAATGTTCTTTCTGTAGAAAATACAAAGAGAAGGCGTTTCATCATTAGAATCTTTTATCCAGTGGGATTGAGATGACATGAAAAGCTAAGATTTGTGGAGGACATTCTGAATGCCCACTTCAACACTATCCTGTTGTTTTCTTTGTTGTCCTCCTGATTCTCTACTGACTGTGACCTTCCTCCACAGTAGAAACCATGATACCAGCCTGGCATAAAAATCATTTCTCGTGGTCCTCTCCTTTTAGGTATATGCTGCTCAAACCCTGCCAATAATTAACGACAAAAACTTAAAGTCTACATATTCCTGATTTGTAACTGTAACAAACTTTTGAGTGCCTAGGCTCCTAGACTACAATAATAGTAATGTTTGTTCTTCATAGAAAACGATGAGCTTGAACAGCCAGTACAAAATGGACAAATTCAGTGGTATTTTTTATTCAAAAAAAGGTATAAATCTGCCAAATTTCACTTTTCAAGGCAAGTGACTCATAGTCATCCACATATGCAGGAATCATTTTGACTAAAAATAAATTTTAGCTGACATTTTTGAAAATGTGTGCTGGGTGTTTTAATATATTTGATAATTTTAATGGAAAGTTGATTTTGTTTGAACTTTTGGAAGGAGCCTAAAATTGATAGTTGACTCCGTCTGTCAAAGCAATATTTTTTTATGGTTATTGATATAAAGGTTGAGTTTTGTATTTAATATATATATATATATATATATATTAAGAAACATTACATTTTGTGGAATGAAGGAAAGTAGGGCTTAAATTTGATGGCCGTACGATCGTATTTAGAGATTTTTGTCATAAAATACAAAAAAAAATTTAAGAAGATTGTATCAGATGAAAGGAGAGATTTTGGATAGACTGTCAAAATTTATATAGAATTATAATGATATATATATTTGATTTATATATAATTTTACTTACACTAAGGTATATCATAATGTTTTAAGGGCACCTTTGAATAGATAACCGTCATTAAAAAATTTGTTGACAGGGAAGGCTGACCATCAAATTTAAGACTTGGTTCAAAGGAGTTATATTTTGTGGTTTTGGATTTTATTGGAATCAGGAGCTTTTCTTTTAAGGACAAGAGAAAATTAGATGATATGTTTTTGTGTAATTTGGTTGTAGTTGACTTTTCTTTGAAAAAATGCAGGTTGGTCTTCATGGGTCAAACTTTGACACCCCTTCAAAGTTTATTGAAGAGGTTTTGGTTCAAGCCTCTTTGATTATTGTTTTGGTTGTACCTTTGTTTTATGTGGTTCTTTGTTTCTCAAGGACCTTTTTGGTTTTTAGGCTTGTTTAGTTGTTGCTTTTGGTCTCATATTGCCACCTTTTCTTGATGTACAAAATTTTGAGGTCCTTTCAAAACCTCCTCCAATTCATAAATCTGGTCACACACACATGCACACACGCGTGCACGTGCGCGCACACACACACATTTTTTATTTTTTTTAGAATCTTATCTTTCACATGATAATGTCTTTTCAAAATTTTAATTATAATTGATAGCATTTTTTTAAATATAGTCATATGGAAATTATATGCATCAAGAGCTATCAAGAAATAATCATCATAGTTGGAATAACAACCACAACTCATTTATAACACATCTAACTAATCATACCTCAAAGCTAAAGTATATACACCATAATAGATAAACCTCATGCCATCAACATATCCAACCCATAAAATGCAATCACAAGCTCCATGTATACAACATGTTCATGAAGAACATACAAATCCATGAACTCTCATTGCATAGGTAATGGAAAATATGAAAAAGATCAAGTAATCCCAATAATCACCAATATCATCACATAAAAGGTGTAACCAATATCATGTAGTACCAAGGAACATCCACAAAGATATGCAAAACATACAAACAAATATGTTGCAATACAATTCTCACTACTAGTCTCCATAGCTCTCCCATGTTCTCCACACTAAAAAAAGGGAAAGAGATAAAGGAGACTCCATTTTGTCACAAAAAATGAAGTATAATAACAACAAATTGCCACAAACATGGGGTGATCAACATAGCTCCACACAAACCTCGACTCTAATTTCATGTGAATAAAAACATCCATGAATAAGAATAGAACCAAATAGAGAACCTACAAATCAAACATGCAACATTTTCTTCTATACACACCTCTAAATGCTCAAGTTGTGATAAGTATGAATACCTTCATTAAGCCCCAAAGATAAAATCGTTATCCACATCTAACCATAACCAAGATGTAATTATCTCAAACCAAAGAAAGATCAAACCATATAATCCATTCCCAAATCAAGGGAAAAATCCCAAAACATCATCTACACTCCTCAAATAAGATCAAAACTCATTCCCATGAGAATACAAATGATCAAAAAACTCGTGCCAAGAAATCCTCAAATAAGCCTTCCAAAAATAACTTCATAGCTCAAGAATCACTCCCATGAGACCAAGAGAGGAGAATCAAAATGCTCCTCTAGGATAACCAAGTCATCATGACCCACTCCAAGAACAATCTCCTCAATAGTCCATGTTGAACTCACATTCAATCCAAATGTAGGCTCCTTGATCTTCTTGTTGAAACCTCGTCAAAGAGTAACTATATCAACACATAATGATCTCCAAAAAATAAGAGATCTCCCAGCCTCACCCAAGTCTCGAAGTATTCATGATAACCTACAAACAGTAAATCCATGCTAATCTTGAAATGCAACACCACAATCTTGTTATGCCTTGCATAACCACCCCATTTTCTTTTTGGTCAAAATGGGTCTCCCTTGTTGTTTTTTCCTTTGGTGTTTTTGTGCTGGCTTTGCGAGTTGTCTTTTTCTTTCAAAGCCTTGTTTTGTTTTGTTCTGTTGGGTTCAAATTTTGAACTGACACTGGCACTTGGCACCTTCAGTTGGTTCGAGTTCTAGTTTCTTCCCGACTCCGCTTCCTACACTTTGTCTTGTTTTTTTTTTTTCGGGGTCAAGTTTCGAATCGGAACTGTCACCTTGCACCTTCCAAAGTGCGGGTTCTCATTTCCATTCTGATTCTGATCCCTGCATTTCTTCCTTGTGTTCTTATTTTTTTATTAGAACCAGGTTTCAGAATGAAACAAACCAAGAACCTTTCTAAGGTTCTTGTTCCATTTTTCATCTTAACCCCAATTTCCAACTCTTTTTTTTCCCTTGTGTGTTTCAGAATCAAACATCGAATCGAAATAGAAAATAAGAACCATCAGAGGTTCTTGTTCCTGGTTCCATCCCGATCCTGATTCCCATGTCCATCCTACTTCTTGTCTGTCAGGTTCATATTTTGGAACTTTCTTGTAACTTTGCACTCGTTGAAGGTTCCTGTGTCGAGTTACTTCTCGATCCCAACTTCCGACTTGCCTTTGTGTTTCATGCTGGTTTTCTTCCTAGTGTCTTCCTGACCACAATTTTTTAAACTATTGTGCACTAATGACAATCTATTCGCATGTGGGAACCAATTTATATTCACACCCCTTCTCAGTTTTTGCTCATTGTTGCTTTGTATTATTGACGAAAAAGAGCCAGAGTGAAATGGAGGGTTGAAGATTCAATTTGAGTTTGGGGATTTCTCACCGGGTATTGTCAAATTTTCCATCACAATTTTTGAGGTAGGTGTTTCCTCATTTCACTCTTCCTTTTTTCCTTGTTTTCTTGAGTTTTCTTGTTTGTTTTCTTGCTGGTTTGTTGATTTTGTTTGTTTCTTGTTTTTGTGTGTTTGTTCTATTTGTTTTCTATTTTTCTTGAGCCTTTGGGTTTGTTTGTATCCCTTTTCTTTTGGGTTTTCTTTGTTTTCATTTTTTTCTATTTTTTATTTGTGTTTTGTGTGCAGGTTTTCTTGTTCCTATCATGCCCTAGCTCAGCTAGGGTTTCTGTACAGTTGGTTCGACCATGTTTGAAATTTCAAAAATCTTTAAATTGTCAATCGTTGCTTTTAGTCAAAACCCTACACTTTTTTGCCTCTGATCTTCGAGATAGAAGCATTTAATATGGTTAATTTTTAAATCGGTCTTTATTAGGGTTTTAAATTTGTCTTGATCCCAATCCTAAGGGTTTTTCTAAGAAATATTAAAAAAATTGTTAAGTTACCCTTAGGATCTAACTATGTTTCGATTCTGATTGCCCTATTGCTTGCGGGATTGGGTTTTGGAACCAAATCTTACCTATGCACCATTATGTGATTGCAGTCTTAACAATGTTCTGACTCTGATTTCCAACCTTTGGTCAAAATCAAATTTCTGATCGGAACCTTACTTTGTTCCTAGCATTTTTTCAAGAGCCAAGTTTCAACCCGATTCCAATCCCTGCATTGCTTTCAGGATTGGACCTCAGAAGGGAACTGAACCCCTAACATAACTTTGAGTTCTGAAGCCAAGTGTCAACTTGATCCCAATTTCTAACTACATTGCGGGATCGGATCCCAGAGCGAAACTTGAACCTTTTACTAACACATGTTTCTAAATCATGTGACTTCCCAGTTTCGATCTCGACCAGAGGTCAAGATCAAATCTCAGAGTGAAACTCAAAATTGTTCACTTTTTCAAAAAATCTAGTTTCAAGTGACATCCCGATTTTGATGTCTGATAGTTTGGTATGGATGATGTGTAAGGATCATGTTCAAATTTTCTTCGATCTCGACTTCTGAAAAATTCACTTTTAAGCCTAAAATGGTTAAGTTCTTGGTTCTATCCCAACCCGAGGCCCGAAAAATACAAAACTAACTTGTAATGGGAATTTTTCTTATTGTATGGGGACTTAATATGGGTGCTTATGAAAACTTTACTCCTCACATTTCCTTGCTTTGTTTGATGAATGTCACCATTGCAAGTTTTAACAAATGTCTAATTCAGAAGAAGAAGTTGGTGCTGAGGAAGTGCCAAAGGAAACAAAGAACAAGAGATTGAAACTAAAGAAAATTCCCATCACTATGAATTTTAAATTTCAAGGGAATCCAACCCCATCAAAATTTGGGCCAGAGGTCATGAAAATCACGGACACTCTAGTTGGGCATGTTGACTTACAACAATTTCATGATGATACCTTTTCGGAAGATGCTAGCCCAAGAGCCAAAAAGATTGCAAATTATGGGTTGGCACATATGGCCACATTTCTTATAGCAGTACAATGCCCAGAGTTCATACTAGCTATTGCACAAGCATATAATCTAACTCAAAGAAAGTACATTGACTCATGGGGAAATGATACCATAGGATTAACCCCAAGAATGATAAGATTGTTGTTTGATCCTCCTCCTCACCCTAACCTCAACATCATGTCTAAAGCTAATGCATTAGCATGATGGGCAGTAGATGAAGAAGGAAATAAAAGATATATCAACAAAGAAAATACCACCTAAGCCTAAAATATCTAACTTCTCTAGAGATGTAGGAGATATCATTACATTGATGGCTAGGGCATCCAAGAAGGAGGATTCCCATGCATTTGAGAATTGGATGTTCCCATTTATCCAAATGATTCTAGATGGACAACAATACTTGGACTGGGGGTAGTTGGTGTCTGATAATATTCATAATCAGATGATCAAAGTGAAGGAAATCAAGAAATTTTATATGTATTCCTATGTAATCTATTATGCTGCATGAATGGGAAGGTTTCCTAGGTTGACTACTATGCGAGTACTTGAAGAAGTTCTAGGACATAAAAAGGTATGGGAGCATTATGATCAACTGGAACTTAAGAAATTAGAAAGTCGTAGACACTAAAATTTGGTCTAGGCCTACGACTTCGATTTCTTCATAATTCGTATTGACATGGTCGTGATTAAATAATGTTAATTATTTAATTACTTTCTAAAGTCCTTTCTCATCTATTAATTAAATAAATTTTAATTATTTAATTAATTCATTTTAACATTTAATATTCTTCTATTAATTAAATAAACTTAATTATTTAATTAATTCGTATTGTCTTTATTCAAATCCTAATTAATTAAATAAATGTTCTTTATTTAATTACGTCACTAATTAACTTTATCCTCTTTCTTAAATTAAATAAATTCTTATTTAATTTATCCTAATCATATTTCTGACTATAATTAAATAAATACTTTAATTATTTAATTATTCATTTAGCCTTTTCTTTAGTTAATTAAATAAATCTTATTTATTTAATAAAACCTTAAATGTCAAATCTTGAATTAAATAAATCATTTAATTCATAAAAGTCTATTTTTAACACATTCCTCTATATTTAGATAAATGTTTAAGTTATCTAAGTATTCATTCCCACTTGACTTGAGATCTATTTGAATTAGTCACTTATCTTCTGATTTAATGTTGATTGTCTTTCACGAATAAACTCTTTGTCATAACCACTCAGTTATCTAGTTTTAATTCTTATGTGCCTGTACACATTTATTAATTAAATATATTTATTTAATTAATTAATTTATGCATGCATTTGAATAGATCATTTTCTTTAATCTATCTTTATCCTTTTCATGAAATCATTATTCTTCTAATTTTTGAATACTTTCAACTAGAGATTAAATTATTATTTAATCTTGATTTCTATTCTTAGTTTTTATCATTCATGTCAGTACTAACAACTATCCCAATGCATGTCCAATCTTTCAATCTGAATCGTTCGTCTATCTTTCGATCTTGGCCTCTCATTCGAATGATTGATTTTCTATAAATTGATCTGTCTTTCAGCATTTTACCTCTCCTAAAATCTTGTGACTTTTGGAGCAATTACTTGAAATCTTTGATGTTTCAAACGTTGTTATCACAATCCTTAGGCTATGCTTGCACATACTAAAAATCTGAGGGAAAGTACACTACATAAAATGAAATGGAGAAGGACAACATAGGTTATCCATGGAGTTACATCGATCTTTGGCGAGATTGTTTTATGTTTTAGCTTGTTTCCTTTGTTCTTTGTTGTTTGACTTTAGATTGCATTAGAGCTTGATTGCATTTGAGTGTTTTCTTTCAACCTTTGTTGTATTTCCTAGATGTTGCATTGGTGAACCTGACATATCTTGAGGAATTTTGAGTAATTTTGGAGTTAATCATTTTTGTTATATAGGTTTTGTTAGCTTTTTGTTGCAGATTTTGCATCATTTTTTGGACAAAAGCCTAGTTTTCAAAGATTCAACCATATCTCTCAAACGACTATAGTTCTTTTCAAAAAAAAAAATCTATAGGTTGGGGACAATATCAAAAGCTTTCAGTCCAAAAATCAAAGTTTTTCGAGCTCTTATTTATTTTTTATAATTTTTTTGTTATTTTCATGAAAATTCAATTTTGAGAGAAAATTAGAGAATTTTTTGGATTTCTTGACATTTCTAGAAATCTATCTGAATTTCAATAGGGGTCTCTTCATTATTATTTTTATTTGGATGAAAATTAATTAGACAAAAATAGATCTGTTAAAATTAGGGTTTTACAAAGATTTGCTTATATCACACAATAGTTGTAGATATTTTCACAAAAACTTTTCTTCAAATTTGGGATGATGTCGAGCACCTTCAGTAAAAAAAATTGAAATTTTTGGACCTATTTTGAATTTGTTATAATTTTTTTATGATTTTTCATAAAAAAATAATATTGGGTGCAAAACAACAAAGTTTTCAGATTTCTTTACATTTTTGGAATGCTTTGGAAATTTCAATAAGGGTCTATTCTCTGTGTTTTTTTTTTTTATGCAATTTTTTTTCCAAAAATCATATTTGTCTTAACTAGCTAACCCTCTAATATTAGTGATCAATTATCTTGTTAGGGTTTTGGCTTTGTTGTTAGTTTTGTGAATGTGCAAAACAAATAAATAATTCAAAGGAAAAATTGGATCAACTAAACAAGAAAAAAAAATGAATGAAAATATTTTTGGTTGATACAGGATTGAAAAGAACCAAGGATGCTCCTGCATCAATAAGTTGAAACCCTGGATAATGAGTTAGAAATAATAAGGTGTAGCAATCACATTATCATGAACAAATATGACTTGGTCTTGTGCACTTAGAGCAAATAGGGTGTAACAATCACATTGTAAGGAACAAAAATGCATTGACATCTATAAACAGTATAAGTTGAAACCCTAGATAATGAGTTGGAAAGAATAGGGTGAAACAATCACATCGTAATGAACATAAATGACTTGGTCTTGTGCACTTAGAGTAGATAGGGTGTAACAATCACATTGTAAGGAACAAAAATACATTGACATCCATAAACAGTATAAGTTGAAACCCCAGATATTGAGTCACAAGGTAGTGGGTGAGAAACATTTATAGTACATAGAACTGATCTATATAATTGGGCATATAGAACATAAAAAAATACCCAGAAATTGAACTAAAATAACTTGACATTCATAAATAGTGTAAGTTGAAACCACAAATATTGAGTTACAGGATTGTGGGTGACAAACATTTATTGTGCATGGAACTGATTTATATACCCATGCATATAGAACATAAAAAAACCCCAAAAATTGAACTCAAATGACTTGACATTCATAAATTTAAAGTAAGTTGAAACCCCAGATATTGAGTTACAGGTTTGTGGGTAACAAACATTTATAGTGCATAGAACTGGTCTATATTGGCAAGCATATAGAACATAAAAAAAAGCCAGAAATTGAATTGTATTGACTTGATATTCATAAATAGTGTAAGTTGAAACCCTAGATATTGAGTTACAAGTTATTGTGACAAACATTTACATCACATACAACATATTATCATTCTGACATGGGTGAGGCCATAATAGTGGTTTACAATTTGATGGAGGAAGGAAAATTGAGAAAAAATGACCTCATGGCAAGAAAATTGGTTTTAGGGGTTCGCATGAACCTACATGTTCAACCGAACCATAAAGGGGTTCGACCGAACCATAAAGGGGTTCGACCGAACTAGGGTTCGAGCGAACCCATTAACTATTGGGCCCACATTTTCCAAAAAATAAAGGAAAAATGCATATTAGTGGGGGTTGAATGAACCCCGGTTCTAGAACCCCCCCCCTAGCGAACCCCTTTTTCCCTAATTTTTTAATTTGTTCACACAAAAAACCTAAAATTTTACGCTTTCAGTCCGGTTGAGGATAAAAATGGGGGAATTTTTAGAAACCAAACTTGGAATCAAGTAGCCTTCAGAACGAGCTATCCAATGAATATAATTTTAGTATGTTTTGGTTTTATTATCTATCTATTTTTAAGTTTTATTAAATATAGGTTTTTCATCGAAAACAAAACTCTCTCTGCACAAGTGGAAAAATAGAAGATTATAAAAAAAAAAATTAAAAATATGAGGGCACTAGATATTGAAGTCCTTGATCCAACAAAAAAAAAAAAAAATCGAATACATACAAAAAGTTATGCTTATACAACACTATGTCGAATTGTCATTTGATTGACTTTGAAACTTGATTAAAGAAAAAATATTAAATAAAAACTACTCTAACCAAGTGGAAGCACTAGATATCGGAGTTAGAAATCTAAATTTGAAAGAATGGAATTTTATCCTTCATGGAAAAAAAGTTATCATTATACGGTGTGTGTCACTTTTTAAAAATGCTATTTTTTGAAAAAAACCATTTTTTGTGGGAGATGGAAAAAGAAGTGCAATCTGATTCCAAAAAAATTGAAAAAAATATTTTTAGAATCTACAGACAAAATATGACAAGACTCTAGTTTGCATCATCTTCAAATTCCTTACGGTTTAATCGCTATAGGTGCCTGAATGTGGAGATTGTGTTAAAAACAAATATCAGTGTCCAGTTTGGCCAAAAATTGTAAACCACTATTGTGGGATCACCCACATAAAAAATATAAACGAAAAACCCAAGGTAAATAGTATTAGGGTGGAACCCCAGATATTTACAGTATTTTGAAAAACATTTGCATAGCATTGAACAAATTGGAATTCGTAGGCATAAATAATTAGTAGCAGTAGAATACATGTATCTTGATAGCGTGCCACTACTGCTGCTTCTCCTCTTTCTTTGTCTACCTCCAGGAAAATGTAGAATTGAATATGAAAGTGAGACATGGTAAATGCATTTTTGAATTTGTAAATCTCCTTATATGTTCAATGATGGTTTGCTATGGAGTCTTTAATTTTTGTCCTTCTTTTTCAAATTTGAAAATTTGTTTGGTGTCTTCAATTGCATAGTTTGTATGTATTTATGGCATGTTGTGTTTTTTACTGCTTAGGAAATTTTGGTGGCTTTAACACCATTGTTTTGGTGGTTGCATGTGGCAAAAGAGGATAATGCACCAGTAGCCGTGCATAGGGATTTAACTGATGGGATGCATCTAAATGATTGAATTTCCTTTGATTGTTGTGTTGATGGCAAAGTGGGATAGGGGTGGGTTCGATTAGATTTGGTGATGGGATAGTCTTGGCTCTTAGCTATTCTCATGGACGTGGATCTATTAAAATATTGGTGGTGATGTAATGCAAGTGGTGATATTATAGGGGAGTGTGGGTTATACTAATTTTATATTTTGGCTACATGTTTTAAAGCTACGGGCCATTAACAAGCAATATGGCTTGTATGTTTGTGGTGCCAGATGTGCTTTGAATATTCTCTGACATGTAAGACTACAAATAACTATTTATGTTTGGGACAAATTCCAACCAATTATAATACAATTTTGACAGTATAGTGATTCGACTATTGTTGTTGACTTTATGGATGAAAATTGTTTTACCATTGAATATTAAGGTGCTCTAGTGTGGGGCCAACTTAGGACTACTTTTGTCCCCCTGTACGCTCCCGCGCCAATTTCAGCTCTACTCCCCTACTCTGCTTCATAATCTACAATAAAAAAATCCATGCACAATGATATTTTGTGCAAGTGTTCAATCCTACAAACCAATTAGAAGCACAAGCAACACAAAGCAATGAAAATCAAAAGACACATGCCAATCTCCTACACGGTCACGAGGTCAATCACTTGGTATAAACAAGAGCTCTTGGGGAGATGAAATATTGCAGGAAGAGGCCAACTAGAGCTAACTAGATAACACGAGACAATAAGAAGTGGTACGTTGGCTTAGAACTCCAAAAAGGGTGAAGACATGTCACCTTCCCGCTTCCCCGCAAGCTCTCCCTAGCAAAGAAATTTGGAGCTTGCGAGGTAAGAAAAGACATGCATTGAATGTGAAAAGGCCAACTAGTGCCAACTAGGACCAAAGCAGGCCCACTAAGCGGGTTCAAAAGGACACAACTTACGTTATCAATTTAGCACATGCATAAAACTTATTTTAGGAATCATTAGCGTGGGAATCCGGTATGCAAAAAACAAAGGGACTAGTTATCCAATGTTAGAACATATGCAAAATCACAAGAATGCCTCAAATGACTCAACCGTTCCCTCAAAAGTGCACTTCAACCTGTATCATCTATAACCATGCACTTAAACCTGTTGAACGCACAAAACACTAATACTGTACCTCATAAAATTCACCATGTTTCTGAAAATACTGACCAACATTAACTGTAACCTCACAACTCTCACCTTCCCATGCTTGGTGAAACAATAATGCTCTGCACACATGTAGTCATCAACAGAGGCCAATAAAATGTCACCAAATTTCTCCTCTTTTAACTCGTGAGCATCTTTCCATTCCCAACTTTCACAATATAAATTAGGAAAACCTTGCACTGCTTTCTGATTTGTTGGACAAAACCAGTTTAATCACTAGTTAAAAATTGACCTCTCCCTATAATTCCATGACATAAACTAATAATAAAAAAATTATTAGATAAAGAACCAACCTACCAAGGGCGGGGGGCCTAGTTCGATTGGCTAAAGCATCTCGTTGTAGGCAAGAGGTCACGAGGTCTAGTCTTCCCCCAAACCTGTGGTACCAAAGGACGTGTCGCACCAATGCCACGGTCACGTGAAAAAAGTTTAGTCTTTAAAAAAAAAAAAAAAACCAACCAACCTACTAAAATGTTAATCATCCAAGGTTAAGGAAGACGCTGCAATTTGAACGACCTGTAATTCACAATACTTACATATGATGACAATACATAACTTCAAAAAGAAAATCAGCCGAGAAACAATATTTTTTCAGAAGCAACAACACAACAACCGTCTGTCTTAATTGAGAAGGCAAGAAATGTTGGTAGCCATGGAGAGAGGTTGCAGTACAACAAAGAGAGATAGGAAAAAGATTTTCAAAAGTTGAAAGAAAGATAGCATGATGAGAAACAAAAGGTGACGCTTTACAATAGAACTTGGTATTCAAATCAGAACAGGTATTTTCGTAATGATTCTATTTCATCTTTACAGCCGCAATTCTGGGCTTTGTAATCTATTCTGTATTTGTCATTTTACATTACAGAAGATTCCCCTCATCATGAGCCATGTTTTTGTTGGCAAGTGGAATGTTTGTCTGCAAGTTGTGTGATACTTTATTCTCCTAAGTACAAACACCATGGTTGCCTTTCATTAGAAGAGTTGAGAATTGTAGACAAAGAACATATAAACCAAGAATCTATTGCCAATAATCAAATAGTTGCTGTACTGGACACTGTACATACACCCTTAAGCTCCCTGGAATGAATCTGAACGCTTTGCATTGTCTGGTTATTTGAGCCATTATTAAACTTTGTTATATGTTTGAGGAAAAGTTGAAAACATAGCTTATATTAATTAATATAAATTTTCAGAAACTTTTTAACTTCTTTAAATTTCAAACCCTTTAATAGATGATTTTTTTTAAGATTTCATCTCTAATAAGTGGTGTTCAATGTAGCGAGTCAATCCTAGGAAAGTAGGATGCACAATCTCATTTTCTTATGAATTTTATTAGAAGTGGGATCTATGACTACAGTTATGAAGAAAGACAAGAAATCCATATAGATACACTTCTAAAGAAAATAGAATATAAGAAAGGATATCTATCATAAGGGTGTAGATAGATACTAAGAACTATGGGTTAAGACAAGAAACCTATGTAGTTATTGTTGGTGTCATCCACCTCTCAGGAGCACCACCTATAGAAAATAACCTTCACGGAATAGAGAGAAGCACACATGCTATTTCATCATAAAAATGAGTGAATAAAAATGAGATATTTTACACAATGTACAAAGTTCCTTAAAAAGGCATGAAAGGAGGGTGACGGGTGAGAAACTTCCCAGCATGGGAAAAACTACCCGAATAACAAATGCACAATTAATCCTAAGTAAACTTAAGCGAGTAAATGGTAAAAACCAATTACTCCAACAGTTATCTACTATGCTAATAATTAAAAAATTTAATCATATCATATTGTAAGAAAATATATATTCTAAATTCTATTTGGGGAGAAGAAAATAAAGTCCATTTTAAAGTATTTTCTACAAATGTATGTGACAAATAGAAAGAAAGAATTAGAATGGTGCAATACTAAATTAACAAGAGCTGCAGTGCAGCGTAGTTCCTGCCTAGTGCTGGTAGGCAGTTTCATTAATATTTAAAAATGAGAATGCTTGCTGAATCGTGCATTGTATGTTTGTTGCAGGCTGTCTATGAGCATCATCCTCGGCCTAAGCAACTTACAGTTGAGAATTCTTTGCACCTTAAGCTACAAAGCCTTATTGAAGAACGGAGGGATGGAGAGCGCTCTGGTGGCCAGGTGCTTGTAAAAAAATGGCAACTGCCCTGCTAAAGGCTTTCCACATTAACACTGTTCCGTAATGAAGTTATGGATGTCTGATATGATATTTGATAGAAAGTTGTGATCTGGTATTATGTATCTATTTTTTGTGTGAAGTTCTTTAAGGACAGTTAAAATGAAATTTTTTGTAGGTATGAAATCAGGTAGGTAGTGCTTCACTATCTTTGTCGTAGAAAGCCCTTGTATAAAAGGAACCGTCGATGTGTATACTTAGGAGGTGTTAATATTAACACCATTGTATAATTGGACAGGCAGGTATGTGTATTGATGTAATATAACAAATTGTTCTCAAGTGCTTTCAGGTCAGTGGAAGCTTAATACTCTTCTAAAGTGTGGCAAATAAGGGCCCCATTTTCCAGATCTAGTCTCCTTTCACTAACCATGTTTTCATGAAACAACCATATTAACATTAGAGATATGCCATCTCTGACATCTCTGACATAAACACTCACAACTGACTGCTTGACCACAGCAAAACCAGTGTTGACAATAGTTTTTGTTAAGCGGTTACTCTTGTTTGAGTAGCTTTGCTTAAATGTTGGATTTCATCGTGTTTCCTGTCATTTTAAATGTTTTCATCTGGAAAGTGTATGTCTTACTAAATTTGGAATAGTTTAATGTGCATTTGCACATGCACCCTAATAATATGGTTTTAGACAGTAACATTTTAAATGTATGGTTCTTCAATCTAATTACCAAAATGGACAATCTATGATAATGATATGTAAGATCTTACAGTCTAAACCTTGAGCTTGAATATACCTACATAAATGTGTTCATTACAAGCCATCAAATGTTTGCAATTAAGGTGCATCAGCAATGGAGATATATATCATTGGTGATAAATATTCGCAATTAATTCAAGAATTCTGAGTGTCTTCAGAACTTCATTGGGTGAATAATAATCTTCAATAAATAGCCCATCCAGGTACCAGTTTCATTGTCATTTTGAAAACAAATAGTTCTTACTATTACTAGTAGTAGCTAACAGAGTCTGAATAATGTAAGACCCCGCAAGACTTTGATATCACAAATCTTGGATGTGAGATCTACCTGTTGTACTGCTATGTGGTTGCAAAGGAATAGTTCAGCAAGATGGCAAAATAAAATATCGTGCAATAGGTATAGATAAACAAGAGCGCAGTTTTGAGAAAGTGGAGATTGTTAGAGAATTTAATAGATCAGCTCTCACGTCCACTAAGCAAGATTAAGTAGTGCAAAGAGCATAGCTTAAATCTAATTAAGCAATGGATTAAAATACCTCAAAAAATAAACATTAAATCAGTTTATAGTGTCTACTGATTTCAGAGGTGGACAACATCAATCTAGTCCATTATCTGAAAAATTATAGAACTCAGAGACTAACAAAATGAACAGAGTATGTCAACACTCAATAAAATTATAAACTAGGGACTAGTGCAATATGCATAAATGAAATTCCATTCAAAGTTCAGCAAAATATTCACATTAATATATAGTGACCAAGAAGCCTCTTTCTAATAAGTGAATATGATATTGTATTATATTAAACCAAAGCAGTTACGAAAAAAAACAGAGGACCATGTATCAATGAGTGCTCCAGATTTGCTGGAGTATGTAGTGGTACAATAATATTTTGTACAAGCTGGTTACAACACTAAGTCAAACCATTCATCATCACCGCCAGTTTTACTCTGTCTCTACTTCGTTATTATGCTAACTGTCCAGCACATCCAATACATAACTGAAATGATTGAGAGATCTGCATCAACTGATACATGGTACTGTGTTGCAGCTGTAGTCCTGCCAAAAGATGCAAGTACAAATTTGTAAAATACAAATCTTTTAGGCATGAAAGAATACAATCTTCTAAGCTGTAAAAGTTCATACCACAATTTAGGCATTGTGTATCTATGATTTAAGAAACTATTATTTAACTTCATCTTGTTGTTTACAATTTTGTAACTAAAATAGAGTTCCAACACCAGAGTTTATCAGTGTCATCTGATATACTCAGTTGTTATTGGGACAGTCTTTTCAATGTTTTCTAGTTGAAGTAGGCAATTATCCTGCATCTGTAGCTAAAACCAACTAGATAAATATGACCACTTGATAAAAACCGGTTGGATAAATCTAAGCATGCCAAAATGAAACTGTTGAGTGGAGCAAAAGCTGCATAAACACCATGATTTGACAATGGCTGAGACTGCTTTGTAAACAACATATGTCTACCCAGTTAAATCCAAAATGATAAAGAAATGTAAATCCCTCTCTTCCCCATGTCTTAAAAAGGCATCATTTTCTACAATGTACTGTTTGTGCAAATTCTCACAGCCACAAACACTATAGAAGATAATGTACAGATCTGTAATCCTTGTAATCCCAAAATGCAAGGAGGTGCAAGTGCATGCCTTGTATGTCTTTTGCAGAACTTGGATTTTAAAGATCCTGAAAATAACAATACTTTCTTCTATTCTCACTTACAAGTTTGGGTAAAATAATAATATTTCTGTGCTGGTCAGGTGTGGATAAGAATTTGTCAGATAAGATATTGGATCCATCACACCTTAACAAAGAAGCTATAAAGTTTAGAAGAATGCAAGCGATTGTGCGCACATATGGTGCTTGGTCAAGTTGAAATAGGCATACTAGATATTGATAATTTGAAGAAAATAGTAGAGAAGTTGTCAAACTGTAAAATATATTTCCTAAATTGTGAAGCAAGCCTTGCCTATTGACATGCACCCATCAATAGTGTCACCATACTCGTGCTGTACATAAATTAGAAGGCAAGGCATTAGTCATTTATTTTCAAAGAGCTACTAAACTTTTCTTTATGCAATTAAACCAAGCCCATCGATCTTTCACCTGCTATAGTCACAGATTCACAGAAAGGAAAATACATGGCCATCAAAAATTGCCAGCTAACTTAGATCTTAACCTAACACTTCCATCAAAAATCAAAGACGAATATCCACCTGATGAGCACCGTAACCCGCGACATATCCACCGCATACTAGGTTTGATGTATCAGGGTTTGAATTCAAACCTTGTTTCATCAAAGATGAATTGGCTTAAGGCAACTACCAGGAATGTTGCTTGGGTTTGGGGTGCCTGACATTCCTCTATGGCTCACACTCTAATACACAAGGAAGCCTGTATTGGCAAAACCACCACCCAACTGCACAGAAGAGCCAAACTGGTGATAAGAGTGAGGCTGGTCCGCAACTATGGAATGAAAATGTACCCCTATTGAATTGGACGAAACAGTAACGAAAATGCATAGAGTTTGCAGAAAGAGTATAACGTAACCCTACCACAACAGAATTTTTACCTAGCCCTAAAGTTGCAAGTGTGCATGTTTGCAAAATGTGTTAACAGAGACAAGCCACGTGAACTGCTTTCTACAATGCCACCGGCACAACGAATGCAGAGATTTTCAGCTGTTTCTGACAATATGCAGGCGTCTTCCTCGGAACTTGTGCGGTCTCTTGTATAGGAATGCCCGCAGAGCCCCTGTCAATTTGCAGACGGCCAATCAGAGAGCCCCAAAAAAATATTATTGAATATTTTGGATAAAATTGTGCATCTTACTGACCCACCTAGCAAACAAGGAATAAATCCTAAAAGAATACTGAAATCTGATTGGTTATAGCAACGTGGTTTAATCACTGTTTAGTGTTTGAAGCCTCCGCTATAGTTCCAAGCAGGAACTAAAAATATGGTTTTAGAAGAAGGAACCATGTGATTATAAGTACTAATGAACTCAAGAATAGAATCGATGTAGGTGAGAAGCATTAAAAGGAGTATTATCTATTGTAGAGAGACCATAAGCACCTAAGCCACAGATATAAGAAATGACATAAAGGCATGGATAATCTAGAGGAAAATTGTCTTTGAGTCTCTCCTTTTTATTTGTGTTATGCTGATTTTCTTTCAAAATAAGATCACCGTCTTGAAAGAATGCTAGAGAATGTATTGATTATAAACCCATCAAATTTTCTTTTGGTATAACCATAGGTGTTCTAAAGCATTCACACAATTTTCTCATCAAGCATTCCCATCTCTTGAAGATGGTTCTCACAATATGTGGTGCCATTAATGAGGTCATGGTTAGAGACATGAGAAATAATTTGTAGCTCTAGATCTATGAAAACTTCAACAACAAAGAATAGAGAATAATAAATACCCATGGGAGTACAAATGTTCATGTGATATGCCCACAAAGTTAGAGAATATTAAGAAGGTCATCTACTACCATGTCGATCCATGGTTTTATGAAGAATGTGTTAGATAGTTTTATTAGTGACCTCAGTGTAGCCATTATATTAGAGATAATGGGAAGTAGAAAAGTGATATTGAATGCATAAACCTTGAGAAATTTCTTCACCTCGTGGCTTTAACGGAACAACCATTTTCAAAAGGTAAACTAAAATTTTAGTAAAAGGAGGAACAAGAATAACACATACTCTTAACCATGTCTTACACTAATATCCATCGATATACATGTCCCAGGTATCTTGAGCCTTAGCATTGATAACATGAAAATTAGGGAAAGTATCATCTACCTAGTAAAATTAAGGAATATTTGATAGGTGATAGAAAATGGATTAAATGTACTTGTATTTTGGGAGACAAACTAAAGGCCAAATTCTATAAGAATCATGACCCATTGAGTAGCACATTTCAAGAGATCCAATTTGGAGAGCATGCATTTAAGATGATGATGCTTAATGATAACATGAATGTTAAAGTGGAGTAGGTATTGGCACGTATTTTATGAAGCATAAACTATAGGAAAATATTAATTTTCAAAGGAAGAGTAGAATGTTTAACATTTGAGAAAAGTCTTATTAATGTAGTATACAAGATGTTCTTTACTCACATCATCATATTGAGCAATAAGGGATTCAATAGCAAGAGATCAATCAAAAACATATATAGGAGAATAGTATGTCCATGAATATAATGCATTATGATAGGAGGATTGTAGAGATAATATTTAGAGCCTCAAAATCCTATTGAAACTCCTTATTCCATAACAATTTGGAATAGTTCCTATGTAGTTGTATGAAAGGAAGAGTGTTGTCAACTAATTATGTAACAAAATAGTAGAGGGATTGAATTTTACATAGGGAATAAGAAGATGAAAAATATTCTTAAGAGGAAGCATGCTAACAATGGCATGAATCTTATTAGTATTGAAACTTCAATTCCTTGGTGAGAGATAATAAGGCTAATAAATTTCTCATGCTATTAAATCTAAAAAAATATTTATTAGGATTGAGGCATGTTTTGTATTATTTTGTGCATTCAAAGACAATACAGTGACTATGTGAATGATTCTAGTGAAGGGAAGATTTATCCAAAATGTCATCGATGTATTCTTCTAAAATAAAATTTAATCTAATCATGGAAAATCAGTCATGACACGCTAAGAGGCAACTTACCAAAAAAATTAAACTAAAATAGATTTAAATGATGATAGAAAGTGCCCCAAGGTTGTGAATGCAATTTTATGTTGATCCCAAGGATTAATGAGAACACAATTATATCCAAAGAGCTCAGATATAAAGAAAGTATTAGAATCTACAACCATGGCATTGCTAATGGGAGGAAACTCATATTTGGGATCTAAACTTTTTTACAACACAAAAATCATTACAGGTACAAGTTTGACCATCAAGTTTGACAACAAGAATAATATAAGAGATATAGGTTTAAATGAACCCTACCTTGAGAAACTTTCCAATTTCATCTTTAACTGATATAGAAACCATAGAATAAATTTTAAGAATCTGTTGTCTTACTATTTTATCCTTAGGGAAAGGAATAATTTCATGGATCAACACATCTTGGTCAATGTTAGACATTCTTCATTATTTCCCATGAAAAAATACTAGCAAAACCATGAAGAGGTCTAAAATAAATTTTACATTCAAAAGAAGAAGGTCACTTGCCTATCTTGATGACCTTATTAGGTTCTTGTGGATCTATAGTGAAATCCACAGTTGTAACCATCGAAAGAGAGTTATGATGTTCAATAAAAGGATGAGTAGATATATAACCAAAAAGTTTTTGGGTAAGAATGGGTTCAAAAAAGAAGAGTATATTGCTAGAAATGTGCATCTAAATTTTAATTTTAAGGAACCCAAAATCATGATGAAAATAAGGAACATTATAATCTAGACACCTAATAACCTCCTTGACAAGAATTAGGAGAATAATAGTAGTTACCAACATAAGGGAATGGAATATATTGAGAAAGAAGAGATACAGATAGAGAAGATCCCTTCTGGGATAAGATAAAGTGGAATTCAAGGAAGAATTTGTACAAGGTTGCCTAATTTGAGGAAGTGGGGAACAAGAAGTATAATAATGAGAATGAAGAGGAGTATGATATTTCGTAGCTTGAAAATATTAAAAAATATCTTCGTCAACTAAAATCATATAAATTTTACCATTGTGAATCAATTTAATGATCAATAAAGAGTAGAATGAATGACCTTGATATCATATGGATCAATGGTTGAATAATAGAATATTGTAATATATTATTCCAAGCATGATATGAAAAATCATAGGAAGAGTAAAACATCAATGAACATGGTAAGTGAGATTGTATCGTCACATGGATGAGTGATAGAATAAGTAGAAGATTGTAAGATATTATTCTAGAACCATGATATGGAAAAAATAAGGGAGAGTAAAAGGTCAAATGAAAATGGGAAAATAAATTATATTAAAAGCTTCATAGCCAATATTTTCAAAGTATTTTATAGTCACCTTATATTTTTATAAATTGTAGGGGTTAATGTGATTGTATTGTGAGAATTTTTTTTAGATATTAAGGATCAAAACATTATCATCTAGCCTCTCTTAAGTGTAATATTATTATTAAGCTAACCAAAATTAATATAGGTAATCTTTCCTATATAGTCAAAGAATAAGGTAGTTCCATTGAAGGAAACATCATATCTTGGTCATCCAAGTGGATTGAGTGAAGCATAAAATATACCTCAATGGGTCATCCATTATATTGAAAAAATATATTTTGAAGGCCTATTGGGAGATGTCTCTATAAGTAGAAGAAGTATTTAACTTAAATCACAAATAGAGATATTATCTTGAGTGGATTATAATTTGTGGATTATAATTTGTCAATGAGATCATATTCCTTGGAAGCTTCAAAAGTTATATGAGGTGGGACAAGAAGATTGGGGTCCAAGAATGTTGTAATTGTGTGGGGAATAAAGGTTATTCATATTATGTTTAGTATCATATGTAAAGAAATAGGTAAAATAAGAATACAGAGAAAAATAAAAACTAGGAATAAGGGGTGTGTCACATAAATCAATGTTACTAGGAGAGAAGGTAGGAGTAGAAAAAAGAAGGTTCAATTTATGAGAATGTGTAGTAGGAGGGTCTAGGTCTTAGAAGAAACTATGTATATATGTGTGTCATTAAGTGCACCATATGTCATGAAAAAATGGGAGAAATGAATTTTATTAGGGAATCAAAGAGGAAAATGTTCAAGTTTAGAAATGCTTGATAAATTTCTTTAAATTAATTAATTTAAAGAAAGAAGAAGGAAAGAATAGACCTAAAACCATTCGAATATGTTTATTTTTGAATTGAGAGGAGAGCGAGAAATAAAAAATAATTAAATTTAAATAGGAGAAATATAATCTAGAAATGAAATATGTTGAACCTCATAGATTCAAACAAAATATTATGACAAACTTTGAAAACAAAGATACATGAGAACAAATAGAAGGGGACGAAAGGGGAAGTATGGGGGAGGGAGGAGAAGGAGAAATGAAAGGTATGAAAATGAAACAGGAAAAGGGTGTAGAATAATAGAATGAAAAGGTGATATATTCTTGGAAGGGAAATGATATGAGTTGAGGAAGTTGTAAAAATAGGAAGAATAGTAAGGTGATACACAATAGGGAAAAATAAGTAAAGATAAGAAATAAGAAGAGGAGAAGATAAGGGGAAAATAATCACTTGCATATGATTATTTAGGGTGGGTAGGATATACAATTTAGGAGACAAAGATCAAGGAGTGGGATGTGTAAGAAGGTTAAGGTTTTGTTCGCCAAAATATAAAGTGAAATAAGATATAACTATGATAAGGATATATACTATTTTCTATATTGTGTTATTATACTTACAACTAAATCTAATTATTCTTTAAGAAAACAATCAATATTTTATATTTAATTATTATATAAAACTAGAGCTATTAAATGAAAGAGGTAAATATTAGAATAATTACATGATACTTATTTCATTAACTAGTGAAGATAGAATGTTGAAGAAGACCCTAGGAGAAGTTTCTAAAATATAAAAAATTAAAATAGATGGTAGCACTTGGGAGTTCTAGTCATGACCCAAAATACTACAATAATGACCTCTAAATTATATAGGAAACATCAAAACCTACTCGCACAATCATGCCAAGATAGGTGATAAAATGTCATGGAATCAACTCATGAACTATAATTTTAACCTTCAAGTTTTGTTGTTGACCCATAATAAATGACCTAACATATTTTACTCAAACAACTCTATTTTCTTTTAATTTAGACTTGGATGTCATGGTCTTCAATGTGCATATAGAATTGGAAATTACCTTTCTAATGTGAATATATTTGTTTCTAATTTTGCAAAATAAGGGGGAAATGGGGTTATTATTTAAGGTAGACTAACTAAGCCAATTCATTGGGTGGAAATTTTCATCCTCAACCATATATGGTAAGACATTGGCATGCGTGGTTATAAAAAATATAGAAATGAAGGTGGTGGGTGCTCTAGAAATTGTAGTAAAAAAAATTCTATGAGGTTTTTAGTATAGTGTGGTTTGTAATTTGAGAAGCAATATTTTGGGTAATTAATTCAACAAAGCACCATGAGGTTATGGGAAAGGATGCTTAGGTAGGATTTTAGAGTATGGAGGAAGGATAAAATAGTTTTAATAATGGATATGAAAGGCGAGGATCCATAGTAGAATGTAGGAAATAACAATCAAGAGGAAAACAAAAGTAAAATGCAAGAAAATGGTTCTTATAAAGTTTAGGGTTCAAATTATTTATTAGAAATTACATAAAATCTTAAGCAATTATTTTATTCTAATATAAATTCGATTTAATGGAAGGCCACTACTACGATCATACCAATATATGAAAAAGTTCAATGAATGCAATTAAAAGAAAGGATTCATATATGAGAAATAAAAATTAAGTAAACATGACACTCCATCAAAGGGTTATAGGCACATAAATTGACTAAGTCCATCATAAAACATGTCTAGAGGAATGGACACTAGAATGAATTTGGAACATAGAGTGAGAATCAGGAAGTTTGATATTATTTACTATACAATAATAGAATGGAGCCTTGGTGTAATTTATGAGTAGTTGAGTTAAAAAAAAAACATGTTTTCTAAGGAAACATGCAAAAAAAGTCTTCAAAAATGATAAGGACACTTAATAATGCTACATGGACCTTTGTGATCAAAGGCCAACATTCAATACTTAATGGTTTATTTTTTATGGTACATAGATATGAAAGTTGGTAATTTTAATTTATGTTCACCTAGGACGAGTGTTGAAAATATCTACACATGGATTATAAGGTTTTTTGGAATTATAATTTTTACCTAAAATACTTCAAGCACATTGGGATAAATGAAAGGACATTCTAACAAGTCAAATACAATTCTCATAAATGACTTAACAGAAAATTATTTGTAATGACAAGGAAACTATATGATTGAAAACACATTTATAACCATAGTTCACATGATAAAAAATATATTTTAGGAAATTTGTGTTCAATGACAATAATGATTTCAATGTGTAAAATATTTGTAATTACCTAGGATAAAATTTAAATAAAGAGTTAAATTCAATGATATTACATTGTAAATTATATATTTTTTAAATTAAAAAGATGGATTTGAAAGGGACCTCATTCCTTTTACAAGAACAAAGTCATGAGATAGAAATACAACAATAAAACATTAGCAAAATAACAATAAAGAGAAAGAAAATTAATCTCCTAAAGAGAAGCCAACACCAAAGAAAAGAATAACAAAACACAACATCAAATTAGAAAAGGGGCAATAGACACACAATAAGGAATAAGAATTAGTTCTTAATCCAAGTGTTTCTCAATAAATTCCATGCCATCCATTGTCTAGGTCTTATTTTCCTTAGTACTTCGACTCTTATTTCCCTTAGTAGATTACAAGTCCTTGTGTTAGGTCTAGCAAATTCAATTGAGGCTTGCGGCCTAAGGCCTTCCTAGAGAATCTTTATACTTGTGACACTATTCTATATTTTCTTTCTACTAATATCAACCACATTTTGCAAATTGGTTTTTCTATCTTTCATTTCTTTCTCCAAGAGACTCAACTTTTCATCATTCTTAGCTTTCTCCTCCTTTAGCTTACAAATTTCATCCAAAACCTACTAGTTCTCGCGAGTTAGCTTGTTTTCCTATTGTAGGTTAAATGGTTCTCTTAATATTAGTCACATTAATTTTTAAGAAAAACTAATTCAATGTATTATGGTGAACTAAAATTTCTTTCTCCATCCCACAAGTTTTTTCTCCTAAGAGCTCAACAATAGAAGAGGAAAGGGTACATTATAAGTTTGTTGGGCTAGAAGAGAGCTAGGGCATACGATATTAACCCTAGGAATATTAAAACCAATAGAGTTCTCTAAATCCACAAATGCCTTATTATTGTCTTTTCTTCTAGTCATGGTCTCCACAACTTTTTTCTTAGCATACACCACCACAAAATGTTCATTCACAAGGTTAACTAAGGAAATATGAGTATGTGTAGAAGTAGGGAGTTATTTTTCTTCTTGGGACATTGGGAAATAAAGGGGATGGCCAAATCCTATTGCCTAGCAGGCTAGGGAAGAAGTAGAGGCTTCAACAAAACTATACATTAAATATTGAATAAATTGGTGTGCTTAGTTATCTTGATAGATAAGTAAAAGTTTACATGGACCAATTTCAGAATCCAATATATGTATTGTTACAATTCAAATAAAAAATTATTACAACAATATTAAAAATCAATATACATGAGCCTACACGAGTAGTGGAGTTGGCTTGGGTCATGGGTTTGCTCCCCATTGGTTCTGGGTTCGACTCCAAGGCCCGAGCTTACCCAATGCACGTGGTTTGCAGGATATTGTGTGCATCCCTAGGGGACTAGTCTCGCCTCAACTCACCCCATAAAGGGAAAGCGCTAGGCTGAGTCGTGGTGGCACCCCTGGGTTACCAAAAAAAAATTAGAAAAAATACAATGTTAAAATTCAAAAGGTTTGATTATGAAATTATCCAATAATTCTAGTGAACAATAATTAATAATGAATTTCAATAATAGCATTGATGCAATCCATAAAACTAGAAATGCAATTAAATAATGAACATTAAAAAAATTAATTGGTAGCAAACATTTCACAAGGGGCCTTGGATTGAAATAAGCTAGATTTAATGAAATGGTGATTTTTTATTGGAAAACTAATGAATATGTTTTAGATTAAAGTGTAAGCATTGTCTAAATTTCACATCACAAAATTCCACTTTCATGAGCCTTAAAAATATAGAACAAAAAACATAGAAATAATAAAAAAATATCTTATAGGAATTTTCATATCTCAAAACTATCACATAGATGACATGTTCTTTAAACCATTTTCCATAAAGTATTTTAGAATGTTACAAAGATCATTACCCTCAATATAGAATGGTTTAAGTTTAATCTTTAAAAAAAATTAATGTTAGCTTATCCTGCTACTCTAATAACAAAGGACATTTCTCTAAGTTGATTACTTTAGTAGGTTAGTTCTTTGTCGTGTATATCTAGATAATATACATTATGATATTATAATGGTTGTGGAAGTCACATAGCCATGTCATCTATATAAGACACAAAGAGGTTAGGGATTAATCTCATTGTACTACTAGAAAATTACATGACACATCCACTAGATGTTAGTATCCTTTCTTCTTTCAAAACCCACTTAAAATATGAAAGGTCATATTGGGTGCCTAATACTACAAAGAAAGGTGTCCAATGTGTAACCTTGCATATTTTCCTTCAAAACACTAGTTAAGCCATTGTTGCCTACAAATATTTAGGTTGGTTTTAGATGGACTAGTATTTGACCCCTTAATCTTGATATGCTATAAAATGACATTAAATGCAACAAAACACGTCATGGAATTATATGATGATGTTTATGATTGTAAGAACATGCATAGTTTATCAATGATGTGGCTATAGTAGTTTTTAATGGTTCAAAATATTATAGTACTAATTTGACATGGAGGTTTAAGAACCTAGGTTATATGTAGGTAGTGACATTGGAAATCATATAGAACAATTAAAAATTATAAAAATGAGAACATAAAGAACTTGTTTATTCTATACAGGTTATAGAATTATGGACATACAAGTTTAGAGGAAAATCATATTTAATTTACATGTTCACCACAAGACTCTATTGAACTACAATAATATATGATAGATTTGGAGTATGATTAGATCTGAAGTATTGAAGAGGAAACACCATCCTTACCTTCTATAACAGTAAACAAACCTCTAGTCAACAAGTTGCACTCATTATTATGTTGACATAGATAACATTGAAGCCATAAAGGGGGTATAGTTGAGGAACTGAGACCCTTGACGTAATGTTCAAAGTATTACTATAATATTCTCTTGAGGTGTAGGTAACAATCTTGTTGAATTTTATTTTTAAGTTCCCTATAGAAATTGTGAAAGAGTCATCCAAGATTGAGGAAGATGCTCCAACTTCGAAAGAGGAAAAGATATTAAGATCTAATAAATGTGCCTTGTGATGTTCTAGAACTACTGTGAAATTCATCCCTAGCCTCTTTGTCTCTTCTATAGATCAATGCCACATGACTTCAATAACCATTAAAAATATATATATATATATATATATATATATATATATATATATATATATAATCTATAAACATATGATAAAGAACTAAACCTACTAAAATGATAATCAGATCCAAGGGTAAGGAATATGCTACAATTTGAAAGACTTGTAATCCACAACTACTCACATATGATGACAGCATATAACTGTAAAAACAAAATCAGGAAAGCAAACAATATATGTTTCAGAAGAAGCAACACAACCATCTCCTTAACTGAAAAGGAAAGAAAGGTCGGTAGCCATGGAGAAAGGTTGTAGTTAAAGAGAAATAGGAAAAGGATTTTAAAAAGTCGAAAGAAAGGCAACATGGTGAGTAACAAAAGGTGGTGCTTTACAAAAGAATCTGGTATCCAAATCAGATTAGGCATTTTCATAGGGATTCTATTTCATCTTTGGAGACACAATTCTGGGCTTTGTACTTTATCTTGCATTTGTCATTTTCCATTAACACCAGGATTCCCCTCATCATGAGCCATGGATTGGTTTGGTTAGCAAGTGAAATGTTTGGCTGTACCTTGTCTGACATTGTACACACTTTATTAGTAGGTCAAACTCCTAGTTTCTGTAGTGGGTATCTACCCACTGTGGAAGGAAGTCAGGTCCTGCACATTGCACAGACATTTGGTGGACTGAGAAGCATAACGTCAAAGGAGTCACTGTAACTGCACTTTGTTTGGCAGTACAGTTGTTGAAAGACTGCTTGTTTCTTGGCTTTGCAAAAATGTTCTCTGCAGCAAAATACAAAGAAGTATGGCAGAAGATGTTTCATTCTCGTATCTCTGAATACACCTAGCTTTGATATCGTGGGGGGAAGTGAGATTTGTGGAGGAGATGGTCACACAATTAAAAGACTTGCATTTTTTTTTAACTTTCCCACACACTCTACCATTTCATTGGCTCCTTTTTTAAAGTTTAAGTGTAAGGACTTGACATTCGACTAGGAACACCTTGATTATCAATGAAAAATATAATTTATATTATTTGTGTAATTTCTAAAGGAAAGTGAAAATAATATAAGTTTTCAATATAATTTAGAATTGAATTGTTAGTGGTGCAGAAATTTCATGGTTTGATTTGTGGGTGACTCTAAAATTTGAAAAAAATTGAAGTACATTTTTATTGACAGATATTGTATTTTATTTTCTTATTTATATTATAGGTGTGTACTTTAAATGTATGTATGTACATTATGTATATATGTATGTATAAATAATTTAAATATCATTGCATTAAAGATGGCATAACTTAAATAATGACAGTAAAATAAAATTAATTCTATTTAATTATAATTTTATTTTAAATTCGTTAAAGATAAAAAGGAATACAAACATGTGTTAGACACATTGTAAATGTGGTAAATGCATACTAATTATAGTTAGAGTAGAGAGGGGCGGGGGCCCTAGCTCGGTTGGCTAAGTAATTCCGTTGCGGCTCTGTTGGTCACGAGTTCTAGTCTCCCCCCGTCCCGTGGTACCGGAGGGCGTGTCACGCCAGCGCCGCCGGTCACGTTAAAAAGTTTACCAGGCGCACTGCAGTTTATAGGGGGTCGTGCTACCCGATTCCTGCAATCTAAAAAAAGAAAAAGAAAAAAAAAAATAGTTAGAGTAGAGAGAAATAATTGTAAAATGTTAAAATTAATCACACCATCAAAAGTTAAGAGGAATAAGTCCTAAAATATTAAGAATAATTGCATCATCAAAAGCTAAGAGAGCAAGGAAGGAAGCATGGATCAAGACAAAACAATAATTCATTAAGTTATAATATCCCTTAATTAAATACAATGATTGATAAGGGTCGCATAGCCTTAAAATTATCAAGATGTCAAGGAGAAATGATATCGATGAGGATTAAGAAGATATGATGCTCAAGGAGGATGAAATGGGAAAAAAGGGTAAGCATGAATAGACATTTTGAAGATGAATAAGGGTAAAGTTTTGTGATGGATGTTCTAACATTGTTATGTAGTAAAATTGATCCTAATGATTCACATTATTGACAATATCGTAGATAGGGGCTCATAAAACCTTATAATTGTGTCTTAATAGGGGAGGTAAGTGAGTAGTTGGATAACACTCAAAATTTTACATAGTACATTATTGTAACTGGGCTATAAAAATTATATATTTACAATGTAATTAGTTTTTTCTCAAATTCAATTTGTAATGTGTGTACAAAGTATATGAATTTATGATATATTATAAAAAAACCTATAACAACATATGGACATCAAAACATACGTACTTTTAGCAAGCATTTTATAATCCTTTTTGGTTTTGAGTGCAAGAACTATGATATCAATTAAAACTGCAACTAGGTAATTATGAAAATATGAAAGTAAATTAACAAATAAGAAGTCCCTACAACATGAAATATTGATTCATAAATATTTCACACTCAATCTATTATGCTTAATTATCCTTATTCTAAAAATTTGTGTAAGAATCAAATTTTGACAGCAATACCATACAATCTTATCAAATAGTAGATCTATCAAATTTAAAATTCAACTATAAGTGAACAAGAAAAATAATTAAAACCATAGATATAATTAACAAAAAAACATCATGTAATCTTCATGA